>CM072699.1:652210-659710 GCA_036884735.1 Huso huso | reverse complement strand
CGCTGAGGATTGTGGGATTGTGGGAGGAGCTATGGAGAGGGTGGCGTTGAACGCTGGTGCTTGTAGGTGGGAGTGTTTTTTCGCTACTATATTTTTTGCAAATTTATATATTTATTTGTTAATTGTTTAGTTTGTTTATATATCTTTGTTTCGTTTGCTTTGTTTGTACTTTACCGTTTATAGTAGTGTGTGTGTGTGTGTGTAGGTCCCGTTATGGGATCTCACTCTGGAGGGCTGGGGCTCTCAGCCGCCGACGGGTCAGCTGCTTACCTGATGCCGGCGTGTCGGTGGAGGAGTGCCTGCTGGCAGTGGGAGAGGTGGTCGGTGTGAAAATAATATCGGCATCCCGTATGAATAAAGGTTTGTCGTGTTTTTAAAAAGAGGTATCGCTGGTCAATCAACTAGTGGAGGAAGGTTTTTCAGTGAAAGGAGATTTTATTCAAGTATCCCCTTAGTAACCCCTGTTACCAAGGTAATCATGTCTAATGTGCCGCCATTTTTAAAAACGAGACCTTGGCAAATGAACTTGCCCGATATGGCAAACTGGTGTCCCCAATTAAAATATACCATTAGGGTGCAGAAATACAAATGTTAAGCACGTCCTGTCTTTTTCGAGACAGGCGTTTTTGCTGCTGAATAACCCGGGGGAGGTGATTGATGTTGCTTGGAGCTTCAGTGTGGAAGGGACGGGCTGCGTAGTGTTTGTCAGCTCGGATACAATGCGGTGTTTTAACTGTGGGGAACAGGGACACCAGAGGAGAGCCTGCCCGAGAAAAAACAAAGATGAGGAAAGGCAGGAGCAGGGGAACTGATGGCAGGGAGGAGGCTGGGGATGTTGGGGGTGGTGAGGGGAGGATGAGGCGGCTCCCCATTGCAGCGCCAGCCGGAGTCTGCAGAGACCAGGGAGCCGCCGATCGGGATGAAGCCGCCCACACCACAGCCGAGGCTGAAGAGACTCAGCCACGGTCCGTCACAAAATAAAACTACGAAAATGATGAGGGTTTTGTGATGGTAGCTAAAAAAGACTTAAAAAAAAAACAAAGAAGTTGCAGATCTGCCTAACAGCGACGGGGGCCGGAGCAGAGCCCCGAGCCTGTGCTGGAGGGGAGCCTGCAGTCTCAGGCAGGGGGGGTCTGTCCCCTCCTGATAAGGAGGGAGGGGGGGACCGGCGACGGGCTTACAACCCGGCTGCAGTGCTTCTCTCTCTCTGAACCCCAGCAAGGAGGCAGAGGCAGCGGTGACGGCTGTGGCTGTGCTGGGAGGAGGAGAGGAGGCTGTAGAGGTGGAGAGAGCGGAGGAGAAGGCAGCCGTGGATCATGGAGCAGACAGCGAGGACGGAGCAGAGGAAATGGAGGGGAGCTCTCTGACTCCTGCTTATCTCTGACATCCCCGATAGCCAACCCGTTAACAGGGGAAAAAATCTATACCCTAGATGAATTTAAACAGTTTATGGAGAGTACAAAAGGGAAAAGGGGAGTTGAAATTGAAAACTTCTTCCCAGATCTGAGATTATTCCTCCACTCAGCACACATCGTCACACGAAAGGCAACATTAGAAGAGTTTGACCAGCAAAAAAGCTGCCTTAAAAAAATATGTTCAAATAATTAAGAAAAAGATCGCTAATGTTGCCAAATAATAATTTTAAAAATGGATACTTCTTTTAAGAATTTTTTTATTGTTGCTTGTTTTACTCTGTCAGTTTTATTTTTTTTAGCCGCTATGGAAAAGTGCGTTTTTATTTCTTTTAACGTGAATGGCTGCAGACAGTCTTTTAAAAGAGCGCAGCTGTGTGAGTTTTAGAGCAGAAGAGGGGGAACTGCAGGAGACGCACTCAGACAGGGAGAATGAGGCGGCGTGGCTGGCAGAGTGGAGGGGGCCGTGTGTGCTGAGCCACGGCTCAAGCACCAGTGCAGGAGTGGCAATTTTATTTAAGCCCAGCCTAGGAGCAACAATTTTAGATATTGAAGAAATTGAAAAGGGAGGTTATTAAAAGTGAGAGCAAGGTTGGGTGGCACTGTATTTGTTTTTATTAATATTTATGCACCAAATAAAGGAAGGAACGATTTTAATTTTTTTAATAAATTAAAGCAAGCTCTTTTAAATATTGATAATGATGATGTGGTGGTGGTGGGAGGAGATTTTAATTGCACTATTGATTTTACAATGGATAGAAATAATGAGGAACCCAATCCCCAATCCTCAAGTGAATTAGCTGCAGTTTTCAGTTCAGTGGCCTGGTTGATGTCTGGAGGTGTCTGCACCCCAATGCAAGACAGTACACCTGGTCTCATTGTCGCAAGACAACAAAAATATATAGAGCCAGGTTAGACCGCTTCTACACATCACACACAATTGAATAAATTCATTAAAGCCAATATCATCCCCAGTAGCCTCTCTGACCACCACTGCCTGTTAGTTACAGTAATACTCACCACTGACTCTCACAGCACCTCCTACTGGCATTTTAATTTAAAGCTATTACAGGACACACTTTTTGTAAAACAATTTAATGATTTTTGGAACATTTGGAAAAAAAAAAAACAAATTATAAAAATATTAGGCAGTGGTGGGACATTGGCAAAACGCAGATTAAAATCTTTTTGCCAGCAGTACACACTCAATTCAACCGGGTCACTGAACGCAGCAGTGAGAGAGCTGGAGTTGAAAATTCTCCAGTTAGAGAGCAGCCTGGACACAGACCACCAGGAACAGACCCTGCAAACGCTGAGGGAGCAGAAACACATGCTGGGCAGCCTGCTGAAGGAAAGAGTGAAGGGGGCTGGTGCGCTCTCGCTTCATGGAGCTTAAAGACATGGACACCCCCTCCAGTTTTTTTTTTGGCTTGAGAGGAGGAGAGCAGACAGCGGAAGATGCACTGCGTCCGGACGCCTGCTGCAGGGAGCTGTACAGCCGGGAGGAGATCAGCAGGGAGGCAGTAAAATTCTATTCTGAACTATACAGCAAAGAGCCTTGTGAGCAGAAGGATACAGACCTGCTGCTCCAGGATTTGCCCACCCTGAGCGAGGAAGAACAGAACCAATTAGACAAGCCACTAACATATGAGGAGCTGACCACTGCTGTTACACAGCTTTCAAATGGAAAAGCTCCTGGCATTGATGGACTGCCCACTGAATTTTTTAAAAATTTCTGGACTGTGATTGGTGAGGACTTTTGCAGGTGCTGGGAGAGAGCCTCCGAGATAAAGAACTGCCCCTCAGCTGCAGGAGGGCAGTAATCACACTACTGCCCAAGAAAGGAGACCTGTGTTTACTCAAAAACTGGAGACCTGTATCGCTTTTTATGTTCTGATTTTAAAATTATTTCAAAATGTCTGGCCAATAGACTAAAAATGTGTATAGGAGCTGTAATACACATGGACCAAACTTACTGCATACCGGACGTTCCATTTTGATAATTTGTTTTAATTCGAGACTTTTATCAATGGCTAAGACATGTGATTTGAATGTTGGGCTGGTTTCTTTAGATCAGGAGAAAGCGTTTGACAGAGTCGACCACACATACCTTTTAAAACCCTGAAGCCTTGGGTTTGGCCCTGTTTTTATTTCTTATATCCAGCTTTTATATTGGAATGTTTTTAGCATTTTAAAGATTAACAATGGGCTGAGTCAGCCCTTCCCAGTGTGCAGGGGTATTAGGCAGGGCTGCTCCCTGTCTGGAATGCTTTATTCACTGGCCATAGAGCCCCTGCTGCACCTGCTGAGGGGCCGGCTGGTTGGCTGGGCAGTGCCCTCCTCACCCTCCTCTGTCGCAGTGAAGGTGTCCGCTTATGCAGGCGATGTGAGCGTGTTTGTGTGCAGTGGACGGAGACATCAAGGCACTACAGCAGAGCCTGCACACATTCAAAGAGCCTCTACAGCAAGAGTTAACTGGGCAAAGTGTGACACCTTCCTGTCAGGTAGTTGGCATGATTGCACCCCCCCTGTCCTGCCTGAGGCGCTGAGATGGGACAGGACAGGTATAAAAGTGCTGGGGGTTTTTTTGGAGTGGAGATATATGCAGAAAAATTGGGAGGGCCTAGTGGACAGGGTGAGGGGGCGGCTGCAGAGATGGAGGGGACTGCTGGCCCAGCTGTCCTTTAGGGAAGGGTCCTGGTGATTAATAATCTGGTGGCCTCCATGCTGTGGCACAGGCTGGTGTGTCTGGACCCTCCCGGGGCATGGTGCAGGAGATCCAAAGAATACTGCTGGAGTTTTTTCTGGAGCGGGAGACATTGGCTGAGGCCAGCGGTCCTGTATCTCCCCACTGATGAAGGGGCAGGGGTTGGTCTGCATTGCCAGCAGGGTGGCGGCCTTCAGACTGCAGGCGGTTCAGAGGCTCCTGACGCTGGGGAGGAGGCTCATTGGAAGAGGCTAGCTTGTTTTTCCTCAGCAGAGTAGGGGGCTGGGGATAGACAAACACCTGTTTTTAATTGAGAGTGCCAGACTAGCTAAAGTAGGTCTCTCTTCTTTTACTTGAGTGTTTTAGATGCCTGGAGGACAGTGAGGGTGGCGAGGGATGAGGGGGTCCCTGACAGGCAGGGTCCTGTTGGAGGAGCCCTATTTTTCAATCCGCTCTTCCCTGTACGTTTCTTTCAGTCAATGACGCTCTGTGCCAGCTTTGTGAGGGCAGGGTGACCAGGCTGAGACATCTTATCAACTTTGAGCTCTCCTGCTGGCTGACTGCTACACAGCTGTCTGGGCGGCTGGGCTGGCACTCGAGAGACTGGCAGAGAAAATGGTCAGTGAACTGAGAAGTTGTCTTTCCCCGAGCTCAGGGAGGCTGTGAGAGAGGAGATGTCCAGCGGCACAGGGCAGAGACAAGACTTCATCTTTCCAGGGCTGCTAGTGTGTCCAGCAGTAGGTGAAGGAGAGGAGGGGGTGTAGGAAACGAGGGAATGTTATTAAACCTAGACACAGTTAAAGATCTAACTCTTCATACAGCAGAGGTAAGAAGATCTACCAAATTTGTGTGAAGGCATCACATTCCCACCAGTTGAGGGGGTTGGTGGATTCAAGATGGAGGGCATGTCTGGAGGTAAAGGAGGGGTGCAGGCCAGTATGGAGGGTGCTGTATAAACTGCCCCTCACCAAGAGAGCGAGGGGACCTGCAGTGGAGGATCCTGCACTGTATTGTGTCCACCGGCAGGTTTCTCCACAGAGTTGATGCTAGCATTAGCTCAGAGTGCTGTTTCTGCTCTGCAGAGGAAACAGTGTTTCACATGTATAGTGAGTGTGTCAGGCTAGGACCACTCTTCCATCTCCTACAGGAGCTCCTGCAGGGCCTAGGGCGAGGAGTTCACAAAAGAGCTTTTTTATCTTTGGGGTTCCCTACAGTTTTAAAAAGAGAAACAGGTGTGTTTTAATTAATTTTATAATGGGTCAGCAAAATTGGCCATTTTAAAATCCAGAAAGAACAGTATCTCTGGCGCTGGGCTGACTGATGTTGTGTTGCAGTTCAGGGTTTTGGTGGTCAGCCGGATAAGAGTGGATTTTGAATTTTTAAACTAAATAATAACCCGGAGGACTTCAGGAGAGGTGGTGTGTGGGAGGCCTTGTGTGCTGTGAGTGAGGAGGGGAGCTCCAGTTTTTGTTCTAGTTTTAATTTTATTTTTTATTGTTTTACAGTGTTTTTTATTAATTTTGGCTTTTAATCTGTTTTTAACAGAAAGAAAACACTGTGTTTTTTTTTTTAATTGATTTTTATGATCCTTTTTATATTGGTAAAATCTATTTTTAAGGAGAACATGATGTATTTTAGGATTTTTTAATATTGCTAAATCTTAATTTTGTTATGTTTTACCTTTATTGAGTTTTAATGGATTTTATTTGGAATGTTAAATAAAGGATCTTAAAAGTCAAAGTCATTCTCTCACTCTATCCCTATCAGTCTCTCTCTCTCTCATTCTCTCACTCTATCCCTCTCACTCTCTCTCTCTGTTTTCTCAGGTTGACAGAGTGAAGCAGTCCTGTCTCGTCCGTTTTGAAGACAACTCAGAGTTCTGGGTGCTGTGGAAAGACATTCACTCCTGTGAGCAAATCTCTCTCCTCTCCCATCAATGTAAGTCTCTCTCTCATTCTCTCATCCTAAATCAGTCTCTCTCTCTCATTCTCTTTCTCTCCCAAAACAGTCTCTCTCTAAATCTCTCCTTATCCTCTCTCTCCTCCTCTCTTCCTCTCAATCTCCATCCAAATGTCTCCGTTTTAATATTTTCACAGGTTCTGGGTGCTGTACCTCACTCCTTAAAATCTCACTCACTCTCACCTCTCTCCCCTCACCTCTCTCTACTACATTTCACATTTCATCTCACTCTTAATCTAAACCTCTCACCCCTCATCATAATCTTCTCCCTAACTCACTCTCTCATTTCTCCTCAACCTCTCACAATTACCTCCTCCTCCTCACTCTTCACTTATAAAAAACATCCTCCATCTCCTCTCTCCAAACTCTTTCTATCTCCTTTACCTCTATAAATAATCCACAATCACTCTCTCCCCTCTCACTCTCACACTCCTCTCCTCAACACTCACTCTTACACTCTCACACTCACACACACTCACTCTCACACTCACTCTTACTCTTTCACTTATACCTGTTAACTCACAGGTCCCCTTGGTTTCACTGCCCTGTGATGTATTGCATTGAAGGAACAGCCCTGCTCATAATTGAAACTACAAACATGAGGAGCGTCTCAGAGCGACTCTTTCCGCTCACCTGAACTGAGCATGCTGCTCTGAGCTGCTGAGGGAGAGTGGAACTGAGCATGCTGCTCTGAGCTGCTGAGAGGGAGTGGAACTGAGCATGCTGCTCTGAGCTGCTGAGGGGGAGTGGAACTGAGCATGCTGCTCTGAGCTGCTGAGGGGGAGTGGAACTGAGCATGCTGCTCTGAGCTGCTGAGGGGGAGTGGAACTGAGCATGCTGCTCTGAGCTGCTGAGAGGGAGTGGAACTGAGCATGCTGCTCTGAGCTGCTGAGGGGGAGTGGAACTGAGCATGCTGCTCTGAGCTGCTGAGGGAGTGGAAGTGGAACTGAGCTGCTGAGAGGAGTGGAACTGAGCATGCTGCTGCTCTGAGCTGCTGAGGAGAGTGGAACTGGAACTGAGCTGCATGTGGAACTGAGCATGCTGCTCTGAGCTGCTGAGAGGGAGTGGAACTGAGCATGCTGCTCTGAGCTGCTGAGAGGGAGTGGAACTGAGCATGCTGCTCTGAGCTGCTGAGAGGGAGTGGAACTGAGCATGCTGCTCTGAGCTGCTGAGGGAGTGGAACTGGAACTGAGCATGCTGCTCTGAGCTGCTGAGGGAGAGTGGAACTGAGCATGCTGCTCTGAGCTGCTGAGAGGGAGTGGAACTGAGCATGCTGCTCTGAGCTGCTGAGGGGGAGTGGAACTGAGCATGCTGCTCTGAGCTGCTGAGAGGGAGTGGAACTGAGCATGCTGCTCTGAGCTGCTGAGGGGGAGTGGAACTGAGCATGCTGCTCTGAGCTGCTGAGGGGGAGTGGAACTGAGC
>CM072699.1:599710-647210 GCA_036884735.1 Huso huso | reverse complement strand
TCTCTCACTCTCACTCTCACCCTCTCTCACTCTCACTCTCACACTCTCTCACACTCTCTCACTCTCATATTCTCTCACTCTCACTCACTCTCACACTCACTCTCACACTTCTTGCTGTATGGAGACAGGTGAGACCGCAGCTCATCTCACACACTCACTCTCACTCTCACACTCTCTCACTCTCACTCTCACACTCTCTCACTCTCACAGTCACTCACACTCTCTCTTTCACTCACACTCTCACTTTCACACTCTCTCACACACTCACTCTCACACTCCTTGCTTTATGGAGACAGGTGAGACCACAGCTCATCTCACACACTCACTCTCACTCTCACTCTCACTCTCACACTCTCACACTCACTCACACACTCCTTGCTGTATGGAGACAGGTGCTGCTCTCACAGTCAGTGTCTGTTTCATTACTACAGTGTCACAGTGACTAGTTTCATTACAACAACAGACAGACACACAGACACGCAGACAGACATACAGACACACAGACAGACAGACAGACAGACAGACAGACACACAAACAGACACACACACACACAGACAGACACACAGACACACACACAGACACACACACAGACAGACATACACACAGACAGACAGACACACAGACACGCAGACAGACAGACACGCAGACAGACAAACACGCAGACAGACAAACACACAGACAGACACACACACAGACACACACACAGACAGACATACACACAGACAGACAGACACACAGACACACACAGAGACAGACAGACACACAGACACCGACAGACAGACACACACACAGACACACACACAGACAGACACACAGACAGACACACACACACACAGACACACAGACAGACAGAGAGACAGAACCCCACAATCCTGTTCAGTTTGATACTTCAATATAATTCCTTCTTGGTGTCTGTGTTAGTCTACTGCATTCTTACATACTGTAGTCTAGTGTGATAAAGCTGCAGACAGACTGACAGACAGACAGTGAGGGAGAGATTGATCAGTTTCACAGCAGAAAATGCAGAGAATGTAGCACATGTACGAAGTGTGTGTGTGTGTGTGTGTGTGTGTGTGTGTGTGTTCACCGCTGTGCTCCTATCTCTGTACCCTGCTGTAATCCTGTGTGTGTGTGTGTGTGTGTGTGCGTGTGTGTGTGTGTTTGAATCAGCTCTGTGCTCTCTCTCTGTACCCTGCTCTGTGTTTCCTCTCCCAGGTTCTACCAGTTTGAGTGCTCAGTCTGCACGCGAGGACCAGAAACCATTAAGAGACTGGCCATGAGCTGGTAAATATCAACACACCACTGGGAGGATTGGCAGAGAGGGAGGGGGGCTGGCTCTAGTGGTCAGAGCTGAGAAGGGACTGGGAGGGAGGGAGGGAAGGAGGGAGGGAGGCAGTGTGTCTGTAGCGGTTAGAGCTGAGGAGGGACTGGGAGGGAGGGAGGGAGGGAGGCAGTGTGGCTCTAATGGTTAGAGCTGAGGAGGGACTGGGAGGGAGGGAGATTTCATTCCTCTCTCCTCTCCTCTCCTCTCCTCTCCTCTCCTCTCTGCAGGGTAGAGATCGCTCATCTGGTTCTGTACCACCTCAGTCTTTGCTGCAAGAAGAAATATTTTGATTTCGACCGAGAGATCCTCTCCTTCGTCAATGAAAACTGGGATTCACTGATGCTGGGATCTGTGCGTACTGACGTGTGTGTCTGTGTGTCTCTGTTTGTGCCTGTGTGTCGGTGTCTGTGTCTGTGTGTCTGTGTCTGTGTCTGTGTCCATGTGTCTGTGTCTGTGTCTGTGTCTGTGTCTGTGTCTGTGTGTGTGTGTCTGTCTCATAGCCTTCATAACTTTGAGATTTCATACTTATCTCTTATATATATATCAAAAATAAATAATACAGTGGCTACAAGTAATGCATTTCCTCTCCTCCCAAGTTGTGCTCCTCATGCAGAGTGTCACTGCGCGCCCCTTTGGTTGTGGCAGGCAGCTCCGTATTGGGCAGCCAGGGGGGCTGTGTGTCCCTCCCTCAGGGGGGCTGTGTGTCCCTCCCCCAGGAGCACAGACAGGGGGGCTGTGTGTACCTCCCCCAGGAGCACAGATGGGGGCTGTGTGTCCTCCCCTCCCTCCCCAGGGGGGCTGTGTGTCCCTCCCTCAGGGGAGCTGTGTGTGTCCCTCCCCCAGGGGGGCTGTGTGTCCCTCCCCCAGGAGCACAGACGGGGGCTGTGTGTACCTCCCCCAGGATCACAGACAGTTTTTCTGGGTCTGCCATGTTTGGACAAAGTGGCTGGGCATTTTCTATTTTCTTAAAGAATGCTTCCCTTGCTTGGTTGTATTTCTCACAGTGTAGGAGTCTCGTTTGGGTGTTTGTCCCATTTAGTGTAGTCTTGTTGACTGAGTGGACCCCTCACCTCACTACCACACAGCGCAATGGGCTGGATGACGCTGTCAATTCATTTTAGCCAGATTTTGACAGGTATATTGATTTTATAGAATCTTCTTTTGATGGCATAGAAAGCTCTTCTGGCTTTTTCCTTTAGTGCATTCACTGCCAGGTTAAAGCTCCCCGACGTGCTGATAGTCAGGCCCAGGTCAGTGTAGTTTCAGCATCGTTGCTAACTCATTGATGGAAATATTGAACAGTGTTGGACTCAGACTGCAGCCCTGCCTCACCCTGTCGCCCCTGAGTGAAGAAATCTGTCCTTTTGTTGGCAATTTTTACTGCACATTTGTTTTCTGTGTGCATTGATTTTATTATATCATAGACTTTACCCCCTACACCACTTTGAAGAATTCTATAATATAAACCCTCATGCCAAATGGAATCAAATGCTTTTTTTAAAGTCAATTAGGGTGTGTAGGGTGTAAATATGGTAGGAAGCCAATTTGACTCTTACTCAAGACACTGTGTTCTGTAAGGAAGGCTATTATGCTGGCATTGATTATACTACAGAATACCTTCCCCAGGTTACTGCTCACACAGATGCCTCGGTAGTTGTTGAGGTCGAAGTAGTCTCCACTCTTGTGAATTGGGGATATAAGCCCTTGGTTCCAGATGTCAGGGAAGTAACCAGTACTTACTACCATATTGAATAATTTAAGCATCTCTCTCTCTCGTTCTCTCTCAGCTGGCAGACACCCCCAAATCAGAGCGCTGTGAGCACCTCCTCTCTGCCCTCAACTCCCAGAGAGACAGGTGAGCTCCTAACCCTAACAGGTGACCCTCTCCCCTCAACTCCCAGAGAACAGACAGGCCTAACCCTAACCCTCTCCACCCTCAACTCCCAGAGAGACAGGTGAGCCCCTAACCCTAACCCTGACCCTCTCCACCCTCAACTCCCAGAGAGACAGGTGAGCTCCTAACCCTAACCCTGACCCTCTCCACCCTCAACAACCAGAGAGACAGGTGAGCTCCTAACCCTAACCCTAACCCTCTCCACCCTCAACACCCAGAGAGACAGGTGAGCTCCTAACCCTAACCCTCTAACCCAACTCCCAGAGAACAGGTGAGCCCTCCAACCTCAACCCTCTCCACCCTCAACAACCAGAGACAGGTGAGCTCCCTCTCCCCCTGTCTACCCTCAACTCCCAGAGGACCATGTTTAACCTAACCCTAACCCTCTCCACCCTCAACAACCAGAGAGACAGGTGAGCTCCTAACCCTAACCCTAACCTCTGTATAACTCCTTCAACTCCCAGAGAGACAGGTGAGCTAGGACCCTGTTTACCACCCTCAACTCCCAGAGAGACAGGTGAGCTCCTAACCCTAACCTCTCCACCCTCAGGACCCTGTTTAACCCTAACCCTAACCCTCTCCTCTCAACTCCCAGAGAGACCTGTATAACTAACCCCTCCTAACTCCCTAACCCTAACCCCTCTCCACCCTGTTTAACCCTAACCCTCTCCACCCTCAACTCCCTGTTAACCCTCTCCACCCTCAACTCCCAGAGAGACAGGTGACCCTAACCCTAACCCTTTCCACCTCAACTCCCCTGTATAACTAACCCTCTCCACCCTCAACTCCCAGAGAGACAGGGACCCTGTTTAACTCCGCTCCTCTACTCCTGTATAACTCCTTGTGTGTAGGACCCTGTTTACTGTAGGCTCCTCTACTCCTGTATAACTCCTTGTGTAGGACCCTGTTTACTCGCTCCTCTACTCCTGTATAACTCCTTGTGTAGGACCCTGTTTACTCGCTCCTCTACTCCTGTATAACTCCTTGTGTAGGACCCTGTTTACTCGCTCCTCTACTCCTGTATAACTCCTTGTGTAGGACCCTGTTTACTCGCTCCTCTACTCCTGTATAACTCCTTGTGTAGGACCCTGTTTTCGCTCCTCTACTCCTGTATAACTCCTTGTGTAGGACCCTGTTTACTCGCTCCTCTACTCCTGTATAACTCCTTGTGTAGGACCCTGTTTACTCGCTCCTCTACTCCTGTATAACTCCTTGTATATGACTCTGTATTTTCCTGCAGGTTTGTTTCTGGTAAAGAGATCAAAAAGAAAAAGTGTCTGTTTGGGCTGCAGCTCCGAGCCCCGCCCCCACTGACCTCCGACCTCACACCTGTGACCCCCGACCCCCCCTGTGTGATATCACGAGGGGGAGGGGCTTCCCATCCCAGAAGGAGGTGAGACAAAACAACTCGATTCCCAAATCTGTGCTGCCCCTCATCATAGTGTGTCTCACTGTCCCCCTCATCACAGCGTGTCTCTCTGCTCCCCTCATCACAGTGTGTCTCTCTGTCCCCCTCATCACAGTGTGTCTCTCTGTCCCCCTCATCACAGTGTGTCTCTCTGCACCTCTCATCACAGTGTGTCTCTCTGCTCCCCTCATCACAGTGTGTCTCTCTGCTCCCCTCATCACAGTGTGTCTCTCTGTCCCCCTCATCACAGTGTGTCTCTCTGTCCCCCTCATCACAGTGTGTCTCTCTGCCCCCCTCATCACAGTGTGTCTCTCTGTCCCCCTCATCACAGTGTGTCTCTCTGCCCCCTCATCACAGTGTGTGTCTCTGTCCCCCCAGTGTGTGTCTCATCACAGTGTGTCTCTCTGTCCCTTCATCACAGTGTGTCTCTCTGTCCCCCTCATCACAGTGTGTCTCTCTGTCCCCCTCATCACAGTGTGTCTCTCTGCCCCCTCATCACAGTGTGTCTCTGCTCCCCTCATCCCAGTGTCTCTCTGCCCCCTCATCACAGTGTGTCTCTGTCCCCCCTCATCACAGTGTCATCTCTGTCTCTCTCCCTCATCACAGTGTGTCTCTCTCTTGTCCCCCTCATCACAGTGTGTCTCTCTGCTCCCCTCATCACAGTGTGTCTCTCTGTCCCCCTCATCACAGTGTGTCTCTGCCCCCTCATCACAGTGTGTCTCTCTGTCCCCCTCATCACAGTGTGTCTCTCTGCTCCCCTCATCACAGTGTGTCTCTCTGTCCCCCTCATCACAGTGTGTCTCTCTGCTCCCCTCATCACAGTGTGTCTCTCTGTCCCCCTCATCACAGTGTGTCTCTCTCTCCCCTCATCACAGTGTGTCTCTCTTCCCCCCCTCATCACAGTGTGTCTCTCTGCCCCCTCATCACAGTGTTTCTCTGTCCCCTCATCACAGTGTGTCTCTCTGTCCCCCTCATCACAGTGTGTCTCTCTCTGCTCCCCTCATCACAGTGTGTCTCTCTGTCCCCCTCATCACAGTGTGTCTCTCTGTCCCCCTCATCACAGTGTGTCTCTCTGTTCCCCTCATCACAGTGTGTCTCTCTCTGCTCCCCTCATCACAGTGTGTCTCTCTGTTCCCCTCATCACAGTGTGTCTCTCTGCCCCTCTCATCACAGTGTGTCTCTCTGTCCTCCTCATCAGTGTGTGTCTCTCTGTCCCCCTCATCACAGTGTGTCTCTGCTCCCCTCATCACAGTGTGTCTCTCTGTTCCCCTCATCACAGTGTGTCTCTCTGTCCCCCTCATCACAGTGTCTCTCTCTCTTATTCCCCTCATCACAGTGTTTCTCTGTCCCTTCATCACAGCGTGTCTCTCTGTCCCCTCATCACAGTGTGTCTCTCTCTGCCCCCCTCATCACAGTGTGTCCTCCCTCCCCCCCAGTGGTGGAGCCCCCCACAGTGGGGCATCACAGGGACCAGTGTGTCTCTGAACCCGAGTCTAGAACCCTTGAACTCTGCCCCCTCATCACAGTGTGTCTCTCTCGCTCCCCTCATCACAGGAGTCTCATTGACCACAGTGTGAACCAGGTCAGTGATCTAGAACAGGGGGGTTGCTGGGATCTAGATCAGGGAGCGAGATATGTGATCTACTACAGGGAGTGGGTTCTGGGGTCTAGAACAGGGAATGTATTTGATATGGTCTTCTTATGAATGTATTACATCTCAATGTATAACCCAGTGGTGCTCAGCAGGGGTCTCTCTGTCCCCCTGGATCACAGTGTGTCGCCCCTCATCACAGTGTGTCAGGGTTTCAATACAGCCATTATAGCAATACAAAGAACTTTAAAAATAACATCCTACACAAGTCTAAATGTGAATTGACTCACTAATGTTTCTCTCTCTGAGTGTGTGATGAGTGTGGATTCAAATATGAAATATGAAGCGAGTTGTAAACTGGATTTCCCTTTGCCGGCGCTGCAGATGAGCCTCATCCTCGTCTCTGTGCTGGCCAATGACAGACTGCGTGTTAAAGTGCAGCTGGAGAAACGTGTGCTTTTAGAAGTTTGTAGAGAGTTCAGTAATATTTTCTGAAGAGTAACAAGTTCGTAAAAATCTAAAGAAACAGCGAAGTTAACAGGAAGAGCCTTTTTACAAACTACCAGGCAGGTGAGTTTTGATGTTTGAACACTGGAATGAATCATGGGGCTCTATGGAAGGACTGACACAGGTCAAGATGAACTGGGACTTTGGCAAATACTTCAGTGTGATTGGCTGATTTCTGATAGGATGAGAACCCCTGGTGTAACCCATTCTAACGTATTCCTTAACTCCAGCCCCCACTCCGCACTGATTCGCTGTTCTGTTTGTCCCTCAGGACGCCGTGCCCAATCCTGTGAGCCCGAGTCAGTGTTACCAGGGTTACGGGGGTGGGGGCAGTTTATACAACTTGTGGAAGCCGGAGGAGCGTTGGGGTCAAGGGTGAGCTGACCAGGACTGACCACTGGGGGGGGAGGGGGGGCAATGGGCAATAATAGAGGTGATAGACAGTGTACAGTGATAGACGCACAGTGTACAGTGATAGACGCACAGTGTACAGTGATAGACGCACAGTGTACAGTGATAGACGCACAGTGTACAGTGATAGACGCACAGTGTACAGTGATAGACACAGTGTATAGTGATAGACAGTGTACAGTGATAGACGCACAGTGTACAGTGATAGACGCACAGTGTACAGTGATAGACACACAGTGTACAGTGATAGACACACAGTGTACAGTGATAGACACACAGTGTATAGTGATAGACAGTGTACAGTGACAGACACAGTGTACAGTGATAGACGCACAGTGTACAGTGATAGACGCACAGTGTACAGTGATAGACACACAGTGTACAGTGATAGACGCACAGTGTACAGTGATAGACGCACAGTGTACAGTGATAGACACAGTGTACAGTGATAGACACACAGTGTACAGTGATAGACGCACAGGTGTATGAGTGATAGGACGACAGTGTACAGTGATAGACACACAGTGTATAGTGATAGACAGTGTACAGTGACAGACACAGTGTACAGTGATAGACGCACAGTGTACAGTGATAGACACACAGTGTACAGTGATAGACGCACAGTGTACAGTGATAGACACACAGTGTATAGTGATAGACACACAGTGTACAGTGATAGACGCACAGTGTACAGTGATAGACACACAGTGTACAGTGATAGACACACAGTGTACAGTGATAGACGCACAGTGTACAGTGATAGACACACAGTGTACAGTGATAGACACACAGTGTATAGTGATAGACAGTGTACAGTGATAGACACAGTGTACAGTGATAGACGCACAGTGTACAGTGATAGACACAGTGTACAGTGATAGACGCACAGTGTACAGTGATAGACGCACAGTGTACAGTGATAGACGCACAGTGTACAGTGATAGACACACAGTGTACAGTGATAGACACACAGTGTATAGTGATAGACAGTGTACAGTGATAGACACAGTGTACAGTGATAGACACACAGTGTACAGTGATAGTGTACAGTGATAGACACACAGTGTACAGTGATAGACGCACAGTGTACAGTGATAGACACACAGTGTACAGTGATAGAGACACAGTGTATAGTGATGGCTGTTTAACTCTCTGGCTCTGTCTCTGTCTGTCGCTGTCTCTCTCTGTCTGTCTCTCTATCTCTGTCTGTATCTCTGTCTGTCTCTCTGTCTATCTCTCTCTGTCTCTCTCTCTGTCTCTCTATCTCTATCTCTCTATCTCTGTCTCTCTCTCTGTCTTTCTCTCTATCTCTGTCTCTCTGTCTCTGTCTCTGTCTCTCTATCTCTGTCTCTCTCTCTGTCTCTCTATCTCTCTCTCTCTCTCTCTCTATCTCTGTCTCTCTCTGCAGCTCTCCCCCTAAGAAGATGTTTGCCTCGTTCCACCCCTCAGCCAGCACAGTCTCCCAGTTCAGCTGCCCTTCTCCCAGTTCAAAGTACCAGTACAGGTCTGTCTTCCAGTCGTTTCCCCCATTTAGTATTTCATTAAAAAAAAGATAACTATTTTGTGTAAGTCAGATATAGTCCAGTGAAGAGCTATTCAGAGCAGCCCTGGGATACTGCCTGACCCTGACCCTCTCTCTCTCTCTCTCTGCCTCTGTCTCCTCAGTGCTGAAGACAGCCTGTACCGCCACAAACAGGAAGCCTCCAGCGGCCATGACCTCACTTCCTGCCCCTGCAGCTGCCCCCCCCAGCCCTGCCTCTGGCGAGGGGGGGTCGAGGGAGGCGGTGCGGGTCCTGGCGCGCCGGGTCACTGTGGACGGGACGGTGCAGTACCTGGTCGAGTGGGGCAACATCAACGTCTTCTAAGGGTCCCACACTGCATCAAACACCTGAGGGGTTCAGTAACACATCGCTCTGAGAAACCCCTCCTTCTGAGGGTCCCACCCTGCATCAAACACCTGAGGGGTTCAGTAACACATCGCTCTGAGAAACCCCTCCTTCTGAGGGTCCCACACCGCATCAAACACCTGAGGGGTTCAGTAACAGATCGCTTCTGAGAAACCCCTCCTTCTGAGGGTCCCCACTGCATCAAACACCTGAGGGGTTCAGTAACACATCAGAACTCTGAGAAACCCCTCCTGAGGGTCCCACCCTGCATCAAACACCTGAGGGGTTCAGTAACACATCGCTCTGAGAAACCCCTCCTTGAGGGTCCCACACTGCATCAAACACCTGAGGGGTTCAGTAACACAACACATCGCCTGAGAAACCCTCCTTCTGAGGGTCCCCACCTCAAACACCTGAGGGGGGCATCAAACACCTGAGAAAGGGGTTCAGTCAAACACCTGATCGCACTGAGAAACCCCTCCTTCTGAGGGTCCCACACTGCATCAAACACCTGAGGGGTTCAGTAACACATCGCTCTGAGAAACCCCTCCTTCTGAGGGTCCCACACTGCATCAAACACCTGAGGGGTTCAGTAACACATCACTCTGAGAAACCCCTCCTTCTGAGGGTCCCACACTGCATCAAACACCTGAGGGGTTCAGTAACACATCGCTCTGAGAAACCCCTCCTTCTGAGGGTCCCACCCTGCATCAAACACCTGAGGGGTTCAGTAACACATCGCTCTGAGAAACCCCTCCTTCTGAGGGTCCCACACTGCATCAAACACCTGAGGGGTTCAGTAACACATCGCTCTGAGAAACCCCTTCTGAGGGTCCCACACCGCATCAAACACCTGAGGGGTTCAGTAACACATCGCTCTGAGAAACCCCTCCTTCTGAGGGTCCCACACCGCATCAAACACCTGAGGGGTTCAGTAACACATCGCTCTGAGAAACCCCTCCTTCTGAGGGTCCCAAACACCTGAGGGGTTCCATCAAACACCTGAGGGGTTCAGTAACACATCGCTCTGAGAAACCCCTCCTTCTGAGGGTCCCACACTGCATCAAACACCCGAGGGGTTCAGTAACACATCGCTCTGAGAAACCCCTCCTTCTGAGGGTCCCACACTGCATCAAACACCCAAGGGTTTCAGTAACACATCGCTTTGAGAAACCCCTCCTTCTGAGGGTCCCACACTCCATCAAACACCCGAGGGGTTCAGTAACACATCGCTCTGAGAAACCCCTCCTTCTGAGGGTCCCACACTGCATCAAACACCCGAGGGGTTCAGTAACACATCGCTCTGAGAAACCCCTCTTCCTCTTGCAGCTTCACTCTTCATCCTGGGGCGCAGGGTTGGGGGGTTCAAGCCCCCCTTCGGCCTCAATAGAGCTCCCAAGCTCTTCTCAGTAACCCTTAACCTGCCCGTCTCACTTCACGTTGCCCCCTAGTGGATGTAAGAAACACCGTGTTTGCTCTGAGTGGTATTCCTTACTGCTGTATTTCTTTCATCCACTAGAGGAAAGAGTGTTGTAGGGGGCAGGTTCATGGTTGCACTCCACAGGGAGGCTTTTTAAAAAAGGCCCCAGGATGTGACGAGGGAAACGGTGAATCTAAACAGGAAGTGATATAAGTGTGGTATTTCAGCCCACTTTCCTCTGACATCAGCACTGACAACAGCGTCACCTACAGGAGTACTGACCAGCTTTACAACCCATTCTCTTACCTCCTATTATCTTTATAAACATCCTCACTGGCCGTCCCTTTACAGCAGTGCTGACTGTCTTTACAACCCATTCTCTTTCCTCTGTTATCTTTGCTCCTGTGTGTCTGTCCTGTCTCCTCACTGAGTTTCGTTGCTGTAGTTCTTCCAGGTTTCAGTCTCCAGGCTGGTTCATTGAGGAGGGATGCGGTCGTACTGTCTGGAGCATTTCCAGTGCTAGTATTATGTTCATATTTAGACTTCTTCTTCTTCTTCTTCGCTGTACAGTACTTTGTATTTGTCCAATGTTGGGTATGTTTTGTATATTTTTTGTTTTGTTTTTAGTATTGTTTGAAACATTTGAAAACGATGTTACAGAAACGGTGCATAATGTTGGATTAGCTTCCGCAGGTGAATGTATCATTTACAGCCTTAAAAAAGAGATCTCCTCCTCTCTCCCCCTCCCCCCCCCCTGTCCCTCCCCCTCTCTCCTCCATCTCCCCCCCTCCCCCCTCCTCCTTCCTCTCCCCCCCCCCCTCCCCTCCCCCTCCCCCCCCTCCCCTCCCCCCTCCCCCCCCCCCCCTCCCCCCCCTCCCTCCCTCCTCCCCTCTCTCCCCCTCCCCTCCTCTCCCCATCCCTCCCCCTCTCCCGCTCCCTCCTGTCCTCTCTCAGTGTGCACTGGCACAGTCTCTCCCGTAGAGGGCAGTATTTGGACTATTTTGCTAAACTAGTTTGCCTCTTACTCTCCACACTCAGTATTTTGGTTGGACAGTATATTTAGAAAAATGTTTTTGTGTCTGATCAATACAAAGATTTTATATTTCAAATAAATTGACAGCCTAAATATGGAATTACCTTGTCAAAGAAAACAGCAAAAATAAACATTCCTACCTATAACAGCTATAGGGGATTGCTGACTATAGCAGCTAGACTAGAGCACAGTGTTTGATTGCTGACTATAGCAGCTAGACTAGAACACAGTGTTTGATTGACTATAGCAGCTAGACTAGAGCACAGTGTTTGATTGACTATAGCAGCTAGTCTAGAGCACAGTGTTTGATTGACTATAGCAGCTAGACTAGAGCACAGTGTTTGATTGACTATAGCAGCTAGACTAGAGCACAGTGTTTGATTGACTATAGCAGCTAGACTAGAGCACAGTGTTTGATTTGACTATAGCAGCTAGACTAGAGCACAGTGTTTGATTGACTATAGCAGCTAGACTAGAGCACAGTGTTTGATTGACTATAGCAGCTAGACTAGAGCACAGTGTTTGATTGACTATAGCAGCTAGACTAGAGCACAGTGTTTGATTGACTATAGCAGCTAGACTAGAGCACAGTGTTTGATTGACTGTAGCAGCTAGACTAGAGCACAGTGTTTGATTGCTGACTATAGCAGCTAGACTAGAGCACAGTGTTTGATTGACTATAGCAGCTAGACTAGAGCACAGTGTTTGATTGACTATAGCAGCTAGACTAGAGCACAGTGTTTGATTGACTATAGCAGCTAGACTAGAGCACAGTGTTTGATTGACTATAGCAGCTAGACTAGAGCACAGTGTTTGATTGACTATAGCAGCTAGACTACAGCACAGTGTTTGATTGACTATAGCAGCTAGACTAGAGCACAGTGTTTGATTGACTATAGCAGCTAGACTAGAGCACAGTGTTTGATTGACTATAGCAGCTAGACTAGAGCTAGTGTTTGATTGTCTATAGCAGCTAGTGTCACAGTGTTTGATTGACTATAGCTAGACTAGAGCAGAGCTGTTTGATTTATAGCAGCTAGAAATTATAGTGTTTGATTGTAGCTATAGCAGCTAGACTAGAGCACAGTGTTTGATTGACTATAGCAGAGACAGAGCACAGTGTTTGATTGTTAGCTATAGCAGCTAGACTAGAGCACAGTGTTTGATTGACTATAGCAGCTAGACTAGAGCACAGTGTTTGATTGACTATAGCAGCTAGACTACAGCACAGTGTTTGACTATAGCAGCTAGACTACAGCACAGTGTTTGCGGTTGCTATAGCAGCTATGCCTCCAGTATTATGGTATGTCCTGGGTGATTTCCTGTCTGATTTCGGCTGTCAATGTGTAACATACAGAGCTGATTTTATTGAAATGTATATTTTTTGGTTTCAGAGCAAGCATGATGTGTGGTGATGGAACAGATCTTTCTCTGTTCAAGATGTTGTTAAACTTGTTCCTTTAGTAAAACTAAACCAGTTACCACAACACTGTGCCTGTGTGTTTACTGGAGAGAGAGAGAGAGAGAGAGAGAGAGAGAGAGAGAGAGAGAGAGAATGAATCCACACTCATCACACACTCAGAGAGAGAATGAATCCACACTCATCACCTGCTCAGAGAAAGAATGAATCCACACTCATCACACACTCAGAGAGAGAGAATCCACACTCATCACACACTCAGAGAGAGAATGAATCCACACTCATCACACACTCAGAGAGAATGAATCCACATTCATCACACACTCAGAGAGAGAATGAATCCACACTCATCATACACTCAGAGAGAGAGAGAATGAATCCACACTCATCATACACTCAGAGGGAGAGAATGAATACACATTCATCACACACTCAGAGAATGAATCCACACTCATCACACACTCAGAGAGAGTGAATCCACACTCATCACACGCTCAGAGAGAGAATGACACTCATCACACACTCAGAGGGAGAGAATGAATCCACATTCATCACACACTCAGAGAATGAATACACATTCATCACACACTCAGAGAATGAATCCACACTCATCACACACTCAGTGAGAGTGAATCCACACTCATCACACGCTCAGAGAGAGAATGACACTCATCACACACTCAGAGGGAGAGAATGAATCCACATTCATCACACTCAGAGAATGAATCCACACTCATCACACACTCGGAGAGAGAGTGAATCACACTCATCACCCGCTCAGAGAGAGAATGAATCCACACTCATCACACACTCAGAGAGAGAATGAATCCACACTCATCACACACTCAGAGAGAGAATGAATCCACACTCATCACACACTCAGAGAGAGAATGATCCACACTCATCACCCGCTCAGAGAGAGAATGAATCACACTCATCACACACTCAGAGAGAGAATGAATCCACACTCATCACACACTCAGAGAGAGAATGAATCCACACTCATCACACACAGAGAGAGAATGAATCCACACTCATCACACACTCAGAGAGAGAGAATGAATCCACACTCATCACACACTCAGAGAATGAATCCACACTCATCACACACTCAGAGAGAGAGAATGAATCCACACTCATCACACACTCAGAGAGAGAATGAATCCACACTCATCACACACTCAGAGAGAGAATGAATCCACACTCATCACACACTCAGAGAGAGAGAATGAATCCACACTCATCACACACTCAGAGAGAGAATGAATCCACACACTCAGAGAGAGAGAATGAATCCACACTCATCACACACTCAGAGAGAGAGAATGAATCCACATTCATCACACACTCAGAGAGAGAGAATGAATCCACACTCATCACACACTCAGAGAGAGAGAATGAATCCACACTCATCACACACTCAGAGAGAGAATGAATCCACACTCATCACACACTCAGAGAGAGAGAATGAATCCACACTCATCACACACTCAGAGAGAGAGAATGAATCCACACTCATCACACACTCAGAGAGAGAGAATGAATCCACACTCATCAAGAGACCCACACACTCAGAGAGAGAGAATGAATCCACATTCATCACACACTCAGAGAGAGAATGAATCCACACTCATCACACACTCGGAGCAGGTGGAGACCTTTTACACTCCTTTATTTTGAACAAGCAGACGAATGCAAAGTCACTGATGATAAAAAAAATAAAACATTTTTGGATAACAGTAAATAATGAAATGAGACGCAACAACAAAACCGCTGACAGACCACGGGCATTCGAAATGGGCATAATAAACAATACAACAATACAGACTGAACTTGAACTCCATGGAAACAACACGCTTTGAGGTTTAAAACAAGACCAAGCAATTCAGACAAACCTGAATGAAGAGACAAGCCCCACAGCGTCACGTCCATGGAGGAATTGAATTCACACAAACCTGAATGAAGAGACAAGCCCCACAGCGTCACGTCCATGGAGGAATTGAATTCACACAAACCTGAATGAAGCGACAAGCCCCACAGCGTCACGTCCATGGAGGAATTGAATTCACACAAACCTGAATGAAGAGACAAGCCCCACAGCGTCACGTCCATGGAGGAAGCCCCAAACCTGTCACGTCCATGGAGGAATTGAATTCACACAAACCTGAATGAAGCGACAAGCCCCACAGCATCACGTCCATGGAGGAATTGAATTCACACAAACCTGAATGAAGCGACAAGCCCCACAGCGTCACGTCCATGGAGGAATTGAATTCACACAAACCTGAATGAAGCGACAAGCCCCACAGCGTCACGTCCATGGAGGAATTGAATTCACACAAACCTGAATGAAGCGACAAGCCCCACAGCGTCACGTCCATGGAGGAATTGAATTCACACAAACCTGAATGAAGAGACAAGCCCCACAGCGTCACGTCCATGGAGGAATTGAATTCACACAAACCTGAATGAAGCGACAAGCCCCACAGCGTCACGTCCATGGAGGAATTGAATTCACACAAACCTGAATGAAGCGACAAGCCCCACAGCGTCACGTCCATGGAGGAATTATGCACTCATTCATGGTGGGGTTTTTCATACAAATCAGAAAATAAACACCTCAATGGCAAGTCAACATGTTTTATTTTGGAGGCTTCAGAAAGCTGGCTCAGCTGGTTCGGAAGAAGAATTCGTTTTCCAAGAAGGATTTGATTCATTATTGGATTGGTAAGTATATGTTGTGACGTGGTGTACATTCCTAGCTGCTATCTGGAGGCTTTAGGACCCTGGGGTTAGAGAATGCACACTCCATCTTAGTGAAGGGGAGGGTACAAAGAGGCCATGTTGGTAAAGGACTCGTTGTTGTAGGTATCCTTGCTTAAGGGTTTAATTGATTGGATGACTAGATAGGACCGTGTGCAATGACGTAGTGTGGCCTCTAGGGGGACAGACTGCCAGGAGGGAGGAGGGAGAAGAGACACAGCCGTGGAGATTTATAAAAATTAAAGGAACGAGCGTTTTGAACCAGAAAACAGCTTCGCTGCCTGGTCATGAGGGAGAGCTGTTCTGAATGTTTAGTTAGACTTTTGTTTTGTGCTTAATACAGGTACCACCCTGTTTAACTGCATACTTTTGAGTTCTTATTGTACCCGTGAAAACAGTTCATTAAAGTGTCTGGCCATTCTGGTATATATATAATGTGTGTGAGAGAGAGAGTGGTAAACGGGGAATGTGCCAGTCTCTCTATTAAAAGGGCCATTCCCCATGATTTATACCGCTATTGATGTCGTGAGACGGCAATGGGGTGCAGTTACGGCGGGGAACCACTAGAGGTCATCCCTCTATTAGAAATATACTTACCTGTGTTAGATGTATAAGGTCTCCAGTCCAAGGAGAACAAGTGTTCTTCTTCTTGTTGATAGTTGGTAATAGCTGGAGATTTAAACCCCAGGACACAGAGGTTGAGGAAGCACAGAGGAGTCGCCACGTGGAAGCACGGATGCTGAGAATCTGTGTATACTAAGAAAAGCGATTGTTTTGCGAAACTGTGTGTAAACCAGGCTAGCTGTCCCGCATTACTAGGGAGGGAAGACAACAGTTTAGTTAGTCCTCCTAAGCGAGGGAGGATTTTGTTTTGTTTGTTCACTATGCCTGTTTTTTGTTTAATAAAACTGTGTTTTGATGCAATTGCAAACAGTCTTATTCTTTTGTCATTTCCCAAACGGACACACTATATATATATATATATATACATACATGCACACATTTGAGTTTTTGATCAGAAACAATGATCGCTACGCTCATACTGAAATAGTCGTGTGTGAAGTATCTACATTGCCACACAAAGAGCGGCCACTATATATCCTAATAAACACAACCTCACCCAGCCCGACACCTGCCCTACACACAGGGCATTATCAGCATGCACTACGTCATATCCCAGCAGCCTCGTGCCATTCACAGATCCTTCTCAGGTGTTTCCCAACCAGCTCAGATTCAAACTGGGTGCGACTCGGATGTCAACACTCAGAGGCTCATTAAGAAAAGACACTAAACATTACGCTGCGCCTTGACTGCAATTAGCGTGCACGCTCATGCGTTCTGTATTTCCTATCGCGATTGTATTGATTATGACGCACCCTGATTGTATTGAGCCACACTATGGGAATCCGAATCTGCATTATCAATGTATAATGTATTTCAATGAGACACCCCGCTCTGAATAATGAGATGAGCTTCATTCACATCGTGTTTACTACAAGGTGCACCTCAAAGAGAGCGATGATTAGTCTGTAGGAAACCAGGCTTTAACCACTGATAGGCGCTCTGTTTAAACCTCTTTTTCGGAGCTGAAATCTATCCGGCATCGTGGAGGCATTACTTGCATTACAGTTTAACAGGGTATATTTTAGGGCTTCTGTTTTTTGGTTTTTATTCATTATTTTGAGTTATCTTCGAGTTACATGTAAATCTTGTTTTTTGGGAGGCTTTCGTTTTTTATATACTGTGTGAATTTATTGTTTTCGGTTACTTTACAAAATGCTTGGGCGTTTTATTTTCTGTCACAATATGTACAGTAGTAACTCGACAGCACACTTAAGTCGTCCCTTCTTTCCTTCGCTGTCTTCCACAGTGAAATCCCTCTGGTCACGGCACATTCTTCTGGGGTTTTTGTGTGCAGGCATTTTTGTAGATTTCGCCACAATTTGCAATTCTGTTTTAAATCCTCTGTATCTTAACTGTAATATATCCCGCAAACAAGCCTCCATTCCTGATTGTAATCTCGTTTTAAATCTGGCAAGCGGAGTCTCCAATAGAAATGTAGGAATGTGCTGTCACTCAGAAAGTTGGGGCGGGTTTAAAGTATTCAGAACGAATCAATGATAGATACGATGCAGGAAGGCGGGACATTGCCCTGGATAAGGGCGTCTGCTAAGAAATAAATAATAATAATAATATTTTTTATGGGAAAAGGGTGAAGTCAACGTGAATTGAGGGACCATTTCCAGTGTTTTTCCTCCAGTGTTTATTGGATATCCACCGATTTCATTTTTTTTTTGTATCTGGGGTGTTTTATCGTGAAAATCTGCAGCCCTAGTTATATTAAGCGTGAATAAACGTGAATTAATATTATAATTTCTTCGATTTTATTTTATAGTTCATTACATTGGTACAAATAATAGACCAAACAAGGTAATCTAAGTTAAAACAACCTCCTTCACGAGAATGTCTAACTCCTCGCTGGCTCTGCCGGTCCCCTGCTGAGTGCTGAGTCTGTTGATCGCTCATTTTCGGTCAGTGTAAGCCACCTCCACCTTCACAATAAGCTACCTACCAAAAGATACGCCTGGACTGCTGCTTTTGATATCACTGTGGTCACGGGCCAGTCTTGGACATTATCATGCACGTTAAAGTATCACACGTATGCACACGCTATGGTATGTAAATTAGTCAAACGGTGTGCAGGTGAATGAATGTGTTCTCTGTTAGTGAATGGGACGGTGCATCTAGATGCATGGTGCATGTTAGGCTCCCTGGTTAATATGTGCGTTACAGCTACATGCAGTGCCTGTCGTGAATGAGACCCTCGTGTGCTGTTTCATTGTTCATTCAGAACGGCAGTGCTGACCAGAGCCTCCATGTGGTGTGGAAGGCAGGAGCTGAGCTGCCCTGCCTGCCCTGGAGACTCCAACAGGACTGTGTATTAAAACAAGGACTTCAGAGCACAGGGAGCCCCAATATCCATCTCTCTATCGCTCTCTCTGCCCCTCTCCTTCTCTCTATCCCCCTCTCCTTCTCTCTATCCCCCTCTCCTTCTCTCTCTGCCCCTCTCCTTCTCTCTATCCTCTGTTACTTCTCTCTACTGCTCTCTATCGCTCTCTTTGACTCCTCTCCTCTCTTCCTCTCCTCTCTATCCCCTCTCTATCGCTCTCTCTGCCCCCTCTCCTCTCTCCCTCTCCTCTATCCCCCTCTCTATCTCTATCTCTGCCCCCTCTCCTTCTCTCTATCTCCTGCTCCTTCTCTATATTGCCCTCTCTCGCTCTCTCTACCCCCTCTCCTCTCTCCCTCTCCTTTCTATCCCCCTCTCCTTCTCTCTATCCCCTCTCCTCTCTCCCTCGCCTTCTCTCTACCCCCTCTCTCCCTCTGTATATATGTACACACCCACATAGATTCTGCTGCAGCTGCTGGGACAGGGAGAGCTGGAGGATTTAAAGAAGCAGAAACTCAAACTGTGTGTGTGTGTCAGTGTGTGTGTATCACAGTGTGTGTGTGTGTGTGTGTGTCACAGTGTGTGTGTGTATCACAGTGTGTGTGTGTGTGTGTCAGTGTGTGTGTATCACAGTGTGTGTGTGTATCACAGTGTGTGTGTGTGTGTCAGTGTGTGTATCACAGTGTGTGTGTGTGTGTGTGTATCACAGTGTGTGTGTTTGTGTGTATCACAGTGTGTGTATCACAGTGTGTGTGTGTATCACAGTGTGTGTGTGTATCACAGTGTGTGTATCACAGTGTGTGTGTGTCACAGTGTGTGTGTGTTCACAGTGTGTCACAGTGTGTATCACAGTGTGTGTATCACAGTGTGTGTGTTTGTGTGTATCACAGTGTGTGTGTGTATCACAGTGTGTGTGTGTGTATCACAGTGTGTGTTTGTGTGTATCACAGTGTGTGTGTGTATCACAGTGTGTGTGTGTGTGTATCACAGTGTGTGTGTGTGTATCACAATGTGTGTGTGTGTGTGTGTGTATCACAGTGTGTATATCACAGTGTGTGTGTGTGTGTCACAGTGTGTGTGTGTGTATCACAGTGTGTCCACAGTGTGTGGAATCAGTGTGTGTATCACAGTGTGTGTGTGTGTGTGTATCACAGTGTGTGTGTGTGTATCACAGTGTGTGTGTGTGTCTCAGTGTGTGTGTGTGTGTGTGTGTGTGTGTGTCACAGTGTGTGTGTGTATGTCAGTGTGTGTGTATCACAGTGTGTGTGTGTGTATCACAGTGTGTGTATCACAGTGTGTGTGTGTGTATCAGTGTGTGTGTATCACAGTGTGTGTGTGTGTATCACAGTGTGTGTGTGTATGTCAGTGTGTGTGTATCACAGTGTGTGTGTGTGTGTATCACAGTGTGTGCGTGTGTGTATCTCAGTGTGTGTGTCACAGTGTGTGTATCACAGTGTGTGTGTTTGTGTATATCACAGTGTGTGTGTCACAGTGTGTGTATCACAGTGTGTGCGTGTGTGTATCACAGTGTGTGTATCACAGTGTGTGTGTTTGTGTGTATCACAGTGTGTGTATCACAGTGTGTGTGTTTGTGTGTATCACAGTGTGTGTATCACAGTGTGTGTGTGTGTGTGTGTGTGTGTGTGTGTGTGTGTGTGTGTGTATCACAGTGTGTGTGTGTGTGTATCACAGTGTGTGTATCACAGTGTGTGTGTGTGTGTATCACAGTGTATCCACGAGGCAGGAATGCCTGGTTGAAGTGCCCTTGTGAGGGTACAGGTCATGTTCCTGTTCCATAAGCAGACAGCCGTTTTGGTGATTGTCTTGTGAAAGGCTGTGATTGAGGTGAAACCAGAAGGAACTGACTCAAGAGGACAAGAGTTTCGGACAAAAGTTTCCTCTGGGAATGTTAACCTGCTTAACACAAAATGTGTGTCACTCTGTGTGCCCAATACAATGGAACAGATTAGAATAGAATCGAATAGAGCAGACGTGCTCCAGCAGTATAGAGGAGGTGTCGCACTGACACACACACACTGACACACACACTGAGACACACACACACACACACTGAGACACACACACACACACTGATACAGGGGCTGTGTTGCAGAGGGCTGTGTTTTGCAGATTGCTGTGTTTTGCAGAGGGATGTGTTGCAGAGGGCTGTGTTGCAGAGGGTTGTGTTGCACAGGGCTGTGTTTTGCAGAGGGCTGTGTTGCACAGGGCTGTGTTGCAGAGGGCTGTGTTTTGCAGAGGGCTGTGTTTTGCAGAGGGCTGTGTTTTGCAGAGGGCTGTGTTGCAGAGGGTGTTTTGCAGAGGGGCAGGGGCTGTGTTGCAGGGGCTGTGTTTTGCAGAGGGTTGTGTTTTGCAGAGGGTTGTGTTTTGCAGAGGGTTGTGTTTTGCAGAGGGTTGTGTTTTGCAGAGGGTTGTGTTGCAGAGGGTTGTGTTTTGCAGAGGGCTGTGTTTTGCAGAGGGTTGTGTTGCAGAGGGTTGTGTTGCAGAGGGTTGTGTTTTGCACAGGGTTGTGTTGCAGAGGGTTGTGTTGCACAGGGCTGTGTTTTGCAGAGGGCTGTGTTGCAGAGGGCTGTGTTGCACAGGGCTGTTTTGCAGAGGGTTGTGTGGCTGTGTTGCAGAGGGTTGTGTGGCTGTGTTGCAGAGGGTTGTGTTGCAGAGGGCTGTGTTTTGCACAGGGTTGTGTTGCAGAGGGCTGTGTTGCACAGGGCTGTGTTGCAGAGGGCTGTGTTGCAGAGGGTTGTGTTGCAGAGGGATGTGTTGCAGAGGACTGTGTTTTGCAGAGGGCTGTGTTTTGCAGAGGGCTGTGTTGCAGAGGGTTGTGTTGCAGAGGGCTGTGTTGCAGAGGGATGTGTTGCAGAGGGCTGTGTTGCAGAGGGATGTGTTGCAGAGGGCTGTGTTGCAGAGGGATGTGTTGCAGAGGACTGTGTTTTGCAGAGGGTTGTGTTGCAGAGGGCTGTGTTGCAGAGGGTTGTGTTGCACAGGACTGTGTTGCAGAGGGTTGTGTTGCAGAGGGTTGTGTTTTGCAGAGGGTTGTGTTGCAGAGGGTTGTGTTGCAGAGGGTTGTGTTGCAGAGGGTTGTGTTTTGCAGAGGGATGTGTTGCAGAGGGCTGTGTTTTGCAGAGGGATGTGTTTTGCAGAGGGTTGTGTTGCAGAGGGATGTGTTGCAGAGGGCTGTGTTGCAGAGGGTTGTGTTGCACAGGGTTGTGTTGCAGAGGGTTGTGTTGCAGAGGGCTGTGTTTTGCAGAGGGTTGTGTTTTGCAGAGGGCTGTGTTGCAGAGGGTTGTATTGCAGAGGGCTGTGTTGCAGAGGGATGTGTTGCAGAGGGTTGTGTTGCAGAGGGATGTGTTGCAGGTGGCTGTGTGCCAGGCAATGGGGTGCTGTGTGCAGAACAGCAGCTGGCTCTTGGTCCTGCTGTCTCTCAGCACATAGGGTGACCAGATTTTCAAACCTCAAAACCAGGACACATTATTAAATAATTCGTAAGACTAATCAAACTATCCTCTCACTCAGTATTATCTTTTTTTAAAAGCAGCAGCTAATTTAATGAACTCCTGGGTGTATCATTTGTGGTGAATTAGTTTAAGTAGCCACATCCTGTTATACGTATTGCATACTTTTATATTGAGTTTAATAATAATAATAATAATAATAATAATAATAATAATAATAATAATAATAATAAATCATTAATGTTTTGGCATTTCTCTCTTTTTTGCTCACTGCGTCCGGCTCTATTTCTTGATGTTGTTCATGTGGATTCAGATGCTGTGACCTCTCACTGCTCTGTCTGGGCTAAACCCCGCCAGAACTCAACAGCTACAAAATGACCGTATTACACCCAATTGTAGATTCGTATTGAATATAAACGAACTGGAAACGCGTAGAGCGCACTGAGGAATAAGCAGGTACGCCTGTGTTAATCACTTTATACAAATAATATTCTTCATTACCCCAGTGCCTTGTGTTTTTACTGTATTTAGTTTTCACTGCAGGTGTCACAGACTGAAAGAGGTTGTTTTGATAAAAGGTATTCAGAGTGTCGCGCTACAGGAAGTAGCTGAAAAACGGGACTTTTTCAAGACTTTGAGCAGAATGTCGGGACAGCGGGACCTTTGATGAAAAGTGGGACTGTCCCAGCTAACCCGGGACGTCTGGTCACCCTGCCAGCACAGTATAGTCTGCGATGAGGGTCTCCAGGGACTCCTCTGTTTTATATTGTATAATCAGGCTTATCTTCACTGTCTCTGTAGATAATCAGGCTCATCTTCACTGTCTCTGTAGATAATCAGGCTCATCTTCACTGTCTCTGTAGATAATCAGGCTCATCTTCACTCAGTATTGTAGATTTCAGGCTCATTTTCACTGTCTCTGTAGATAATCAGGCTCATCTTCTCTGTCTCTGTAGATAATCAGGCTTATCTTCACTGTCTCTGTAGATAATCAGGCTCATCTTCACTGTCTCTGTACTGCCCTGCAGTGTGTAGATAATCAGGCTCATCTTCACTGTCTCTGTACTGCCCTGCAGTGTGTAGATAATCAGGCTCATCTTCACTGTCTCTGCACTGCTCTGTAGATAATCAGGCTCACTTTCACTGTCTCTGTAGATAATCAGGCTCATCTTCACTGTCTCTGTAGATAATCAGGCTCATCTGTTTGTCTCTGTAGATAATCAGGCTTATCTTCACTGTCTCTGAGGATAATCAGGCTCATCTTCACTGTCTCTGTAGATAATCAGGTTCCTTTTCCCAGTCTCTGTGAAAATCAGGCTCATCTTCACTGTCTCTGTAGATAATCAGGCTCATCTTCACTGTCTCTGTAGATAATCAGGCTTATCTTGAAAAGTGTCTGTAGATAATCAGGCTCATCTTCACTGTCTCTGTAGATAATCAGGTCATCTTCACTGTCTCTGTAGATAATCAGGCTCATCTTCACTGTCTCTGTAGATAATCAGGCTCATCTTCACTATCTGTAGATAATCAGGCTTATCTTCACTGTCTCTGTAGATAATCAGGCTCATCTTCACTGTCTCTGTAGATAATCAGGCTCATCTTCACTGTCTCTGTAGATAATCAGGCTCATCTTCACTGTCTCTGTAGATAATCAGGCTCATCTTCACTGTCTCTGTAGATAATCAGGCTCATCTTCACTGTCTCTGCCCTGCTGTGGTTTTCTTTCTCTTTCTGTTTTCCTTTTCCCTGCCTTCTGTCTTCCTTTCCTTCCTCTCTAGTGATCTTCACCTTGGAAAGTCTGCTCCTCCTCTTCGTGAGTTCACACAGCTTTAGATTAAATTGTAAATCGCACATTAAGACATGATGTGAAATCAATCTCTCTCTCTCTCTCTCTCTCTCTCTCTCTCTCTCTCTCTCTCTCTCTCTCTCTCCAAGCACATGTATTGTCTTGTACTCTTGCTTTAAGAGGGGGCTGTGGATGTATTGTGATGCAGCTGAGAGAATAAGAGAGGGATTGAAAGAGAGAGAAAGGGAGAGGGAAAGGCAGAAAGGGAGAGAATGAGGAAGAGAGTATAATATATTCCATCTCCCTGGCTGAGTGAGTGGGCAGGAGATTTTAGATCTTCACTGGACTTCCTTATTGGATGAAAAAACATGGCAGTCTCCTCCTCCCTCCCTCCTCTCTCTCTCTCTCGCTCTCTCTCTCTCTCCCTCCCTCCTCCTCCATCCTCTCTCTCTCTCCCCCCCCCTCCTCCTCCTCTCTCTCTCTCTCTCTCTCCCCTCTCCTCCATCTCTCTCTCTCTCTCTCTCGCGCTCTCTCTCTCTCCCCCTCCCTCCTCCATCCTCTCTCTCTGTCTCCCCCCTCTCTCCTCCATCCTCTCTCTCTCTCTCTCTCTCTCTCTCTCTCTCTCTTTCTCTCGTGCACACTAGCCTGTGATCTCTCCATCACTCCCTCATTCTGTCATTTGCTCCCCTGCTTTTAAGACAGGGTGCTGTTTTTTTTAAATTTATTTATGTTTTAATTCCATTCATGCATTAGTGTGTGTGTGTGTGTGTGTGTGTGTGTGTGTGCGTACATCATCATTATCACTAGTATTAGAATTATTATCTTCATTACCTGTGTGAGTGTGTGAGTGACTCTTATTATTCCGGTTCAATCAAACCTGCTCCAATGTAACTGCACACTGTCCTCCCTCCCTCCCTCCCTCCTCTCCCCTCCCTCCTTCCCTCTCTCAACGCTCTCTCTTACTCTCTCTCTAATTCCCTCCATCCCTCTCTCTGCTCCGATCATTATTCTGAGCTTTATTATCGAGAAATATCCGAGGTGCTACAGAGATACAGACCCATTTTGTCGTCTTTTTTCTTTTTTTTTTTTTCCTTTTTCATTAAAAAAACCTGGATTCCTCAGTCTGTGCATTTGGACCATGTCATATGTTCCTTTCAGAGGTAAGAGCATCATTATTATTCATTTAATGGGATATTTCAGCAACCTCCCTCTCCCTCGCTCTCTCTCCCTCTCTCCTCGCTCTCTCGCTCTCTCTCCCCTCCCTCTCCCTCTCCCTCTCTCTCAATATGGATGCAGCAGAAGGAAGCAGCAGCAGTGAAGTGGTGTGCTTGGTGTCTCTCTCAGTCTCAGTACAGGCGCAGTGTGTGTATTGCAGATACAGAGCACTGTAGTTCACAATGTAAAGCATGTGGAGAGCCGTGTCACACAGTCTCTGTATGGGATCTGTCACTGTAGGGACATGGCTGCTTGCAGCTGTCAGTGTGAGGTCCATCTGTGTAGATAAGGCTCAGTGAGGTCCATGTGTGTGTGTGTGTGGGGGGGGGGGGGTTGCGGAAGATGTTTTGGTGTGTTTGTGAGTGTGAGGGTGTGTGTGTGTGTGTAGATTGTGAAGATTGGGGGTTGGCGTGCAATGCAGTGCATGTGTCTGTGGTTGTGTGCCTGTGCACTGTGTGTATCTCACTGGGAGTGCATTTGTGTGTATCTCATTGTGTATCTGTGTGCTCTGTGTATGTGTGTGTGTGTATTTGTGTGTGTGTGTGTGTGTGTGTTTGTGAGTGTCGGTGCATCGCTCGGTCAGTGCTAGGTTGTTGAACTGGTCAATCATTTTGTACTGGTACGCAAAGCATTGTGGGATTCCTTTAACATTGCTGTGCAGTGCACTCTGGGATTGACTGTATACTGGTGTGTAGTTCTTACTGAGATGTGCTTTATACTGGTTCCAGATCATTGCCAGTAATTCAACCACCTCGCTCCCCTCTCCAGAGATCCAACACTATGAGCTCACTTCCTCCCTGTGTCCCAGGTAACAGGGCCCAGAGCCTCGCTCTGTGTGTGAGGACAGGGCAGCAGAGAGAGAGGAAAGGGAGCAGAGTGCTTCAGCAGAGCCTGCTCTGTGTGTGAGGACAGGGCAGCAGAGCAGAGTGAGTAAGGTGAGCCTCGCTCTGTGTGTGAGGACAGGGCAGCAGAGACAGAGAGGAAAGGGAGCAGAGTGCTTCAGCGAGGTCCTCCCTGTGAGCCTCGCTCTGTGTGTGAGGACAGGGCAGCAGAGACAGAGAGGAAAGGGAGCAGAGTGCTTCAGCGAGGTCCTCCCTGTGAGCCTCGCTCTGTGTGTGAGGACAGGGCAGCAGAGACAGAGAGGAAAGGGAGCAGAGTGCTTCAGCGAGGTCCTCCCTGTGAGCCTCGCTCTGTGTGTGAGGACAAGGCAGCAGAGACAGAGAGGAAAGGGAGCAGAGTGCTTCAGCGAGGTCCTCCCTGTGAGCCTCGCTCTGTGTGTGAGGACAGGGCAGCAGAGACAGAGACAGAGGAACCCCTAACTTCTCAGTGCTGGATGATCATGTCTTAAATGTATTTCAAAACCTCAATTTCCGCTGTCTGTCTGTTTGTCAGTCTGTCCGTCTGTCAGGTCAGTCAAATATATTTACAAACCAAAGCTCTGGCTGTTACCAAGCAACTGGACCCTTTCGATTGAGGAAGGAGGGAAGCAGGAATGAATCAGTATTTACCGGCTCACAAACCCTTTCGGGGGGTTGAAGAATGACCACTAGAGGGCATGTGCATGTTTAATTTCACTATTCCCAGAGCTGAGCAATCAGGGGAGATTCTGTGAGCATGTGACTCTGAGCTCTAGAAGCACTGTGACCCGGCTGAATCGCAGGTGACCAGGGTGACACGCCGCGGGGCTGTGGGGATGTTGTGAGGAGCGAGGGGCCCTGTGTGAGTCACAATGGATCTGAGCTTGACTGCAATGGAACCACACTCTCAGCTGCAGGCTGTGCTGTGATAATGGGAGACTTTGTGACGATGTGTGTGCCTGCAGACTGCAGCAGGTCCTCCTGATATGTGAAGGGTAACAGCATTGAGAATCCTAGTGACAGTGAAGGAGAGATCCTACTTGTTGTTTGCATTGCTTTGGATATAAGGAGGAGGTTACTCTGCCAATCTCTCTCAAAATCTCTATCCCGGGTGCAGCGGGCAGTGGGCTGGTTCTCTCTCAGTGTCTCAGTGTCTCAGTGTCACACTCCCACTACTCTCTCTCTACACTCCCTCTACTCTCTCTACACTCTCTCTGCTCTCTCTCCCTACTCTCTCTCTACACTCTCTCAACCCTCTCTTTACACTCCCTCTACTCTCTAAACTCTCTCTACACTCTCTCTACTCTCTCTCCACACTCCCTCATAGTGTCTCAGTGTCCTCTACTGGGCTGGTTCTCTCAGTGTCTCAACCCACTCTTTCTACCTCCCTCTACTCCCTCTAGTGTCTCAGTGTCCAGGGTGCTGGCTGGTTCTCTCTCAGTGTCTCAGTGTCACTCTCTCTACTCTCTCTCCACACTCCCTCATAGTGTCTCAGTGTCCAGGGTGCAGTGGGCTGGTTCTCTCTCAGTGTCTCAGTGTCACTCTCTCTCTCTCTCTCCCCTACACTCTCTCTCTCATAGTGTCTCAGTGTCCACTCTCTCAGTGGGCTGGTTCTCTCAGTGTCTCAGTGTCACACTCCCTCCACTCTCTCCCTACACTCCCTCATAGTGTCTCAGTGTCCAGGGTGCAGTGGGCTGGTTCTCAGTGTCTCAGTGTCACACTCTCTCTACTCTCTCTCCACACTCCCTCATAGTGTCTCAGTGTCCAGGGTGCAGTGGGCTGGTTCTCTCTCAGTGTCTCAGTGTCACACTCTCTCTACTCTCTCCCTACACTCCCTCATAGTGTCTCAGTGTCCAGGGTGCAGTGGGCTGGTTCTCTCTCAGTGTCTCAGTGTCACACTCTCTCTACTCTCTCCCTACACTCCCTCATAGTGTCTCAGTGTCCAGGGTGCAGTGGGCTGGTTCTCTCTCAGTGTCTCAGAGTCACTCAATTCAATTTCATTCAATAAGCTTTATTGGCATGACAAGAATAAACACGATTTGCCAAAGCAATGTATAACATTACAAAACATTCAGCATTACTAAAACATCTTTCTAACATCTTTCACCCTCCCTTCCTCCCTCTCTTCTCCCTTCCTCTCCTTCCCTCTCACCCTCGCTTTCTCCCTTTCTTTCCATCCTCCTCCCATCCTCCATCCTTCGCTCTCCCTCACTCTCAGTTGTAGCCCTGTGATGGGATTGTGTTGTGATGTGTTCACTGTGTGTCCCTCAGGCTGAGTCTCTATGTACTGGTCAGCCAGTATGGCTGTGTGTGTCCTCCCCCAGCAGGACTGACAGTCAGGCATGTTTGGGAATTCTGGGACAGCACTGCAGAATTTAGGGAAGAAAATGCCCCTCGTTTCTCTGTATTTACTGCAGTGTAATAGAAAGTGCATCCCTGTCTCGACTTCTCCTAGTTCACAGTGACCACACAGCCTCCTGTCTCTGGGCAGCCAGGACTGTCTGTGCCGTCCTGTTTCGATGGCCAGGTGGTGGTCACTGAGTCTGTACTTGGTCAGGATCTGCCTCTGCTTTGTGTCTCTCACCCTCACCAGGTATTCTGCCAGGGTGTATTTTCTGTTTAGGGTCCAATAGCACTCCAGTTTGTTTTGTGTTTTAGTGTTTTTATCCCAATGGGAGTGTTTGAGGAGTTTTATAATGTGGTGGATTCTAATAGGAATTGTTTTAGCAGTGCTGTCCTGAAGCTGACTGATATCTGTGCCGCTCAGTGCAGTGAGCTTCAGGACCAGCTGGCTGAGGGGAGCTCTTGGCTTTTCAGGGCTTTATGATGGACTGAGTTTGGGTCACTGTGTTCTAGATGAACCCAGTATTTTAATGCTCTTTTTTGGATGCTAATTATTATTATTATTATTATTATTATTATTATTATTATTATTTTATTTGCCCAGCATGCATTATTTGGTATTTGGTGTTTTTCTTTGTCATTGTTACAAGATATCACATTATTTTTACATACAATTGCCCATTTTACAGTTGGGGTTTTATTTTCTAGGTAGTCCTGGTCTGCTCATTGGTACAGCAGCAGTGTCCCTGCCCAGGGATTGAACTGGCTGACCCACCCTTTCAAGAGTCCAGAGCCCTAAACACTACTCCACACTGCTGCCCTATACTCCACACTGCTGCCCTATATAATCAATGGGTGATGGCCTAATTCTGCCCTGCATGCATTATTTGGTATTTGGTGTTTTTCTTTGTAATCTCATTATGTTTTTGCAGAACTCTGCATGCAGGGTTTCTGTGGGGTGTTTGTCCTATTTTGTGTAGTCCTGGTCTGTAATTGGACCCACACTTCACTGCCAGAGAGGGCAACTGGCTGAATCACACTTTCAAAAATTGAGCCAAATCATTATGGGGGGGATTCATATTATATTGCCTTCTCTTTATGGCATAAAAAGCCCTGCATGCTTTCTTCTTTAATGCATTCACTACCAGGTTAAAGCTCCCTGACACGCTGATGGTCAGACCCAGGCATGTGTTGCTGGTGCTGTGCTCCAGGGTGTTGTTTCCCAGGGTGAAGCGGTACCTGTTTCCCTGAGATCTGGCTTTCTTCTGGAAGATCATAACTCTGGTCTTGTCCAGGTTTACTGCCAGGGCCCAGGTCTGACAGGACTGCTCCAGCAGTGCCAGGCTCTGCTGCAACCCCTGCTCTGTGGGTGACAGCAGGACCAGGTAATCTGTGTAGAGCAGGAATTGAATTTCATGCCATCACGTGAGTCCAGGGCTGCAGACTGCTCCAGCACCTGGCTAGCTCATTTGTAGATGTTGAACAGTGTTGGACTCAGACTGCAGCCCTGTCTCACCTCCACGTCCAGTGAAAATTTCTGTTCGACATTGTTGGACACCAACTTATTTTCTGAATACATTGACTTTACAGTGTCATATACTTTACCCCCTACACCACTTTGAAGAAGTTTAAAGAATAGTCCTTTATGCCATTATTTATTTATTTCTCTACACTCCCTCATAGTGTCTCAGTGTCAGGGTGCTGCAGGCAGTGGGCTGGTTCTCCCTCAGTGTCTCAGTGTCAGGGTGCTGCAGGCAGTGGGCTGGTTCTCTCTCAGTGTCTCAGTGTCCATGGTGCTACAGGCGTGGAAAGAGGGGTGGTTCCATCTCAGTGTCTCAGTGTCCATGGTGCTGCAGGCAGTGGGCTGGTTCTCCCTCAGTGTCTCAGTGTCAGGGTGTTGCAGGCAGTGGGCTGGTTCTCTCTCAGTGTCTCAGTGTCCATGGTGCTACAGGCAGTGGGGTGGTTCCATCTCAGTGTCTCAGTGTCCATGGTGCTGCAGGCAGTGGGCTGGTTCTCTCTCAGTGTCTCAGTGTCCATGGTGTTGCAGGCAGTGGGCTGGTTCTCTCTCAGTGTCTCAGTGTCCATAGTGCTGCAGGCAGTGGGCTGGTTCTTTCTCTGTGTCTCAGTGTCCATGGTGCTGCAGGCAGTGGGCTGGTTCTCTCAGTGTCTCAGTGTCCATGGTGCTGCAGGCAGTGGGCTGGGTCTCTCTCAGTGTCTCAGTGTCCATGGTGCTGCAGGCAGTGGGCTGGTTCTCTCTCAGTGTCTCAGTGTCAGGGTGCTGCAAGCAGTGGGCTGGTTCTCTCTCAGTGTCTCAGTGTCAGGGTGTTGCAGGCAGTGGGCTGGTTCTCTCTCAGTGTCTCAGTGTCAGGGTGCTACAGGCAGTGGGCTGCGTCTCTCTCAGTGTCTCAGTGTCTCAGTGTCCATGGTGCTGCAGGCAGTGGGCTGGGTCTCTCTCAGTGTCTCAGTGTCAGGGTGTTGCAGGCAGTGGGCTGGTTCTCTCTCAGTGTCTCAGTGTCAGGGTGTTGCAGGCAGTGGGCTGGTTCTCCCTCAGTGTCGGGGTGCTGCAGGCAGTGGGCTGGTTCTCTCTCAGTGTCTCAGTGTCAGGGTGCTGCAGGCAGTGGGCTGGTTCTCTCTCAGTGTCTCAGTGTCAGGGTGTTGCAGGCAGTGGGCTGGTTCTCTCTCAGTGTCTCAGTGTCCATGGTGCTGCAGGCAGTGTGCTGGTTCTCTCTCAGTGTCTCAGTGTCAGGGTGCTGCAGGCAGTGGGCTGGTTCTCTCTCAGTGTCTCAGTGTCCATGGTGTTGCAGGCAGTGGGCTGGCTCTCCCTCAGTGTCAGGGTGCTGCAGGCAGTGGGCCACGTCTCTCTCAGTGTCACTCTCTCTCTCTGAACTCCCTCAACACTCCCTCAACACTCTCTCTACACTCCATGGCAGCGTCTGTCCCATGGTGGCCCCATGCAAAGCTCCATTCCGGGGGCCCTATTCCCTATTCTTACCAGTAATACTGCACCTCGATACCATGACTTACATTCAAGGCAACAAGCACCCTGTTAAATGTATTGTATTTTACTACAGCAATCGCAAAACGACACACTCACAGAGACAGAAATGAACCTTTCATGCCATCACAGACACAAAGCGCAATTATTGCTGAACAATCCCGTTTTCGGGCAGTGTGGTGCCCGATCGACCTGCCCGTCCAGTCAAACTTACCTGCGACATTGTGGAAAGCAAATAGTTTTTGATTCATTTCATGTTCAGGCAAGAATAGCTTCTCTCCCTGTACGCTCCTGTGAAAAGTAGAGGCCAGGTAATAATACTGAGGTTAGGATGCAGGTCCAGCAAATTTCCCTGGTGGATGTAGTGGAGCATCGCAAGAGGCCAGGTCGATACATGGTCTGGAAAGGCTTGGATTTTCATTGGTTTCCAGGTTGATTCAAGCCTGCAGCGCTATGTGTGTGAGACGCCTCTACAGGTATTCCCCTTGTGTTTGCAGTACTGACGGCACGCGCAGGCACTCTTTGCACGCAGTGCGTGGAAATGAGTTCATTTCTAAACGTCACCACTTTGAGCTCAGATCGTGTGTTCCATGATCCCGTGGCACATACTGACATGAGCTTGCACGCGGCTTTAAACCATAGGCAGTGGGCTGCGTCTCTCTCAGTGTCTCAGTGTCTCAGTGTCCATGGTGCTGCAGGTTTGGGCTGGGTCTCTCAGTGTCTCAGTGTCCATGGTGCTGCAGGCTGTGGGCTGGTTCTCTCTCAGTGTCTCAGTGTCCATGGTGCTGCAGGCAGTGGGCTGGTTCACTGTTTTCTCTCAGTGTCTCAGTGTCCATGGTGCTGCAGGCAGTGGGCTGGTTCTCTCTCAGTGTCTCAGTGTCAGGGTGCTGCAGGCAGTGGGCTGGGTCTCTCTCAGTGTCTCAGTGTCAGGGTGTTGCAGGCAGTGGGCTGGTTCTCCCTCAGTGTCTCAGTGTCGGGGTGCTGCAGGCAGTGGGCTGGTTTCTCTCAGTGTCTCAGTGTCCATGGTGCTGCAGGCAGTGGGCTGGTTCTCCTCAGTGTCTCAGTGTCTAGGGTTTGAGAAGTGGGCTGGTTCTCCCTCAGTGTCTCAGTGTCGGGGTGCTGCAGGCAGTGGGCTGGTTCATCAGTGTCTCAGTGTCCATGGTGCTGCAGGCAGTGGGCTGGTTCATTATCTCAGTGTCTCAGTGTCCATGGTGCTGCAGGCAGTGGGCTGGTTCTCTCTCAGTGTCTCAGTGTCGGGGTGCTGCAAGCAGTGGGCTGGGTCTCTCTCAGTGTCCATGGTGCTGCAGGCAGTGGGCTGGGTCTCTCTCAGTGTCACACTCTCTCTTCACTCCCTCTACACTTTCTCTACACTCTCTCTCTACACTCTCCCTACACTCTCTCTCTCTACTCTACTCTCTCTCTCTACACTCTCTCTACCCTCTCCCTACACTCTCTCTTGAGACTCTCCTGGTTCATTATCTCTCTCCTCTCTCTGAGAACTCTCTGGTTCATTATCTCTACTCTCTCTGAGAAGGGGGCTGGTTCATTATCTTCACTGTCCTTTGACTCTCTCTCTCTTCATTATCTCTCTCTCTCTCTCTCTACACTCTCTCTGTTCATTATCTTCACTCTCTTTCTACTTGAGAAGGGGCTGGTTCATTATCTTCACTGTGCTTTACTACACTTTGAGACCCTCTCTCTGGTTCATTATCTTCTCTGTGCTTTACTACACTTTGAGAAGGGCTGGTTCATTATCTTCATGGTGTGGTGTTTGGATAATATCTTCAATGTTGTCCCTGAGGTCCTGCCTGGTGAGAGCTGTGCAGTGCAGGGCTGTGGGGGCTGGATTATTGTTGATTCCACCTTTGAGAAGGGCTCATTCATATCTTCATTACCGGGATCTACACTTTGAGAAGGGGCTGTAGTGCAGGGTACCATTCACTGTGTCAGCACCGAGGCAGTGTGGCACTGATTAGTGTGTGACTGCTGGCTTTAGGATGACTATTTAGAGCTTATTGTACAACACGGAAGAAGGCATGAGCTGAAACGTGTGTCTGCTTAACTAACACAGTTTAGGAACGTTTTTTTAATTGTTAAGTTTGTAGAAATGACTTTCAATATTTTAATCAGGTTTGTACCAATCTCTGTTTCAATCAGCTTTACTACACTGTAAACTCTGAGAAGGGACTGCTTCATTATCATCTCTGTGCTTTACTACACTTTGAGAAGGGGCTGCTTCATTATCATCACTGTGCTTTACTACACTTTGAGAAGGGGCTGGTTCATTATCTTCACTGTGCTTTGAGAAGGGGCTGGTTCAATATCTTCTCTGTGCTTTACTACACTTTGAGAAGGGGCTGGTTCATTATCTTCTCTGTGCTTTACTACACTTTGAGAAGGGGCTGGTTCATTATCTTCACTGTGCTTTGAGAAGGGTCTGGTTCATTATCTTCACTGTGCTTTACTACACTTTGAGAAGGGGCTGGTTCATTATCTTCACTGTGCTTTGAGAAGGGGCTGGTTCATTATCTTCTCTGTGCTTTACTACAGTTTGAGAAGGGGCTGGTTCATTTCGCTGTGCTTTTGAGAAGGGGCTGGTTCATTATCTTCACTGTGCTTTACTACACTTTGAGAAGGGGCTGGTTCATTATCTTCACTGTGCTTTGAGAAGGGTCTGGTTCATTATCTTCTCTGTGCTTTTACTACACTTTGAGAAGGGGCTGGTTCATTATCTTCACTGTGCTTTGAGAAGGGGCTGGTTCATTATCTTCACTGTGCTTTACTACACTTTGAGAAGGGGCTGGTTCATTATCTTCACTGTGCTTTACTACACTTTGAGAAGGGGCTGGTTCATTATCTTCACTGTGCTTTGAGAAGGGTCTGGTTCATTATCTTCTCTGTGCTCACTACACTTTGAGAAGGGGCTGGTTCATTATCTTCACTGTGCTTTGAGAAGGGGCTGGTTCATTATCTTCACTGTGCTTTACTACACTTTGAGAAGGGGCTGGTTCATTATCTTCACTGTGCTTTGAGAAGGGGCTGGTTCATTATCTTCACTGTGCTTTACTACACTTTGAGAAGGGGCTGGTTCATTATCTTCTCTGTGCTTTGAGAAGGGGCTGGTTCATTATCTTCTCTGTGCTTTACTACACTTTGAGAAGGGGCTGGTTCATTATCTTCTCTGTGCTTTACTACACTTTGAGAAGGGGTTGGTTCATTCTCTTCACTGTGCATTGAGAAGGGGCTGGTTCATTATCTTCACTGTGCTTTGAGAAGGGGCTGGTTCATTATCTTCACTGTGCTTTGAGAAGGGGCTGGTTCATTATCTTAAGAACATAAGAAAATAAGAAAGTTTACAAACGAGAGGAGGCCATTCAGCCCATCTTGCTCGTTTGGTTGTTAGTAGCTTATTGATCCCAGAATCTCATCAAGCAGCTTCTCAAAGGATCCCAGGGTGTCAGCTTCAACAACATTACTGGGAAGTTGGTTCCAGACCCTCACAATTCTCTGTGTAAAAAAGTGCCTCCTATTTTCTGTTCTGAATGCCCCTTTATCTAATCTCCATTTGTGACCCCTGGTCCTTGTTTCTTTTTTTCAGGTCAAAGAAGTCCCCTGGGTCGACATTGTCTATACCTTTTAGGATTTTGAATGTTTGAATCAGATGGTTCATAGTCTTCTTTGTTCAAGACTGAATAGATTCAATTCTTTTAGCCTGTCTGCATACGACATGCCTTTTTAAACCGGGATAATTCTGGTTGCTCTTCTTTGCACTCTTTCTAGAGCAGCAATATCCTTTTTGTAACGAGGTGACCAGAACTGAACACAGTATTCTAGATGAGGTCTTACTAATGCATTGTAAAGTTTTAACATTACTTCCCTTGATTTAAATTCAACACTTTCACAAGGGGCTGGAGCATCTTGTTGGCCTTTTTTATAGCTTCCCCACATTGTCTAGATGAAGACATTTCTGAGTCAACATAAACTCCTAAGTCTTTTTCATAGATTCCTTCTTCAATTTCAGTATCTCCCATAAGATATTTATAATGCACATTTCTATTGCCTGCGTGCAATACTTTACACTTGCAGGCAATAAAAATGTGCATTATAAATGTCATCTTCACTGTGCTTTGAGAAGGGGCTGGTTCATTATCTTCACTGTGCTTTGAGAAGGGGCTGGTTCATTATCTTCACTGTGCTTTGAGAAGGGGCTGGTTCATTATCTTCACTGTGCTTTGAGAAGGGGTTGGTTCATTATCTTCACTGTGATTTGAGAAGGGGCTGGTTCATTATCTTCACTGTGCTTTGAGAAGGGGCTGGTTCATTATCTTCACTGTGCTTTGAGAAGGGGCTGGTTCATTATCTTCACTGTGCTTTGAGAAGGGGTTGGTTCATTATCTTCACTGTGATTTGAGAAGGGGGCTGGTTCATTATCTTCACTGTGCTTTCATACACTTTGAGAAGGGGCTGGTTCATTATCTTCACTGTGCTTTGAGAAGGGGCTGGTTCATTATCTTCACTGTGCTTTGAGAAGGGGCTGGTTCATTATCTTCACTGTGTTTTGAGAAGGGGGCTGGTTCATTATCTTCACTGTGCTTTCATACACTTTGAGAAGGGGCTGGTTCATTATCTTCACTGTGCTTTGAGAAGGGGCTGGTTCATTATCTTCACTGTGCTTTGAGAAGGGGCTGGTTCATTATCTTCACTGTGCTTTGAGAAGGGGGCTGGTTCATTATCTTCACTGTGCTTTGAGAAGGGGTTGGTTCATTATATTCACTGTGATTTGAGAAGGGGGCTGCTTCATTATCTTCACTGTGCTTTCATAAACTTTGAGAAGGGGCTGGTTCATAATCTTCACTGTGCTTTGAGAAGGGGCTGGTTCATTATCTTCACTGTGCTTTGAGAAGGGGCTGGTTCATTATCTTCACTGTGTTTTGAGAAGGGGCTGGTTCATTATCTTCACTGTGTTTTGAGAAGGGGCTGGTTCATTACACTTTGAGAAGGGGCTGGTTCATTATCTTCACTGTGCTTTGAGAAGGGGGCTGGTTCATTATCTTCACTGTGCTTTGAGAAGGGGCTGGTTCATTATCTTCACTGTGCTTTCATACACTTTGAGAAGGGGCTGGTTCATTATCTTCACTGTGCTTTGAGAAGGGGGCTGGTTCATTATCTTCACTGTACTTTGAGAAGGGGGCTGGTTCATTATTTTCACTGTGCTTTGAGAAGGGGCTGGTTCATTATCTTCCCTGTGCTTTACTACACTTTGAGAAGGGGCTGGTTCATCCTCTTCTCTGTGCTTTGAGAAGGGGCTGGTTCATTATCTTCACTGTGCTTTGAGAAGGGGCTGGTTCATTATCTTCTCTGTCACTGTGCTTTGAGAAGGGGCTGGTTCATTATCTTCACTGTGTTTTGAGAAGGGGGCTGGTTCATTATCTTCACTGTGCTTTGAGAAGGGGCTTGTTCATTATCTTCTCTGTGCTTTACTACACTTTGAGAAGGGGCTGGTTCATTATCTTCACTGTGTTTAGAAAAGGGGGCTGGTTCATTATCTTCACTGTGCTTTGAGAAGGGGCTGGTTCATTATCTTCTCTGTGCTTTACTACACTTTGAGAAGAGGCTGGTTCATTATCTTCACTGTGCATTGAGAAGGGGCTGGTTCATTATCTTCACTGTGTTTTGAGAAGGGGGCTGGTTCATTATCTTCACTGTGCTTTGAGAAGGGGCTGGTTCATTATCTTCACTGTGCTTTGAGAAGGGGCTGGTTCATTATCTTCACTGTGCTTTGAGAAGGGGCTGGTTCATTATCTTCACTGTGCTTTGAGAAGGGGCTGGTTCATTATCTTCACTGTGCTTTTGAGAAGGGGCTGGTTCATTATCTTCACTGTGCTTTGAGAAGGGGCTGGTTCATTATCTTCACTGTGCTTTGAGAAGGGGCTGGTTCATTATCTTCACTGTGATTTGAGAAGGGGCTGGTTCATTATCTTCACTGTGCTTTGAGAAGGGGGCTGGTTCATTATCTTCACTGTGCTTTGAGAAGGGGCTGGTTCATTATCTTCACTGTGCTTTGAGAAGGGGCTGGTTCATTATCTTCACTGTGATTTGAGAAGGGGCTGGTTCATTATCTTCACTGTGCTTTGAGAAGGGGCTGGTTCATTATCTTCACTGTGCTTTGAGAAGGGGGCTGGTTCATTGTCTTCACTGTGCTTTGAGAAGGGACTGGTTCATTATCTTCACTGTGCTTTGAGAAGGGTCTAGTTCATTATCTTCTCTGTGCTTTACTACACTGTGCTGTGCTTTTACCAGGGGATAGCACAGCAGTAAACTTTGACAAGGTGAAGTGTGCAGTTTGCAGTGTTTTAATCCAGGCCCTGGTTCTCTCAGCTCCTGTCTATCTGGGCTCTGGCTACATTTAGCATGACAATGACACACTTTGGGAAAACACTATTCGTTTTATTCAGGACAAAATGCTATAATTACACATCTCCCAGGACCTGATCATGTAGGCTATCAAACCAAAAGAATACTTTCAATTGAGCTGCGCTGAGGCCTGCTCAAGACTCTCCTTCCTCTTCCTCATCCTCTTGGAGTGTGATCTGCTAGGGAGAGGAAGAGCGAAAGGGTGGGAGAGCGAGAGAAAGGAGAATATTATACAGCACTGCACGTGTGACTGGGTTTCCATAGTAACCTGGTGGGCTGTGTTTGAGAGGAGGGAGCAGGGAGGGGAGGGGGAGCAAAGGGGAGAGGGGAGAGGGAGAGAGGGGCAGAGAGAGGGGGGGAGAAGAGGTGCAGGAGAAAGCGAGAAGGGAGGGAGAGAGGGGAAACAGGAGCGGGACAGGGTTCAGCCCAGTGTTTCACTTCACTGGATTTGAAGCCACTAATTCAGCCTGTGTTATTCCTGTGTGTCTTTTTGTATTGAGATGAAACGTTGTTGCTATGGAGACGAGATATGGGGGCGTGTGAGAGTGCATGTGGGGAGGGGAGTGGGGGAAATGATGTCGTTCAGGACTGAGGCTGGCTTCCTGTTGTAGTGCTGTCACAATAGGAAGGTATTACAGTGACACCTTGTGGGCGTGGATGGTACTGCTCCTGCTGCAACACAGTGTGTCTGTATTTCATAGAACTGTTTAAATTAATTGAAATGTTGGCATCACAAAGACCTCTCTGTGGGGTCAGTTTGACCTGCATGAACTACAGGACCCACAATCCTTTGGCAATTTGTTTCTTTGCTGAGGCCTTGTGGGAAATGGAGTTCTCCCCCTCTGTATGTATACTCTCCCTCTCTCCCTTTCTTAACTCTCTCTCTTTCTCTCTCTCGCTCTCTCTCTCTCTAGATGCCCGGTGTGCCCCCCCTGCTCCCCCAGTGTACCGCATGCCCCCTTACTCTCACTCTCCGTACGAGCGGCCTGGCTGGAACCCACGTCTCTGTGTGATCTCAGGAAATCAGCTCTATATGTTAGACGAGGAAGAGGTGAGCGAACTGCTGCATCCACAGTGTCTACAGCGATACATCAACACACACAAATCCCCTGTACAAGAATAAGATACACACACCTGCTCTGCACACACACACACACCTCCTCTACATCACACACACACACACACACACCTCCTCTACATCTACACACACACACCTCCTCTACATCTACACACACACCTCCTCTACATCTACACACACACACCTCCTCTACACACACACACACACCTCCTCACACACCTCCTACATCAACACACACACATCTACATCTACACACACCTCACACACACACCCTCCTCCTCTACATCTACACACACACACCTCCTCTACATCAACACACACACACCTCCTCTACATCTACACACACACACACCTCCTCTACATCTACACACACACACCACCTCTACACACACACACACCTCCTCTACATCTACACACACACACCTCCTCTACATCTACACACACACACACACCTCCTCTACATCTACACACACACACACCTCCTCTACACACACACCTCCTCTACATCTACACACCTCCCCACATCTACACACACACCTCCTCTACATCTACACACACACACACCTCCTCTACATCTACACACACACACATCTCTACATCTACACACACACACACATACACACACACACGCCTCCTCTACACACGCCTCCTCTACACACACACACCTCCTCTACATCTACACACACACACACCTCCTCTACACACACACACACCTCCTCTACATCTACACACACACACACACACCTCCTCTACATCTACACACACACACACCTCCTCTACATCTACACACACACACACCTCCTCTACATCTACACACACACACCTCCTCTACATCTACACACACACACCTCCTCTACACACACACCTCCTCTACATCTACACACACACACACATGCCTCCTCTACATCTACACACACACACACACACACACACAGACACACACACACAGCTCCTCTCCACGTGATCACACTACACACACACACCTCCTCTCCACAGGTTACACAGACTGTTCACTGTTAGACAGGCACAGTTAAACACTTCACAGCATGTCCTCATATCTAATCCCTAATCAGACCTGTTCTGTTCACAGTATCTCCTCTAATCTAATCCCAAGTATTTCCTCGCCTGTCATTCTTGAATCTCTAGTTTCTGCTCACATTCTTATTTGACTTTATTTCTGTTCCAGCACAAATGTCATTTTTTTCAGCCGGATATAGGTGTGCAGCTATCATTTTTGCCCCCCTGAAACTGGGGTTTGGTTTAAAGATTCCCTAATTTTTGGAAGATGCACGTCATTTCTAGAACCAACTCTCATAGATTCAGCTTTTAAAAGCAGTTGGAAATATCAAAGTTCAGCAGCTGCACTTATAGCTGCATTTCTGTGTTATGACCAGCAGGTGGCAGCAGCAGAGCAACTGTCACCCTGAGAAATGACTGAGGGACTGGCACCCCCTCTCAACAGCTGGGAATGTGTCATTCAATGCCTACATTTACACATCTATACACTCCTCCTCTATCTATCTATCTATCTATCTATCTATCTATCTATCTATCTATCTATCTATCTATCTATCTATCTATCTATCTATCTATCTATCTATCTATCTATCTATCTATCTATCTATCCATCCTTGGGCAGCAGTGTGGAGTAGTGGTTAGGGCTCTGGACTCTTGACCGGAGGGTCGTGGGTTCAATCCCAGGTGGGGGACACTGCTGCTGTACCCTTGAGCAAGGTACTTTACCTAGATTGATCCATTAAAAACCCAACTGTATAAATGGGTAATTGTATGTAAAAATAATGTGATATCTTGTAACAATTGTAAGTCGCCCTGGATAAGGGCGTCTGCTAAGAAATAAATAATAATAACAATAATGAGAGAAACACAACACTCAGGTCTAATGGATTTAATCAAATATTTTAAACAGAGATATCAAACAAAATCACAGAAAATGTGAACAAAAATACAGATCAAAGAATCATGATAAGATTTCAGTGTGAAACGTGACACGCTGTCAAAATGAAAACATGACAAAGTTAGTATCGAGTACGACCTTCCTGAGCATGAACACAATCCTGGCAGCGTTGATGCACAGACCTTCTCAGCCTCTGGATAGACTGCTGTGGGATGTTCCGCTGCAGCCAGCTGGTGAAGGTTGGCTGGTTGCGGTTGTCTCCTGTGGGTGGCGCTGGCGATTTGGTCCCACAGATGTCCTTTTGGACTCAGGTCAGGAGAAAACACTGGCCATGGCAAGACCTCGACATTGTCGACTTGAAGTCGTGCAATTGTAAACACAGTTCCCTCGGTTATCGTTGTTTACCCAGTTATCGCTGTTATCAGTTCATTCCAATCGGATAGCTGTTGTGATCAAGCTAACTGAAGCCTCTCATATTTAATATGGGATTACTGTCCGATTCTTTCTTTCATGCTTTTGATAGAAAATCATTTCATTTCACTTCGCTTGTTTCCATAGAAATGTCTCTGCAGTGCATTGTGGGACTGTAGTCCAGGGCACAAAGAAATACACGTCCCAGAATTCACAGGGGTAGCACTCTAGGTAGGACGATGGAAAGGCCACATGCGCTTGATGAGTGACTCGCATGCGCTCCGCCCGTGACAGATTCTCATTGTCAGTGAATTGCATTGATTGGAGCTCAGTGTCAAGGTGAATGGCAAGGCAGCTTCTCTTGCTGTGAAACCAACACATTTTTAACAGGTGTGTTTCACTTTCATTTAATACCAGATGACAAAACATGTGAAAGAGAATTGCTCTGCAAACCTGCTTCTCCGCACTCACCTCCGATCTTCCTGTCTTTCTCCCCTGACCCTGCACTGTGACTCCTGTCCTGTGTTTCCAGGTCCACCCCTTGTTGATGCGGGAGAGGAGAGCAGAGACGCATCGAAACAAGCTCCTGCGACGCACCGTGAGCGTCCCTGTGGAGGGGAGACACCACACTGAGCAGGGTAAGAGAGGAGGGGAGACACCACACCGAGCAGGGTAAGAGAGGAGGGGAGACACCACACCGAGCAGGGTGAGAGAGGAGGGGAGACACCACACCGAGCGAGCAGGGACACCACAAGAGAGAGAGAGACACCACACTGAGCAGGGTAAGAGAGGAGGGGAGACACCACACTGAGCAGGGTGAGAGAAGAGGGGAGACACCACACTGAGCAGGGTGAGAGAAGAGGGGAGACACCACACTGAGCAGGGTAAGAGAGGAGGGGAGACACCACACTGAGCAGGGTAAGAGGAGGGGAGACACCAGAGCAGGGACACCACAAGAGGAGGGGAGACACCACACCGAGCAGGGTGAGAGAGGAGGGGAGACACCACACTGAGCAGGGTGAGAGAAGAGGGGAGACACCACACTGAGCAGGGTAAGAGAGGAGGGGAGACACCACACCGAGCAGGGTGTGCAGGGTGAGAGAGGGAGACACCACACCGAGCAGGGTGAGAGAGGAGGGGAGACACCACACTGAGCAGGGACACCACAAGAGAGGAGGGGAGACACCACACTGAGCAGGGAAGAGAGGAGGAGACACCACACCGAGCAGGGTAAGAGAGAGGAGGGGAGACACCACACCGAGCAGGGTAAGAGAGGAGGGAGACACCACAGGGTAAGAGAGGGAGCAGGGTGAGAGGGGGAGGAGAGGAGGGAGACACCACACCGAGCAGGGTAAAGAGGAGGGGAGACACCACACCGAGCAGGGTAAGAGAGGAGGGGAGACACCACAGCAGGGTAAGGGTAGAGACACTGAGCAGGGTAAGAGAAGAGGGGAGACACCACACTGAGCAGGGCAAGAGAGGAGGGAGACACCACACCGAGCAGGGTAAGAGAGGAGGGGAGACACCACACTGAGCAGGGTAAGAGGGCAAGAGGAGGGGAGACACCTGAGCAGGGTAAGAGAGCACACACACCGAAGAGAGGAGAGGAGACACCACACTGAGCAGGGAGACAGAGAGAGAGGGAGGGAGACACCACACTGAGCAGGGTAAGAGAGGAGGGGGGGACCACCTGAGCAGGGTAAGAGCAGGGAGACAGAGAGCAGGGCAAGAGAGGAGGGAGACACACACTGAGCAGGGTAAGAGAGGAGGGGAGACACCACAGGGTAAGAGAGAGGAGACACCACACTGAGCAGGGCAAGAGAGGAGGGAGACACCACACTGAGCAGGGTAAGAGAGGAGGGGAGACACCACACCGAGCAGGGACACCACAGAGGAGGGTAAGAGAGGAGGGAGACACCACCGAGCAGGGTAAGAGAGGAGGGGAGACACCACACTGAGCAGGGTAAGAGAGGAGGGGAGACACCACACTGAGCAGGGAGAGAGGAGGGGAGACACCACAGGGTAAGAGAGCAGGGACACCACAGAGAGGAGAGGGAGGGGACACCACACTGAGCAGGGCAAGAGAGGAGGGGAGACACCACACTGAGCAGGGTAAGAGAGGAGGAGACACCACACTGAGCAGGGACACCAAGAGAGGAGAGGGGAGACACCACACCGAGCAGGGTAAGAGAGGAGGGAGACACCACACTGAGCAGGGTAAGAGAGGAGGGGACAAGAGAGGGGAGAGGGAGACACCACACCGAGCAGGGTAAGAGAGGAGAGGAGAGGGGAGACACCACACAGGGTAAGAGAGGAGGGGGACACCACAGAGCAGGGTAAGAAGAGGGGAGACACCACACTGAGCAGGGTAAGAGAGGAGGGGAGACACCACACCGAGCAGGGTAAGAGAGGAGGGGAGACACCACACTGAGCAGGGTAAGAGAGGAGGGGAGACACCACACCGAGCAGGGTAAGAGAGGAGGGGAGACACCACACCGAGCAGGGTAAGAGAGGAGGGGAGACACCACACCGAGCAGGGTAAGAGAGGAGGGGAGACACCACACCGAGCAGGCACCACAACCGAGCAGGGCAAGAGAGGAGGGGAGACACCACACCGAGCAGGGTAAGAGAGGAGGGGAGACACCACACCGAGCAGGGTAAGAGAGGAGGGGAGACACCACACCGAGCAGGGTAAGAGAGGAGGGGAGACACCACACTGAGCAGGGTAAGAGAGGAGGGGAGACACCACACTGGGCAAGAGCAGGGACAAGAGAGGAGAGGGGAGACACCACACTGAGCAGGGTAAGAGAGGAGGGGAGACACCACACTGAGCAGGGTAAGAGAAGAGGGAGACACCACAGAGAGGGTAAGAGAGGAGACACCACACTGAGCAGGGTAAGAGAGGAGGGGAGACACCACACCGAGAGAGGGAGACACCACACCGAGCAGGGTGAGAGAGGAGGGGAGACACCACACCGAGCAGGGTAAGAGAGGAGGGGAGACACCACACCGAGCAGGGTAAGAGAGGAGGGGAGACACCACACCGAGCAGGGTAAGAGAGGAGGGGAGACACCACACCGAGCAGGGTGAGAGAGAGGAGAGGAGCAGGGTAAGAGGAGGGGAGACACCACACCGAGCAGGGGAGAGAGGAGGGAGACAACACACCGAGCAGGGCAAGAGAGGAGGGGACACCACACCGAGCAGGGAGAGAGAGGGGGAGACACCACACCGAGCAGGGTGAGAGAGGAGGGGAGACACCAGCGAGCAGGGTAAGAGAGGGGGAGACACCACACCGAGCAGGGTGAGAGAGAGGGGAGACACCACACGAGCAGGGTGAGAGAGGAGGGGAGACACCACACTGAGCAGGAGCAGAGGGAGGAGACACCACACCGAGCAGAGAGGGGAGACACCACACACAGGGTAAGAGGGGGAGAGAGGAGGGGAGACACCAGGGAGACACCTGAGCAGGGAGAGAGAGGAGGAGACCACACTGAGCAGGGTAAGAGAGGAGGGGAGACACCACAGAGCAGGGGAGAGGAGGGAGACCACACCGAGCAGGGTAAGAGAGGAGGGGTGAGCAGGGAAGAGAGGAGGGAGACACCACACCGAGCAGGGTGAGAGAGAGGAGGGGAGACACCACACCCGAGCAGGGTGAAGAGAGAGGAGGGGAGACACCACCCGAGCAGGGTAAGAGAGGAGGGAGACACCACACCGAGCAGGAGAGAGGAGGGGAGACACCACACCGAGCAGGGTGAGAGAGGAGGGGAGACACCACACCGAGCAGGGTGAGAGAGGAGGGGAGACACCACACCGAGCAGGGTGAGAGAGGAGGGGAGACACCACACCGAGCAGGGTGAGAGAGGGGGAGACACCAGAGCAGGGTAAGAGAAGAGGAGGGAGACACCACACCGAGCAGGGTAAGAGAGGAGGGAGACACCACACCGAGCAGGTGAGAGAGGGGAGACACCACACCGAGCAGGGTAAGAGGAGGGGAGACACCACAGGAGGAGAGGAGGAGACACCACACCGAGCAGGGTAAGAGAGGAGGGAGACAGAGCAGGGGAGAGAGGAGGGGAGACACCACACCGAGCAGGGTGAGAGAGGAGGGGAGACACCACACCGAGCAGGGTAAGAGAGGAGGGGAGACACCACACCGAGCAGGGAGAGAGGAGGGAGACACACACCGAGCAGGGTAGAGAGAGGGGGGGACACCACACGAGCAGGGTAAGAGAGGAGGGGAGACACCACACCGAGCAGGGTAAGAGAGGAGGGGAGACACCACACCGAGCAGGGTAAGAGAGGAGGGGAGACACCACACCGAGCAGGGTAAGAGAGGAGGGGAGACACCACACCGAGCAGGGTGAGAGAGGAGGGGAGACACCACACGAGCAGGGTGAGAGAGGAGGAGGAGACACCACAGGGAGCAGGGGAGAGAGAGGGGAGACACCACACCGAGCAGGGTGAGAGAGGAGGGGAGACACCACACCGAGCAGGGTAAGAGAGGAGGGGAGACACCACCCCGAGCAGGGTGAGAGAGGAGGAGGGGAGACACCACACCGAGCAGGGTGAGAGAGGAGGAGGGGAGACACCACACCGAGCAGGGTGAGAGAGGAGGGGAGACACCACTCCGAGAGGGTGAGAGAGGAGGGAGACACCACACCGAGCAGGGCAGAGCAGGGTGAGAGAGGAGGGAGACACCACACCGAGCAGGGGTGAGAGACACCACCCCGAGCAGGGTGAGAGAGGAGGGGAGACACCACCCTGAGCAGTTCATTGTTCATTCGGTGCTCATTGTAAAGTCACGTCTCTTGGGAGAAGGTGTTTAGCCAGTGTGCTGAATGGTGAAGCAACGTCACTTCATCTAGAAAGTGTCAGTGTTGCTGGTTACCAGTAAAGCTCTGACTGGAACCATTAAACCCAGTTGCTGAAAAGTATTGACTGCTTCTGCAATAAGAAAGACAATTAAAACCAGAGAGTTCCCGTTATGCTGCATTCATAAAACAAACTGGGCCCTGTGCTGTACCATCTCCCCTCTCTCCTCTCTGTCCCTCACTGTGCTGTACCATCTCCCCTCTGTCTCTCACTGTGCTGTACCATCTCCACTCTCTCCTCTCTGTCTCTCACTGTGCTGTGCCATCTCCCCTCTCTCCTCTCTGTCTCTCACTGTGCTGTGCCATCTCCCCTCTCTCCTCTCTGTCCCTCACCGTGCTGTACCATCTCCCTCTCTCCTCTCTGTCTCACTGTGCTGTACCATCTCCCCTCTGTCTCTCACTGTGCTGTACCATCTCCCCTCTCATCTCTGTCCCTCACTGTGCTGTACCATCTCCCCTCTCTCCTCTCTGTCTCTCACTGTGCTGTACCATCTCCCCCTCTCTCTCTCTGTCCCTCACTGTGCTGTACCATCTCCCTCTCCTCTCTGTCTCACTGTGCTGTACCATCTCCCCTCTCCTCTCTGTCTCTCACTGTGCTGTACCATCTCCCTCTCTGTCCCTCACTGTGCTGTACCATCTCCCCTCTCTCCTCTCCCTCACTGTGCTGTACCATCTCCCCTCTCCTCTCTGTCTCTCACTGTGCTGAGACACCATCTCCTCTCCTCTCTGTCCCTCACTGTGCTGTGCCATCCCCCTCTCCTCTCTGTCCCTCACTGTGCTGTACCATCTCTCTCTCCTCTCTGTCTCTCACTGTGCTGTACCATCTCCCCTCTCTCCTCTCTGTCCCTCACTGTGCTGTGCCATCTCCCCTCTCTCCTCTCTGTCTCTCACTGTGCTGTGCCATCTCCCCTCTCTCCTCTCTGTCCCTCACTGTGCTGTACCATCTCCCCTCTGTCCTCTCTGTCCCTCACTGTGCTGTACCATCTCCCCCTCCTCTCTGTCCTCACTGTGCTGTACCATCTCCTCCTCTCTGTCCCTCACTGTGCTGTACCATCTCCCCCCTCTCCTCTGTCCCTCACTGTGCTGTACCATCTCCCTCTCTCCTCTGTCCCTCACTGTGCTGTACCATCTCCCCTCTCCACCTGTCCTCACTGTGCTGTACCATCTCCCCTCTCTCCTCTCTGTCTCTCACTGTGCTGTACCATCTCCCCTCTCTCCTCTCTGTCCCTCACTGTGCTGTACCATCTCCCCTCTCCTCTCTGTCCCTCACTGTGCTGTACCATCACCCCCTGAGCAGTTCTCTGTTCCTCACTGCTCTGTCCCTCTCTGTTTAGCCACTGTGCTGAATGTGCTCCCTCCTCTCTCATCTGTCCCTCACTGTGCTGTACCATCTCCCCCTCCTCTGAACCCTCACTGTGCTGTACCATTGACCCTCTGTCCTCACTGTGCTAAAACCATCTCCCCTATCTCATTCATCTGTCCCTCACTGTGCTGTACCATCTCCCTCTCTCTCTCTGTCCTCACTGTGCTGTGCCTCTCCTCT
>CM072699.1:592210-594710 GCA_036884735.1 Huso huso | reverse complement strand
CGACTATCAATGCTCTAACCACACTGTGTGTAATGACCTGACTATCAATGCTCTAACCACACTGTGTGTAATTGACCCTGACTATCAATGCTCTAACCACACTGTGTGTAATGACCCTGACTATCAATGCTCTAACCACACTGTGTGTAATGACCTGACTATCAATGCTCTAACCACACTCTGTGTAATTATACCTGACTATCAATGCTCTAACCACACTGTGTAATGACCTGACTATCAATGCTCTAACCACACTGTGTGTAATGACCTGACTATCAATGCTCTAACCACACTGTGTGTAATGACCTGACTATCAATGCTCTAACCACACCGTGTAATAATACCTGACTATCAATGCTCTAACCACACTGTGTGTAATTACCTGACTATCAATGCTCTAACCACACTGTGTGTAATGACCTGACTATCAATGCTCTAACCACACTGTGTGTAATTATGACCTGACTATCATTAACCACACTGTGTAATTGACCTGACTATCAATGCTCTAACCACACTGTGTGTAATGACCTGACTATCAATGCTCTAACCACACTGTGTGTAATTACCTGACTATCAATGCTCTAACCACACTGTGTGTAATGACCTGACTATCAATGCTCTAACCACACTGTGTGTAATGACCTGACTATCAATGCTCTAACCACACTGTGTGTAATTATACCTGACTATCAATGCTCTAACCACACTGTGTGTAATGACCTGACTATCAATGCTCTAACCACACTGTGTGTAATGACCTGACTATCAATGCTCTAACCACACTGTGTGTAATGACCTGACTATCAATGCTCTAACCACACTGTGTGTAATTATACCTATCAATGCTCTAACCACACTGTGTGTAATGACCTGACTATCAATGCTCTAACCACACTGTGTGTAATTATACCTGACTATCAATGCTCTAACCACACTGTGTGTAATGACCTGACTATCAATGCTCTAACCACACTGTGTGTAATTATACCTGACTATCAATGCTCTAACCACACTGTGTGTAATGACCTGACTATCAATGCTCTAACCACACTGTGTGTAATGACCTGACTATCAATGCTCTAACCACACTGTGTGTAATGACCTGACTATCAATGCTCTAACCACACTGTGTGTAATTGACCTGACTATCAATGCTCTAACCACACTGTGTGTAATTACCTGACTATCAATGCTCTAACCACACTGTGTGTAATTATACCTGACTATCAATGCTCTAACCACACTGTGTGTAATGACCTGACTATCAATGCTCTAACCACACTGTGTGTAATTATACCTGACTATCAATGCTCTAACCACACTGTGTGTAATTATACCTGACTATCAATGCTCTAACCACACTGTGTGTAATTGACCTGACTATCAATGCTCTAACCACACTGTGTGTAATTGACCCGACTATCAATGCTCTAACCACACTGTGTAATGACCTGACTATCAATGCTCTAACCACACTGTGTGTAATTGACCCGACTATCAATGCTCTAACCACACTGTGTGTAATGACCTGACTATCAATTCTCTAACCACACTGTGTGTAATGACCTGACTATCAATGCTCTAACCACACTGTGTGTAATGACCTGACTATCAATGCTCTAACCACACTGTGTGTAATTATACCTGACTATCAATGCTCTAACCACACTGTGTGTAATGACCTGACTATCAATTCTCTAACCACACTGTGTGTAATTATACCTGACTATCAATGCTCTAACCACACTGTGTGTATGACCTGACTATCAATTCTCTAACCACACTGTGTGTAATTATACCTGACTATCAACCAACCACACTGTGTGTAATGACCTGACTATCAATGCTCTAACCACACTGTGTGTAATGACCTGACTATCAATGCTCTAACCACACTGTGTGTAATTATACCTGACTATCAATGCTCTAACCACACTGTGTGTAATTACCTGACTATCAATGCTCTAACCACACTGTGTGTAATTATACCTGACTATCAATGCTCTAACCACACTGTGTGTAATTATACCTGACTATCAATGCTCTAACCACACTGTGTGTAATGACCTGACTATCAATGCTCTAACCACACTGTGTGTAATGACTATCAATGACTATCAATGACTCTAATGCTCTAACACACTGTGTGTAATGATACCTGACTATCAATGCTCTAACCACACTGTGTGTAATGACCTGACTATCAATGCTCTACAACCACACTGTGTGTAATGACCTGACTATCAATGCTCTAACCACACTGTGTGTAATTGACCTGACTATCAATGCTCTAACCACACTGTGTGTAATTATACCTGACTATCAATGCTCTAACCACACTGTGTGTAATGACCTGACTATCAATGCTCTAACCACACTGTGTGTAATTATACCTGACTATCAATGCTCTAACCACACTGTGTGTAATTATACCTGACTATCAATGCTCTAACCACACTGTGTGTAATTATACCTGACTATCAATGCTCTAACCACA
>CM072699.1:572210-587210 GCA_036884735.1 Huso huso | reverse complement strand
TCCCCTCTCTCCCCCCCTCTCCCCTCCCTCTCCTGCTCTCTCCCTCCCTCTCCTGCTCTCTCCCTCCCTCTCCCCTCTCTCCCCTTTCCCTCCCTCTCCCCTCTCTCCCTCTCCTGCTCTCTCCCTCCCTCTCCCCTCTCTCCCTCCCTCTCCTCTCTTTCCCTCCCTCTCCCCCGCCTCCCTCTCCTGCTCTCTCCCTCCCTCTCCCTCTCCTCTCTCTCCCTCTCCCTCCCTCCCCCTCTCTCTCTCCTCTCTCTCCCTCTCCTGCTCTCCCTCCCTCTTCTTCCCTCTCTATCCCTATAGATAGAGAGAGGAGGGAGAGAGGGGAAGAGATAGAGGGTGAGAGGGAAAAGGGAAGTGGAAATAAAGGGAGAGTGAGAAGGAGAGGGAGCAAGGACGCAAGAGAATGGGAGAGAGTGCTTCTGTGTGATTATGTAAACGCGTGCGGGGGTGAGAGGAGTGTATTTATAGAATCTGTAATAAAGGGTTTAGAATTCGAGAGAGCGAGAGAGAGAGGAGAATAGAGACAGAGAGAGAGGGAAAGAGAGGGAGGGAGAGAGGGAGAGAGAGAGGGAGAGAGGAGGAGAGAGGGAGAGCGAGGGGAAGAGAGAGAGATGGATAGAAGAGGTGAGAGAGGGGGAGAGAGAGGAGGAGAGGAGAGAAAGAGGACGAGAGAGAGATGCACAGGCTGTCCTTGTATCAGTGAGATCATGGGGCAGGTACAACAGGGAGGAGGAGGTCTCAGACCAGCTCCTCTGAGAAGCACAGAGCAGCTCCAGCTGAAAGGAGGGAGCTGGGTGTGACTGAAGTGCACAAGCAGGAGGAGAGGGGGAGGTGTGTCAGGGAGGCGTGTCCCAGGCGAAGCAGGAGGAGAGGGGAGGTGTCAGGGAGGCGGTCCCAGGCGAAGCAGGAGAGGGGAGGTGTGTCAGGGAGGCGTGTCCCAGGCGAAGCAGGAGGAGAGGGGGAGGTGTGTCAGGGAGGCGTGTCCCAGGCGAAGCAGGAGGAGAGGGGGAGGTGTGTCAGGGAGGCGTGTCCCAGGCGAAGCAGGAGGAGAGGGGAGGGTGTCAGGGAGGCGTGTCCCAGGCAGGAGGAGAGCAGGAGGAGGAGGAGAGGGGAGGTGTGTCAGGGAGGCGGTCCCAGGCGAAGCAGGAGGAGGGGGGAGGTCAGGTGTCAGGAGGAGAGGGGAGGTGTAGGGAGGGGTCCCAGGAGCAGGAGGAGAGGGGAGGTGTCAGGAGGCGGTCCCAGGCGAAGCAGGAGGAGAGGGAGGATCAGGGAGGCGTGTCCCAGGTAAGCAGGAGGAGAGGGGAGGTGTGTCAGGGAGGCGTGTCCAAGGAGGAGGAGGGGGGGGTGTCAAGGCAGGAGAAGAGGAGGTGAGAGGAGTGTCAGGGAGGCGTGTCCCAGGCGAAGCAGGAGGAGAGGGGAGGCTTGTGTGTCAGGGAGGCGTGTCCCAGGCGAAGCAGGAGCTGGAGGGGAGGTGTGTCAGGGAGGCGTGTCCCTTATTAAGCAGGAGGAGAGGGGGATCAGCTTCCTGGTGAGGTCCACACATGATGTTCTTATTCACTGTGTGGGGAGGGAGAGCAGGTGCTTGGCATTCGCACATGAGGGACGGTGTAATAAGATGAAGAGGGAAAGCTGCGCCCAGAGAACGCGTTCCTCCAATCAGCACAGCAACCAACAGGAAGGCTTCGTACAACTGCGAGTCGCCTGGCACACCGGGAGGCTGCTGGAGATTGAAGAATGCAGGCAGATGTTGGCCATCGCCTTATTATCACACCTGAGACTGCTACAGCTCCTCCGCCTCTGTCAATTCAAATTCAAGAGGCTTTATTGGCATGACAAAATAAACTAAAGCCCCCCTCCCCTGTACCCCCTCCTCCGTACCCCCTCCCCCTGTACTCCCACCCATACCCCCTCCCCCTGTACTCCCACCCCATCCCCCTCCCCCTGTACTCCCACCCGTCCCCCTCCCCTGTACTCCCACCCCGTCCCCTCCCCTGTACTCCCACACCATACCCCCTCCCCCTGTACCCCCTCCCCTGTACCCCCTCCCCTGTACTCCCTCCCCTGTGCTCCCCACCCATACCCCTCCCCTGTCCCGCTCCCCTGTACTCCCAACCTACCCCCTCCCCTGTGCTCCCAACCCCTCCCTCCCCTGTCCTCCCACCCCGCACCACCCCCCCACCCCTGTGCCCCAACCTGTACCCCCTCCCCCTGTACTCCCATGTTTGTCCCACTCCCCCCACCTCCCCCCTGTACCCCCCCCCTGTACCCCCTCCCTGTCCCCTGTCCCCCCCCGTCCCCCTCCCCCTGTACCCCCCCCCATCCCCCTCCCCCTGTACTCCCACCCTGTACCCCCTCCCCCTGTACTCCCAACCTGTACCCCCTCCCCCTGTACTCCCACCCCGTACCCCCTCCCCCTGTACTCCCACCCCGTCCCACTCCCCCTGTACTCCCAACCTGTACCCCCTCCCCCTGTACTCCCACCCCGTCCCACTCCCCCTGTACTCCCAACCTGTACCCCCTCCCCCTGTACTCCCACCCCATCTGTTGTCCCCTGTACTCCCACCCCGTCCCACCCCCCTGTACTCCCACCCCGGACCCCCTCCCCCTGTACTCCCAACCTGTACCCCTCCCCTGTACTCCCACCCCATCCCACTCCCCTGTACTCCCACCCCCCCCTCCCCTGTACTCCCAACCTGTACCCCCTCCCCCTGTACTCCCACCCTGTACCCCCTCCCCCTGTACTCCCACCCCATCCCACTCCCCCTGTACTCCCACCCTGTCCCCCTCCCCCTGTACTCCCACCCCATCATCTCCCCTGTACTCCCACCCTGGACCCTCCCCTGTACTCCCACCCCATCCCCCCTCCCCTGTACTCCCACACCCCCTCCCCCTGTACTCCCACCCCATCCCACTCCCCTGTACTCCCACCCTGTACCCTCCCCTGTAATCCCACCCCATCCCCCTCCCCCTGTACTCTCACCCTGGACCCCCTCCCCCTGTACTCCCACCCTCATCCCCCTCCCCCTGTACTCCCACCCCATCCCACTCCCCCTGTACTCTCACCCTGTACCCCCTCCCCCTGTACTCCCACCCCATGTGTCCCCCTGTACTCCCACCCTGTACCCTCCCCTGTACTCCCACCCTGTACCCCCTCCCCCTGTACTCCCACCCCATCCCACCCCCTGTACTCCCACCCTGTACCCCTCCCCTGTAATCCCACCCCATCCCCCCCCTGTACTCCCACCCTGACCCCCCCTGTACTCCCACCTCATCCCTCCCCTGTACTCCCACCCCATCCCCATCCCCTGTACTCACCCTGTCCCCCCCCTGTACTCCCACCCCCCCCCCTACCCCTGTACTCCCACCCTGTACCCCTCCCCTGTACTCCCACCCCGTCCCATCTCCTGTATCTCCCCCCCATCCTCCACCCCCCCCCCTCCCTGTACTCCCACCCCCTCCCCTGTACTCCCACTGGGACCCCCTCCCCTGTACTCCCACCCTGTCCCCTCCCCTGTACTCCCACCCCGTCCCCCCCCCTGTACTCCCAACCTGTACCCCCTCCCCCTGTACTCCCACCCCCCCCCCCCCCTGTACTCCCACCCTGTACCCCCTCCCCCTGTACTCCCACCCCATCCCCCTCCCCCTGTACTCCCACCCCGTCCCACTCCCCCTGTACTCCCACCCTGGACCCCCTCCCCCTGTACTCCCACCCCGTCCCCCTCCCCCTGTACTCCCACCCTGTCCCCCCCCCTGTACTCCCACCCCATCCCCTCCCCTGTACTCCCAACCTGTACCCCCTCCCCCTGTACTCCCACCCCCTCCCACTCCCCTGTACTCCCACCTGTCCCCCTCCCTGTACTCCCACCCCCCATCCCTCCCCAACCTGTACCCCCTCCCCCTGTACTCCCACCCAGTCCCTCCCCTGTACTCCCACCCCGTCCCCTCCCCTGTACTCCCACCCTGGTCCCCTCCCCTGTACTCCACACCTGCCCCCCTCCCCTGTGCTCCCACCCCGTCCCCCCCCTGTACTCCCACCCTGTCCCCCCCCCTGTACTCCCACCCCGTCCCCCTCCCCCTGTACTCCCACCCCGTACCCCCTCCCCCTGTACTCCCACCCCGTCCCACTCCCCCTGTACTCCCAACCTGTACCCCCTCCCCCTGTACTCCCACCCCGTCCCACTCCCCCTGTACTCCCACCCTGGACCCCCTCCCCCTGTACTCCCAACCTGTACCCCCTCCCCCTGTACTCCCACCCTGTACCCCTCCCCCTGTACTCCCACCCCTGTACCCCTCCCCTGTACTCCCACCCTGTCCCCTCCCCTGTACTCCCAACCTGTCCCCTCCCCTGTACTCCCACCCCAGTCCCCCCCCCTGTACTCCCACCCCGCCCCCTCCCCTGTACTCCCACCCCATCCTCCCTGTACTCCCACCTTGTGCTTGTATTTCCCAGTGTAACAGGAGTGCATCCCTGTCTCCCACCCCTCCCAGTTCACAGTGAACCAGCACTCCCGGGTTTCTCCCATCCAGGATTTTTGTGTCACCCAGTTTCAATGGCCAGGCTGTGGTCACTGAGTCTGTCCCTTGGTCAGGATTTGCCTCAGTTTAGGTCCGTGACCCTGACCAGGTATTCAGCAGGGTAAAAATCTCTAGTTTCCCCTGTGTTTTTAATTTGTCCCCCAATGTGACTCCTATGTGTTTTTTTTTAAATGTGTCATTTTTCTGATTGAGTTTGAGTTGTTCCCCTTGGTGTTGTTCCCATGAGGGCAGTCCCTCCCCTGGGTCCAGTGTGTCGCCTCCACCCGTCCCCTGAGGGGAGTCTCCCCTGTGCAGTGTGTCCCCTGCCCCTGAGGGGAGTCTGTTTTGGGCGCAGTGTGTACCCCCTCCTGTGCTGAGGGGAGTCTGTTCTGGGTGCAGTGTCCCTGCAGTGCTGAGGGGAGTCCTGTTCCCCAGTGTCCCACCCCGTCCTCCCCTGTGCTCCCACCAGTACCCCCCTGGGTCCCAGTGTCCCCCTCTGCTGTGCCCAGGGGAGTCTGTTCTGGCTCCCACCAGTGTCCCCTCCCCTGTGCTCCCACCCGTCCCACTCCCTGTGCTCCCACCGGGATCCCCTCCCCTGTGCTCCCACCCTGTCCCCCTCCTGGTGTCCCTCCCCCTGTACTCCCACCCATCCCCCTCCCCCTGTACTCCCACCCTGTGCCCTCCCTGTGTGGGTCCCCTGCAGTGCTCCCATCTCTGTCTGGGCCTCTGTGGTTCTGCAGTGACAGCACAGGGGAGTTTGTTCTGGCTCAGGATTTTTGTGTCACCAGTTTCAGTGGCCTGCTGGGGTCACTGAGTCTGTACTTGGTCAGGTTTGGCTCAGTTTAAGGTCTTTGACCTGACCAGGTTCTGGGTGCAGTGGTAAAATCTGTCAGTGTTTGTTCTGTGCTTTTAATTTGTCTTTCCAATGTGACTGCTATGTGTTTTTTTTTAAATGTGTCATTTTTTCTTGATTGAGTTTGAGTTGTTTTTTCTTGGTGTTGTTCATGCAGTGCTGAGGGGAGTCTGTTCTGGGTGCAGTGTGTCACTCTGCAGTGCTGAGGGGAGTCTGTTCTGGGTGCAGTGTGTCACTCTGCAGTGCTGAGGGGAGTCTGTTCTGGGGTGCAGTGTCGCTCTGCAGTGCTGAGGGAGTCTGTTCTGGGTGCAGTGTGTGGCTCTGCAGTGCTGAGGGAGTCTGTTCTGGGTGCAGTGTGTGGCTCTGCAGTGCTGAGGGGAGTCTGTTCTGGGTGCAGTGTGTCACTCTGCAGTGCTGAGGGGAGTCTGTTCTGGGTGCAGTGTGTCGCTCTGCAGTGCTGAGGGGAGTCTGTTCTGGGTGCAGTGTGTGGCTCTGCAGTGCTGAGGGGAGTCTGTTCTGGGAGCAGTGTGTCACTCTGCAGTGCTGAGGGGAGTCTGTTCTGGGTGCAGTGAGTCACTTTGCAGTGCTGAGGGGAGTCTGTTCTGGGTGCAGTGTGTCACTCTGCAGTGCTGGGGGGAGTCTGTTCTGGGTGCAGTGTGTGGCTCTGCAGTGCTGCAGTGCTGGGGGGTCTGTTCTGGCAGTGTGTGTGCTCTGCAGTGCTGAGGGGAGTCTGTTCTGGGTGCAGTGTGTTCTCTGCAGTGCTGAATCTGTTCTGGGTGCAGTGTGTGCTCTGCAGTGCTGAGGGGAGTCTGTTCTGGGAGCAGTGTGTCACTCTGCAGTGCTGAGGGGAGTCTGTTCTGGGTGCAGTGTGTCTCTGCAGTGCTGAGGGGAGTCTGTTCTGGGTGCAGTGTGTGGCTCTGCAGTGCTGAGGGAGTCTGTTCTGGGTGCAGTGTGTCACTCTGCAGTGCTGAGGGGAGTCTGTTCTGGGTGCAGTGTGTCGCTCTGCAGTGTGAGGAGTCTGTTCTGGGAGTCTGTCTCTCTGCAGTGTGTGGCTCTGCAGTGCTGAGGGGAGTCTGTTCTGGGTGCAGTGTGTCGCTCTGCAGTGCTGAGGGGAGTCTGTTCTGGGTGCAGTGTGTCACTCTGCAGTGCTGAGGGAGTCTGTTCTGGGTGCAGTGTGTCACTCTGCAGTGTGTCGCTCTGCAGTGCTGAGGGGAGTCTGTTCTGGGTGCAGTGTGTGGCTCTGCAGTGCTGAGGGGAGTCTGTTCTGGGTGCAGTGTGTCTCTCTGCAGTGCTGAGGGGAGTCTGTTCTGGGTGCAGTGTGTCACTCTGCAGTGCTGAGGCAGTGTTCTGCAGTGTGGGCTCTGCAGTGCTGTCTGTTCTGGGTGCAGTGTGTGGCTCTGCAGTGCTGAGGGGAGTCTGTTCTGGGTGCAGTGTGTGGCTCTGCAGTGCTGAGGGGAGTCTGTTCTGGGTGCAGTGTGTCGCTCTGCAGTGCTGAGGGGAGTCTGTTCTGGGTGCAGTGTGTGGCTCTGCAGTGCTGAGGGGAGTCTGTTCTGGGTGCAGTGTGTGGCTCTGCAGTGCTGAGGGGAGTCTGTTCTGGGTGCAGTGTGTCGCTCTGCAGTGCTGAGGGGAGTCTGTTCTGGGTGCAGTGTGTGGCTCTGCAGTGCTGAGGGAGTCTGTTCTGGGTGCAGTGTGCTCTGCAGTGCTGAGGGGAGTCTGTTCTGGGTGCAGTGTGTTGCTCTGCAGTGCTGAGGGGAGTCTGTTCTGGGTGCAGTGTGTGGCTCTGCAGTGCTGAGGGGAGTCTGTTCTGGGTGCAGTGTGTCACTCTGCAGTGCTGAGGGGAGTCTGTTCTGGGTGCAGTGTGTCACTCTGCAGTGCTGAGGGGAGTCTGTTCTGGGTGCAGTGTGTCACTCTGCAGTGCTGAGGGGAGTCTGTTCTGGGTGCAGTGTGTCGCTCTGCAGTGCTGAGGGGAGTCTGTTCTGGGTGCAGTGTGTCACTCTGCAGTGCTGAGGGGAGTCTGTTCTGGGTGCAGTGTGTGGCTCTGCAGTGCTGAGGGGAGTCTGTTCTGGGTGCAGTGTGTGGCTCTGCAGTGCTGAGGGGAGTCTGTTCTGGGTGCAGTGTGTCACTCTGCAGTGCTGAGGGGAGTCTGTTCTGGGTGCAGTGTGTGGCTCTGCAGTGCTGAGGGGAGTCTGTTCTGGGTGCAGTGTGGCTCTGCAGTGCTGAGGGGGGAGTCTGTTCTGGGTGCAGTGTGTGTCTCTGCAGTGCTGAGGGAGTCTGTTTTGTGTGCAGTGTGTGTCACTCTGCAGTGCTATGGGGAGTCTGTTCTGGGTGCAGTGTGTGGCTCTGCAGTGCTGAGGGTCTGTTCTGGGTGCAGTGTGTGGCTCTGCAGTGCTGAGGGAGTCTGTTCTGGGTGCAGTGTGGCTCTGCAGTGCTGAGGGGAGTCTGTTCTGGTGCAGTGTGTCACTCTGCAGTGCTGAGGGGAGTCTGTTCTGGGTGCAGTGTTTGGCTCTGCAGTGCTGAGGGGAGTCTGTTCTGGGTGCAGTGTGTGGCTCTGCAGTGCTGAGGGAGTCTGTTCTGGAGTGCAGTGTGTGCAGTGTGTGTGTCACTTTGCAGTGCTGAGGGGAGTCTGTTCTGGGTGCAGTGTGTCACTCTGCAGTGCTGAGGGGAGTCTGTTCTGGGTGCAGTGTGTCGCTCTGCAGTGCTGAGGGGAGTCTGTTCTGGGTGCAGTGTGTTGCTCTGCAGTGCTGAGGGGAGTCTGTTCTGGGTGCAGTGTGTCACTCTGCAGTGTGTCACTTTGCAGTGCTGAGGGGAGTCTTGTCTGGGTGCAGTGTGTCGCTCTGCAGTGCTGAGGGGAGTCTGTTCTGGGTGCAGTGTATCTCTCTGCAGTGCTGAGGGGAGTCTGTTCTGGGTGCAGTGTATCTCTCTGCAGTGCTGAGGGGAGTCTGTTCTGGGTGCAGTGTGTCACTCTGCAGTGCTGAGGGAGTTTGTTCTGGGTGCAGTGTGTCTCTGCAGTGCTGGGGGAGTCTGTTCTGGGTGCAGTGTGTCGCTCTGCAGTGCTGAGGGAGTCTGTTCTGGGTGCAGTGTGTGGCTCTGCAGTGCTGGGGGGAGTCTGTTCTGGGTGCAGTGTGTGGCTCTGCAGTGCTGGGGGGAGTCTTTTCTGGGTGCAGTGTGTGGCTCTGCAGTGCTGGTGGAGTCTGTTCTGGGTGCAGTGTGTCCCTCTGCAGTGCTGAGGGGAGTCTGTTCTGGGTGCAGTGTGTGGCTCTGCAGTGCTGAGGGGGGGTCTGTTCTGGGTGCAGTGTGTCGCTCTGCAGTGCTGAGGGGAGTCTGTTCTGGGTGCAGTGTGTCACTCTGCAGTGCTGGGGAGTCTGTTCTGGGTGCAGTGTGTCGCTCTGCAGTGCTGAGGGGAGTCTGTTCTGGGTGCAGGTGTGTCTCTGCAGTGCTGGGGAGTCTGTTCTGGGTGCAGTGTGTCACTCTGCAGTGCTGAGGGGAGTTTGTTCTGGGTGCAGTGTGTCTCTGCAGTGCTGAGGGAGTCTGTTCTGGGTGCAGTGTGTGGCTCTGCAGTGTGCTGAGGGAGTCTGTTCTGGGTGCAGTGTGTCGCTCTGCAGTGCTGAGGGGAGTCTGTTCTGGGTGCAGTGTGTTGGCTCTGCAGTGCTGAGGGGAGTCTGTTCTGGGTGCAGTGTGTCACTCTGCAGTGCTGAGGGAGTCTGTTCTGGGTGCAGTGTGTGGCTCTGCAGTGCTGAGGGGAGTCTGTTCTGGGTGCAGTGTGTGCTCTGCAGTGCTGAGGGGAGTCTGTTCTGGGTGCAGTGTGTGGCTCTGCAGTGCTGAGGGGAGTCTGTTCTGGGTGCAGTGTGTTGCTCTGCAGTGCTGAGGGGAGTCTGTTCTGGGTGCAGTGTGTGGCTCTGCAGTGCTGAGGGAGTCTGTTCTGGGTGCAGTGTGTGGCTCTGCAGTGCTGAGGAGTCTGTTTTGGGTGCAGTGTGTGGCTCTGCAGTGCTGAGGGGAGTCTGTTCTGGGTGCAGTGTGTGGCTCTGCAGTGCTGGGGAGTCTGTTCTGGGTGCAGTGTGTGGCTCTGCAGTGCTGAGGGAGTCTTTTCTGGGTGCAGTGTGTAAGCTCTGCAGTGCTGAGGGAATCTGTTCTGGGTGCAGTGTGTGGCTCTGCAGTGCTGAGGGAGTCTGTTCTGGGTGCAGTGTGTCACTCTGCAGTGCTGAGGGAGTCTGTTCTGGGTGCAGTGTGTGGCTCTGCAGTGCTGAGGGGGTCTGTTCTGGGTGCAGTGTGTGGCTCTGCAGTGCTGAGGGAATCTGTTCTGGGTGCAGTGTGTGGCTCTGCAGTGCTGAGGGGAGTCTGTTCTGGGTGCAGTGTGTGGCTCTGGAGTGCTGAGGGGAGTCTGTTCTGGGTGCAGTGTTTCACTCTGCAGTGCTGAGGGGAGTCTGTTCTGGGTGCAGTGTGTCACTCTGCTGTGCTGAGGGGAGTCTGTTCTGGGCGCAGTGTGTGGCTTTGCAGTGCTGAGGGGAGTCTGTTCTGGGTGCAGTGTGTGGCTCTGCAGTGCTGAGGGGAGTCTGTTCTGGGTGCAGTGTGTGGCTCTGCAGTGCTGAGGGGAGTCTGTTCTGGGTGCAGTGTGTGGCTCTGCAGTGCTGAGGGGAGTCTGTTCTGGGTGCAGTGTGTCGCTCTGCAGTGCTGAGGAGTCTGTTCTGGGTGCAGTGTGTCGCTCTGCAGTGCTGAGGGGAGTCTGTTCTGGGTGCAGTGCGATGTGCAGGTCGGCTTCGTTTATATGGACCAGTAATTAATTCCTCTCTTTTTCATTTTGAGTTTCAATGGGAGCCAGCCCTTTTCAGCACGCATTGTTGGAGATGTTTCTGTGTAGCTGTAGGATAGTTTCTAATTTCTAGGTGCAATGATTCAGTTGAGCTTTAGTCCCATGTTTTGCAGTCTGTGTTTATGAGTGGTCCCCACACACCACTGTGCAGATAGCCCTGCTTGCCTTGTCTTTCAGTGCTTTTATAGCCAGGTTAACGCTCCCTGATGTTCAGACCCAGGTAGGTGTCGCTGGTGCTGTGCTCCAGGGTGGTGTTTCCCAGGGTGAAGCGGTACCTGTTTCCCTGAGATCTGGCTTTCTTCTGCAATATCATAACTCTGGTCTTGTCCAGGTTTACTGTCAGTGCCCAGGTGTGACCGTACTGCTCCAGCAGTGCCAGGCTCTGCTGCAACCCCTGCTCTGTGGGTGACAGCAGGACCAGGTAATCTGTGTAGAGCAGGAATTGAATTTCTGTGTCGTGTAGCGTGAGTCCAGGGGCTGCAGACTGCTCCAGCACTCTGGCTAGCTCATTGATGTAGATGTTGAACAGTGTTGGACTCAGACTGCAGCCCTGTCTCACTCCACGACCCTGTGTGAAGATTTCTGTTCTTTTGTTGCCAATTTATTTTCTGAATACATGACTGTTTCTGTGTCTCTGCCTCTGCCTCTCTCTCTGTGTCTGTCTCTGTCTCTTCCTCTGTCTCTGGCAGTGCGTATGGAATCTATATTAACTTTATTTAATGATTCATCCCCTCTCTCCTCTCTTCTCCTCTCCTCTCCTCCTCCTCCTCCTCTCCTCTCCTCCCTCCTCTCCTCCTCTCCTCTCCTCTCCTCTCCTCTCCTCTCCTCCTCTCCTCTCTCCTCTCTCTTCTCCTCTCCTCTCCTCTCCTCCTCTCCTCTCCTCTCTCTCTCAGAGTACGCTCTCGCTCGTTCTCGTCGGAAGAGCATCGCCACGGGGAAGCTTCCCAGCATGGAGACTCCGCCCACCGCCCCGCCCCAGCCCTTCCGTCAGCCCGTGAGTAACCCTGTACACCCCCGACCCCCGCAGACTGACACCCCCGACCCCCGCAGACTGACACCCCCGACCCCCGCAGACCGACACCCCCGACCCCCGCAGACCGACACCCCCGACCCCCGCAGACCGACACCCCGACCCCCGCAGACTGACACCCCCGACCCCCGCAGACTGACACCCCCGACCCCCGCAGACTGACACCCCCGACCCCCGCAGACTGACACGCACGCTGACATATACACACACACACACACACACACACGCACGCTGACACACACACACACACTGAAATCCAGTCCTGGTTTCACTCGGAGTTTAATAAGACTCACCTGAGCTTGTTACCTGCACACACTGGGGCTAATCAAGCTGGTAGTAAAACCTGGAGTGCCCGACTCTCCTCTGCAGTCTTATTGGCAGCCCTGGTCCTGGAGCAGGAATCGGTTTGATTTGTGACAAAACAGCTCCACCGTGTGGCTGGACTTGGTAGTGCAACTGCAATGAAGGAAGTTGAAAGGGTTTCAATTCATTGAAGAGTTTTGAGTAAATGAAATATTGAAGTGTAAAAATAAACGCAGAAATTCAAAGCCAGACTTTGAAATCAGTTCCTTTACTGAACCCACCAGAGAAATCACATAAAGCACGTGTCTCCTAGGTGACTGCAGGAGAGGAGCATTATGGGATGGAGAGAGGCTGGCCAGAGAGATAGATAGCTGGACAAGGAGACAGGAATAGATACATACGCATTGCAGGCTCTAAGATACAAGAACATGTTTAAACACTAGTGCTGTGAGGCAACACATTCTCTCTGTGTGTCTCCTCCCTCCCCTCCCCCCTCCCCCCCCTCTCCTCCTCCTCTCTCTCCTCTCCTCCTCCCCTCCTCCCCTATCTCCCCTGATCTCCTCCCCCCCCTCCCTCTCCCCTCCCTTCCCCTCTCCCCCTCCCTCTCCTCTCCTCTCCTCCTCATCTCTCCCCTCCTCTCTCCCCTCCCCCTCCTCCCTACCTCCCCCCTCTCCCCTCCCCTATCCTCTCCTCCTCTCTCCTCCCTCTCCTCTCCTCCTCATCTCTCTCCTCCTCTCTCCTCCTCCCCTACCTCCCCCCTCCTCCCTCTCCCCTGATCTCCTCCTCTCTCCCCTCCCTCTCCTCTCCTCTCCTCCTCATCTCCCTCCTCTCTCCCCTCCCCTCCTCCCCCCCCCCCCCTCTCTACCCCCTCCCTATCTCCCCTAAATCTCCTCTCTCCCTCCTCTCCTCTCCTCTCCTCCTCATCTCTCCCCTCCTCTCTCCCCTCCCCCCTCCTCCCCCCTCCCCTCCCCCTATCTCCCCTAATCTCCTCCTCCCCTCCTCTCCCCTCCTCCCCTCCTCCCCCTCCCTCCTCTTAATAAAATCTCTAAAAAAATCCTCTCCTCCTCTCTCCCCCTCCCCCTCCTCCCTATCTCCCCCTCCCTCTCCCCTCCTCTCCTCCTCCCCCTCCTCTCCTCTCTCCCCTTCACCCTCCTCCCTATCTCCCCCTGATCTCCTCCTCTCTCCCCCCTCCCCTCCCCCCTCCTCTCCTTTCCCCCTCCCTCTCTCTCCCTCCTCACTCCTCCTCTCTCCCCCTCCCCCTCCTCCCTATCTCCCCCTCCCTCTCCCCTCCTCTCCTCCTCCCCTCCCCCCTCCTCCTCTCCCCTCCATCTCTCTCCCTCCTCTCTCCTCCTCTCTCCCCCTCCCCTCCTCCCTATCTTCCTCTGATCTCCTCCTCTCTCCCCCTCCCCCTCCTCCCTATCTCCTCCTGATCTCCTCCTCCTCCCCCACCCTCTCCCTCCCTCCTCCTCCCCTCCTCTCCTCTCCCCCTCCATCTCTCTCCCTCCTCTCTCCTCCTCTCTCCCCCTCCCCTCCTCCCTATCTTCCCCTGATCTCCTCCTCTCCCCTCCCCCTATCTCCCCCTGATCTCCTCCTCTCTCCCCCTCTCCTCTCCTCTCCAGAGTTTCCTCAGTCGCAGGTTGAAGGGCTCTATCAAGCGAGCGAAGAGTCAGCCCAAACTGGACCGAACCAGCAGCTTCCGTCACATGATCCTGCCCCGATTCCGCAGCGCTGACCAGGACAGGTGAGAGTCCAGAGACACGCGCTCCCGACGCCCTCCCTCTCAGCGATCCTCGCTCCTCTCCCTCTCTCCTCATGCTCCCGGCAGCTCCCTCTCTCTCCTGCGCTCCCTCTCTCCTCTCTCCCGACCACGCTCCTCACGCGCTCCCTCTCCTCACACGCTCCCTCTCTCCTCACATGCTCCCTCTCTCCTCACACGCTCCCTCTCTTCCGCTCCCTCTCCTCCTGCGCTCCCCTCTCCTCTGCGCTCCCTCTCTCGGCCCGCTCCCTCTCTCCTCACCGCTCCTCTCTCCTTAAAACCCTCTCTCCCTCTCTCCTCCTCTCCTCTCCTAGCTCCTCTCCTCTCCTCTCTCCTCTCCTCCCGCTCCCCTCTCTCCTCCCATCCTCTCTCCTGGATGGCTCCCTCTCTGGGCTCCCCCTCTCTCCTCCTCGCTCCCCTCTCTAAAAAATCCTCCTCTCTCTCACCGCTCCTCTCCTCCTCCGCTCCCTCTCTCCTAATGGCCCCCTCTCCTCCACCGCTCCCTCTCTCTCTAAAAATCCCTCTCTCCTCACGCGCTCCCTCTCTCCTCATGCTCCTCTCTCCCCACGTGCTCCTCTCTCCTCCTCCGCTCCTCTCTCCTCCCGCTCCCTCTCTCTCTCTCTCTCCTCCATTCTCCCTCTCAAAAACCAGCTCAATCTCTCCCCACCTCCCCTCTCTCAATCGCTCCTCTCCCTCCCGGAATCCCTCTCTCCTAAGCCCCTCTCTCCTCCTGCGCTCCCTCTCTCCCTCCCTCTCTCCTCCTCTCCCTAATCGTGGCGCTCCTCTCTCCTCCTCATGCTCCTCTCTCTCCTAATGCGGGCTCCCTCCTCTGCGCTCCCTCTCTCCTCCCATCCCTCTCTCCCCCGCTCTCCCTCTCCCTCTCTCTCTCGTGCTCCCTCTCTCCTCTGGCTCCTCTCTCCCGTGGCTCCCCTCTCCTCCTGTGCTAATAATCCCCCTCCCTCTCCCTCTCTCCAAAAATCCCCTCTCTCAAAAATCGCTCCCTCTCTCCTCTCTCCCCTCCCTCTAAATCCCTCTCTCCTCCCTTGCTCCTCTCTCTCCTCCGCTCCCTCTCTCCAAAAATAATATCCTCTCTCCTCAAAAATCCCTCTCTCCACCGCTCCTCTCTCTCCCAGCGGCTCCCTCTCTCCTGGATGCGCTCCCTCTCTCCCAGCCGCTCCCTCTCCTCCTCCGCTCCTCTCTCCTCACCTGCTCCTCTCTCTCCTCGCTCCCTCTCTAAAGCGCCTCCCTCTCTGGGGTAAATGCTCCTCTCTCCCTCTCCGCTCCTCTCTCCTCCCTCGCTCCCTCTCTAATAATGCTCCCCTCTAAATATAATGCATCCCTCTCTCCCCATAATGCTCCCTCTCCCCTCTCCCCCTCGTGCTCCCTCTCTCCCCACGTGCTCCCTCTCTCCTCACATGCTCCCTCTCTCCTCCTCCCTCCCTCTCTCCCTCTCTCCTCACGCGCTCCCTCTCTCCTGACACGCTCCCTCTCTCCCCACGTGCTCCCTCTCTCCCGACGCGCTCCCTCTCTCCCCAAAAAGCTCCCTCTCTCTCATGGCTCCCTCTCTCCCCCGTGCTCCCCTCTCCTCCCCTCTCTCTCTCCTTTTTGCTCCCTCTCTCCTCCTCTCTCCCCACCGCTCCCTCTCTCCTCCCTCCTCTCTCCCCTCCTCTCTCTCCTCACGCGCTCCCTCTCTCCTCACACGCTCCCTCTCTCCCCACGCGCTCCCTCTCTCC
>CM072699.1:553210-571710 GCA_036884735.1 Huso huso | reverse complement strand
CCACACAGCCTCCTGTCTCTGGGCAGCCAGGACTGTCTGTGCCGTCCTGTTTCGATGGCCAGGTGGTGGTCACTGAGTCTGTACTTGGTCAGGATCTGCCTCTGCTTTGTGTCTCTCACCCTGACCAGGTATTCTGCCAGGGTGTATTTTCTGTTTAGGGTCTGATAGCACTCCAGTTTGTTTTGTGTTTTAGTGTTTTTATCCCAATGGTTCAGATAGGAGTGTTTGAGGAGTTTTATAATGTGGTGGATTCTAATAGGAATTGTTTTAGCAGTGCTGTCCTGAAGCTGACTGATATCTGTGCCGCTCAGTGCAGTGAGCTTCAGGACCAGCTGGCTGAGGGGAGCTCTTGGCTTTTCAGGGCTTTATGATGGACTGAGTTTGGGTCACTGTGTTTTAGATGAACCCAGTATTTTAATGCTCTTTTTTGGATGCTAATTATTATTATTATTATTATTATTATTATTATTATTATTTTATTTGCCCAGCATGCATTATTTGGTATTTGGTGTTTTTCTTTGTCATTGTTACAAGATATCACATTATTTTTACATACAATTGCCCATTTTACAGTTGGGGTTTTATTTTCTAGGTAGTCCTGGTCTGCTCATTGGTACAGCAGCAGTGTCCCTGCCCAGGGATTGAACTGGCTGACCCACCCTTTCAAGAGTCCAGAGCCCTAAACACTACTCCACACTGCTGCCCTATACTCCACACTGCTGCCCTATATAATCAATGGGTAATGGCCTAATTCTGCCCTGCATGCATTATTTGGTATTTGGTGTTTTTCTTTGTCATTTCATGATGTTTTTGCAGAACTCTGCATGCAGGGTTTCTGTGGGGTGTTTGTCCCATTTTGTGTAGTCCTGGTCTGTAATTGGACCCACACTTCACTGCCAGAGAGGACAACTGGCTGAATCACCCTTTCAAAAATTGAGCCAAATCATTATGGGGGGATTCATATTATATTGCCTTCTCTTCATGGCATAAAAAGCCCTGCATGCTTTCTTCTTTAATGCATTCACTGCCAGGTTAAAGCTCCCTGACACGCTGATGGTCAGACCCAGGCATGTGTAGCTGGTGGTGTGTTCCAGGGTGGTGTTTCCCAGGGTGAAGCGGTACCTGTTTCCCTGAGATCTGGCTTTCTTCTGGAAGATCATAACTCTGGTCTTGTCCAGGTTTACTGCCAGGGCCCAGGTCTGACAGGACTGCTCCAGCAGTGCCAGGCTCTGCTGCAACCCCTGCTCTGTGGGTGACAGCAGGACCAGGTAATCTGTGTAGAGCAGGAATTGAATTTCATGCCATCACGTGAGTCCAGGGCTGCAGACTGCTCCAGCACCTGGCTAGCTCATTTGTAGATGTTGAACAGTGTTGGACTCAGACTGCAGCCCTGTCTCACCTCCACGTCCAGTGAAAATTTCTGTTCGACATTGTTGGACACCAACTTATTTTCTGAATACATTGACTTTACAGTGTCATATACTTTACCCCCTACACCACTTTGAAGAAGTTTAAAGAATAGTCCTTTATGCCATTATTTATTTATTTCTCTACACTCCCTCATAGTGTCTCAGTGTCAGGGTGCTGCAGGCAGTGGGCTGGTTCTCCCTCAGTGTCTCAGTGTCAGGGTGCTGCAGGCAGTGGGCTGGTTCTCTCTCAGTGTCTCAGTGTCCATGGTGCTACAGGCGTGGAAAGAGGGGTGGTTCCATCTCAGTGTCTCAGTGTCCATGGTGCTGCAGGCAGTGGGCTGGTTCTCTCTCAGTGTCTCAGTGTCAGGGTGCTGCAGGCAGTGGGCTGGTTCTCTCTCAGTGTCTCAGTGTCCATGGTGCTACAGGCAGTGGGGTGGTTCCATCACAGTGTCTCAGTGTCCATGGTGCTGCAGGCAGTGGGCTGGTTCTCTCTCAGTGTCTCAGTGTCCATGGTGTTGCAGGCAGTGGGCTGGTTCTCTCTCAGTGTCTCAGTGTCCATGGTGCTGCAGGCAGTGGGCTGGTTCTTTCTCAGTGTCTCAGTGTCCATGGTGCTGCAGGCAGTGGGCTGGTTCTCTCAGTGTCTCAGTGTCCATGGTGCTGCAGGCAGTGGGCTGGTTCTCTCTCAGTGTCTCAGTGTCCATGGTGCTGCAGGCAGTGGGCTGGTTCTCTCTCAGTGTCTCAGTGTCGGGGTGCTGCAGGCAGTGGGCTGGGTCTCTCTCAGTGTCTCAGTGTCAGGGTGTTGCAGGCAGTGGGCTGGTTCTCTCTCAGTGTCTCAGTGTCAGGGTGTTGCAGGCAGTGGGCTGGGTCTCTCTCAGTGTCTCAGTGTCCATGGTGCTGCAGGCAGTGGGCTGGTTCTCTCTCAGTGTCTCAGTGTCCATGGTGTTGCAGGCAGTGGGCTGGTTCTCTCTCAGTGTCTCAGTGTCAGGGTGTTGCAGGCAGTGGGCTGGTTCTCCCTCAGTGTCGGGGTGCTGCAGGCAGTGGGCTGGTTCTCTCTCAGTGTCTCAGTGTCAGGGTGCTGCAGGCAGTGGGCTGGCTCTCTCTCAGTGTCTCAGTGTTAGGGTGTTGCAGGCAGTGGGCTGGTTCTCTCTCAGTGTCTCATTGTCCATGGTGCTGCAGGCAGTGGGCTGGTTCTCTCTCAGTGTCTCAGTGTCCATGGTGCTGCAGGCAGTGGGCTGGCTCTCTCTCAGTGTCTCAGTGTCCATGGTGTTGCAGGCAGTGGGCTGGCTCTCCCTCAGTGTCAGGGTGCTGCAGGCAGTGGGCCACGTCTCTCTCAGTGTCACTCAGTGTCACTCTCTCTCTGAACTCCCTCAACACTCCCTCAACACTCTCTCTACACTCCATGGCAGCGTCTGTCCCATGGTGGCCCCATGCAAAGCTCCATTCCGGGGCCCCTATTCCCTATTCTTACCAGTAATACTGCACCTTGATACCATGACTTACATTCAAGGCAACAAGCACCCTGTTAAATGTATTGTATTTTACTACAGCAATCGCAAAACGACACACTCACAGAGACAGAAATGAACCTTTCATGCCATCACAGACACAAAGCGCAATTATTGCTGAACAATCCCGTTTTTGGGCTGTGTGGTGCCCGATCGATACCTGCCCGTCCAGTCAAACTTACCTGCGACATTGTGGAAAGCAAATAGTTTTTGATTCATTTCATGTTCAGGCAAGAATAGCTTCTCTCCCCGTACGCTCCTGTGAAAAGTAGTGGCCAGGTAATAATACTGAGGTTAGGATGCAGGTCCAGCAAATTTCCCTGGTGGATGTAGTGGAGCATCGCAAGAGGCGAGGTCGATACATGGTCTGGAAAGGCATGGATTTTCATTGGTTTCCAGGTTGATTCAAGCCTGCAGCGCTATGTGTGTGAGACGCCTCTACAGGTATTCCCCTCGTGTTTGCAGTACTGACGGCACGCGCAGGCACTCTTTGCACGCAGTGCGTGGAAATGAGTTCATTTCTAAACGTCACCACTTTGAGCTCAGATCGTGTGTTCCATGATCCCGCGGCACATACTGACATGAGCTTGCACGCGGCTTTAAACCATAGGCAGTGGGCTGCGTCTCTCTCAGTGTCTCAGTGTCTCAGTGTCCATGGTGCTGCAGGTTTGGGCTGGGTCTCTCAGTGTCTCAGTGTCCATGGTGCTGCAGGCTGTGGGCTGGTTCTCTCTCAGTGTCTCAGTGTCCATGGTGCTGCAGGCAGTGGGCTGGTTCACTGTTTTCTCTCAGTGTCTCAGTGTCCATGGTGCTGCAGGCAGTGGGCTGGTTCTCTCTCAGTGTCTCAGTGTCCATGGTGCTGCAGGCAGTGGGCTGGTTCTCCCTCAGTGTCTCAGTGTCCATGGTGCTGCAGGCAGTGGGCTGGTTCTCCCTCAGTGTCTCAGTGTCGGGGTGCTGCAGGCAGTGGGCTGGTTTCTCTCAGTGTCTCAGTGTCCATGGTGCTGCAGGCAGTGGGCTGGTTCTCCTCAGTGTCTCAGTGTCTAGGGTTTGAGAAGTGGGCTGGTTCTCCCTCAGTGTCTCAGTGTCGGGGTGCTGCAGGCAGTGGGCTGGTTCATCAGTGTCTCAGTGTCCATGGTGCTGCAGGCAGTGGGCTGGTTCATTATCTCAGTGTCTCAGTGTCCATGGTGCTGCAGGCAGTGGGCTGGTTCTCTCTCAGTGTCTCAGTGTCGGGGTGCTGCAAGCAGTGGGCTGGGTCTCTCTCAGTGTCCATGGTGCTGCAGGCAGTGGGCTGGGTCTCTTTCAGTGTCACACTCTCTCTTCACTCCCTCTACACTTTCTCTACACTCTCTCTCTACACTCTCCCTACACTCTCTCTCTCTCTCTCTCTCTCTCTCTACACTCTCTCTACCCTCTCCCTACACTCTCTCTTGAGACTCTCCTGGTTCATTATCTCTCTCCTCTCTCTGAGAACTCTCTGGTTCATTATCTCTACTCTCTCTGAGAAGGGGGCTGGTTCATTATCTTCACTGTCCTTTGACTCTCTCTCTCTTCATTATCTCTCTCTCTCTCTCTCTACACTCTCTCTGTTCATTATCTTCACTCTCTTTCTACTTGAGAAGGGGCTGGTTCATTATCTTCACTGTGCTTTACTACACTTTGAGACCCTCTCTCTGGTTCATTATCTTCTCTGTGCTTTACTACACTTTGAGAAGGGCTGGTTCATTATCTTCATGGTGTGGTGTTTGGATAATATCTTCAATGTTGTCCCTGAGGTCCTGCCTGGTGAGAGCTGTGCAGTGCAGGGCTGTGGGGGCTGGATTATTGTTGATTCCACCTTTGAGAAGGGCTCATTCATATCTTCATTACCGGGATCTACACTTTGAGAAGGGGCTGTAGTGCAGGGTACCATTCACTGTGTCAGCACCGAGGCAGTGTGGTACTGATTAGTGTGTGACTGCTGGCTTTAGGATGACTATGTAGAGCTTATTGTACAACACGGAAGAAGGCATGAGCTGAAACGTGTGTCTGCTTAACTAACACAGTTTAGGAACGTTTTTTTAACTGTTAACTTTATAGAAATGACTTTCAATATTTTAATCAGGTTTGTACCAGTCTCTGTTTCAATCAGCTTTACTACACTGCAAACTCTGAGAAGGGGCTGGTTCATTATCTTCACTGTGCTTTACTACACTGTAAACTCTGAGAAGGGGCTGGTTCATTATCTTCTCTGTGCTTTACTACACTTTGAGAAGGGGCTGGTTCATTATCTTCACTGTGCTTTGAGAAGGGGCTGGTTCATTATCTTCACTGTGCTTTACTACACTTTGAGAAGGGGCTGGTTCATTATCTTCACTGTGCTTTACTACACTTTGAGAAGGGGCTGGTTCATTATCTTCACTGTGCTTTGAGAAGGGGCTGGTTCATTATCTTCTCTGTGCTTTACTACACTTTGAGAAGGGGCTGGTTCATTATCTTCACTGTGCTTTGAGAAGGGGCTGGTTCATTATCTTCACTGTGCTTTACTACACTTTGAGAAGGGGCTGGTTCATTTCGCTGTGCTTTTGAGAAGGGGCTGGTTCATTATCTTCACTGTGCTTTACTACACTTTGAGAAGGGGCTGGTTCATTATCTTCACTGTGCTTTGAGAAGGGTCTGGTTCATTATCTTCTCTGTGCTTTTACTACACTTTGAGAAGGGGCTGGTTCATTATCTTCACTGTGCTTTGAGAAGGGGCTGGTTCATTATCTTCACTGTGCTTTACTACACTTTGAGAAGGGGCTGGTTCATTATCTTCACTGTGCTTTACTACACTTTGAGAAGGGGCTGGTTCATTATCTTCACTGTGCTTTGAGAAGGGTCTGGTTCATTATCTTCTCTGTGCTCACTACACTTTGAGAAGGGGCTGGTTCATTATCTTCACTGTGCTTTGAGAAGGGGCTGGTTCATTATCTTCACTGTGCTTTACTACACTTTGAGAAGGGGCTGGTTCATTATCTTCACTGTGCTTTGAGAAGGGGCTGGTTCATTATCTTCACTGTGCTTTACTACACTTTGAGAAGGGGCTGGTTCATTATCTTCACTGTGCTTTGAGAAGGGGTTGGTTCATTATCTTCTCTGTGCTTTACTACACTTTGAGAAGGGGCTGGTTCATTATCTTCACTGTGCTTTACTACACTTTGAGAAGGGGCTGGTTCATTATCTTCACTGTGCTTTGAGAAGGGGCTGGTTCATTATCTTCACTGTGCTTTGAGAAGGGGGCTGGTTCATTATCTTCACTGTGCTTTGAGAAGGGGCTGGTTCATTATCTTAAGAACATAAGAAAATAAGAAAGTTTACAAACGAGAGGAGGCCATTCAGCCCATCTTGCTCGTTTGGTTGTTAGTAGCTTATTGATCCCAGAATCTCATCAAGCAGCTTCTCAAAGGATCCCAGGGTGTGAGCTTCAACAACATTACTGGGAAGTTGGTTCCAGACCCTCACAATTCTCTGTGTAAAAAAGTGCCTCCTATTTTCTGTTCTGAATGCCCCTTTATCTAATCTCCATTTGTGACCCCTGGTCCTTGTTTCTTTTTTTCAGGTCAAAGAAGTCCCCTGGGTCGACATTGTCTATACCTTTTAGGATTTTGAATGTTTGAATCAGATGGTTCATAGTCTTCTTTGTTCAAGACTGAATAGATTCAATTCTTTTAGCCTGTCTGCATACGACATGCCTTTTTAAACCGGGATAATTCTGGTTGCTCTTCTTTGCACTCTTTCTAGAGCAGCAATATCCTTTTTGTAACGAGGTGACCAGAACTGAACACAGTATTCTAGATGAGGTCTTACTAATGCATTGTAAAGTTTTAACATTACTTCCCTTGATTTAAATTCAACACTTTCACAAGGGGCTGGAGCATCTTGTTGGCCTTTTTTATAGCTTCCCCACATTGTCTAGATGAAGACATTTCTGAGTCAACATAAACTCCTAGGTCTTTTTCATAGATTCCTTCTTCAATTTCAGTATCTCCCATAAGATATTTATAATGCACATTTCTATTGCCTGCGTGCAATACTTTACACTTGCAGGCAATAAAAATGTGCATTATAAATGTCATCTTCACTGTGCTTTGAGAAGGGGGCTGGTTCATTATCTTCACTGTGCTTTGAGAAGCGGCTGGTTCATTATCTTCACTGTGCTTTGAGAAGGGGCTGGTTCATTATCTTCACTGTGCTTTGAGAAGGGACTGGTTCATTATCTTCACTGTGATTTGAGAAGGGGCTGGTTCATTATCTTCACTGTGCTTTGAGAAGGGGTTGGTTCATTATCTTCACTGTGCTTTGAGAAGGGGCTGGTTCATTATCTTCACTGTGCTTTGAGAAGGGGTTGGTTCATTATCTTCACTGTGATTTGAGAAGGGGGCTGCTTCATTATCTTCACTGTGCTTTCATAAACTTTGAGAAGGGGCTGGTTCATAATCTTCACTGTGCTTTGAGAAGGGGCTGGTTCATTATCTTCACTGTGCTTTGAGAAGGGGCTGGTTCATTATCTTCACTGTGTTTTGAGAAGGGGGCTGGTTCATTATCTTCACTGTGCTTTCATACACTTTGAGAAGGGGCTGGTTCATTATCTTCACTGTGCTTTGAGAAGGGGCTGGTTCATTATCTTCACTGTGCTTTGAGAAGGGGCTGGTTCATTATCTTCACTGTGCTTTGAGAAGGGGCTGGTTCATTATCTTCACTGTGCTTTGAGAAGGGGCTGGTTCATTATCTTCACTGTGATTTGAGAAGGGGGCTGCTTCATTATCTTCACTGTGCTTTCATAAACTTTGAGAAGGGGCTGGTTCATAATCTTCACTGTGCTTTGAGAAGGGGCTGGTTCATTATCTTCACTGTGCTTTGAGAAGGGGCTGGTTCATTATCTTCACTGTGTTTTGAGAAGGGGCTGGTTCATTATCTTCACTGTGTTTTGAGAAGGGGCTGGTTCATTACACTTTGAGAAGGGGCTGGTTCATTATCTTCACTGTGCTTTGAGAAGGGGCTGGTTCATTATCTTCACTGTGTTTTGAGAAGGGGGCTGGTTCATTATCTTCACTGTGCTTTCATACACTTTGAGAAGGGGCTGGTTCATTATCTTCACTGTGCTTTGAGAAGGGGCTGGTTCATTATCTTCACTGTGCTTTGAGAAGGGGGCTGGTTCATTATCTTCTCTGTGCTTTGAGAAGGGGCTGGTTCATTATCTTCCCTGTGCTTTACTACACTTTGAGAAGGGGCTGGTTCATCCTCTTCTCTGTGCTTTGAGAAGGGGCTGGTTCATTATCTTCACTGTGCTTTGAGAAGGGGCTGGTTCATTATCTTCTCTGTGCTTTGAGAAGGGGCTGGTTCATTATCTTCTCTGTGCTTTGAGAAGGGGCTGGTTCATTATCTTCACTGTGCTTTGAGAAGGGGCTGGTTCATTATCTTCTCTGTGCTTTACTACACTTTGAGAAGGGGCTGGTTCATTATCTTCACTGTGTTTAGAAAAGGGGGCTGGTTCATTATCTTCACTGTGCTTTGAGAAGGGGCTGGTTCATTATCTTCTCTGTGCTTTACTAGACTTTGAGAAGAGGCTGGTTCATTATCTTCACTGTGCATTGAGAAGGGGCTGGTTCATTATCTTCACTGTGCTTTGAGAAGGGGGCTGGTTCATTATCTTCACTGTGCTTTGAGAAGGGGCTGGTTCATTATCTTCACTGTGCTTTGAGAAGGGGCTGGTTCATTATCTTCACTGTGCTTTGAGAAGGGGCTGGTTCATTATCTTCACTGTGCTTTGAGAAGGGGCTGGTTCATTATCTTCACTGTGCTTTTGAGAAGGGGCTGGTTCATTATCTTCACTGTGCTTTGAGAAGGGGCTGGTTCATTATCTTCACTGTGCTTTGAGAAGGGGCTGGTTCATTATCTTCACTGTGATTTGAGAAGGGGCTGGTTCATTATCTTCACTGTGCTTTGAGAAGGGGCTGGTTCATTATCTTCACTGTGCTTTGAGAAGGGGCTGGTTCATTATCTTCACTGTGCTTTGAGAAGGGGCTGGTTCATTATCTTCACTGTGCTTTGAGAAGGGGCTGGTTCATTATCTTCACTGTGCTTTGAGAAGGGGGCTGGTTCATTATCTTCACTGTGCTTTGAGAAGGGGCTGGTTCATTATCTTCACTGTGTTTTGAGAAGGGGCTGGTTCATTATTTCTCTGTGCTTTGAGAAGGGTCTAGTTCATTATCTTCTCTGTGCTTTACTACACTGTGCTGTGCTTTTACCAGGGGATAGCACAGCAGTAAACTTTGACAAGGTGAAGTGTGCAGTTTGCAGTGTTTTAATCCAGGCCCTGGTTCTCTCAGCTCCTGTCTATCTGGGCTCTGGCTACATTTAGCATGACAATGACACACTTTGGGAAAACACTATTCGTTTTATTCAGGACAAAATGCTATAATTACACATCTCCCAGGACCTGATCATGTAGGCTATCAAACCAAAAGAATACTTTCAATTGAGCTGCGCTGAGGCCTGCTCAAGACTCTCCTTCCTCTTCCTCATCCTCTTGGAGTGTGATCTGCTAGGGAGAGGAAGAGCGAAAGGGTGGGAGAGCGAGAGAAAGGAGAATATTATACAGCACTGCACGTGTGACTGGGTTTCCATAGTAACCTGATGGGCTGTGTTTGAGAGGAGGGAGCGGGGAGGGGAGGGGGAGCAAAGGGGAGAGGGGAGAGGGAGAGAGGGGCAGAGAGAGTGGGGGAGAAGAGGTGCAGGAGAAAGCAAGAAGGGAGGGAGAGAGGGGAAACAGGAGCGGGACAGGGTTCAGCCCAGTGTTTCACTTCACTGGATTTGAAGCCACTAATTCAGCCTGTGTTATTCCTGTGTGTCTTTTTGTATTGAGATGAAACGTTGTTGCTATGGAGACGAGATATGGGGGTGTGTGAGAGTGCATGTGGGGAGGGGAGTGGGGGAAATGATGTCGTTCAGGACTGAGGCTGGCTTCCTGTTGTAGTGCTGTCACAATAGGAAGGTATTACAGTGACACCTTGTGGGCGTGGATGGTACTGCTCCCTGTTGCAACACAGTGTGTCTGTATTTCATAGAACTGTTTAAATTAATTGAAATGTTGGCATCACAAAGACCTCTCTGTGGGGTCAGTTTGACCTGCATGAACTACAGGACCCACAATCCTTTGGCAATTTGTTTCTTTGCTGAGGCCTTGTGGGAAATGGAGTTCTCCCCCTCTGTATGTATACTCTCCCTCTCTCCCTTTCTTAACTCTCTCTCTCTCTCTCGCTCTCTCTCTCTCTAGATGCCCGGTGTGCCCCCCCTGCTCCCCCAGTGTATCGCATGCCCCCTTACTCTCACTCTCCGTACGAGCGGCCTGGCTGGAACCCACGTCTCTGTGTGATCTCAGGAAATCAGCTCTATATGTTAGACGAGGAAGAGGTGAGCGAACTGCTGCATCCACAGTGTCTACAGCGATACATCAACACACACAAATCCCCTGTACAAGAATAAGATACACACACCTGCTCTGCACACACACACACACCTCCTCTACACACACACAAGAATCACACACACACACACACACACCTCCTCTACATCTACACACACACACCTCCTCTACATCTACACACACACCTCCTCTACATCTACACACACACACCTCCTCTACACACACACACACACCTCCTCACACACCTCCTACATCAACACACACACATCTACATCTACACACACCTCACACACACACCCTCCTCCTCTACATCTACACACACACACCTCCTCTACATCTACACACACACACCTCCTCTACATCTACACACACACACACCTCCTCTACATCAACACACACACACACTCCTCTACATACACACACACCTCCTCTACATCTACACACACACACCTCCTCTACATCTACACACACACACACACCTCCTCTACATCTACACACACACACACCTCCTCTACACACACACCTCCTCTACATCTACACACATCCCCACATCTACACACACACCTCCTCTACATCTACACACACACACACCTCCTCTACATCTACACACACACACATCTCTACATCTACACACACACACACACACACACACACACGCCTCCTCTACACACGCCTCCTCTACACACACACACCTCCTCTACATCTACACACACACACACCTCCTCTACACACACACACACCTCCTCTACATCTACACACACACACACACACCTCCTCTACATCTACACACACACACACCTCCTCTACATCTACACACACACACACCTCCTCTACATCTACACACACACACCTCCTCTACATCTACACACACACACCTCCTCTACACACACACACCCTCTACATCTACACACACACACACATGCCTCCTCTACATCTACACACACACACACACACACAGACAGACACACACACACAGCTCCTCTCCACGTGATCACACTACACACACACACCTCCTCTCCACAGGTTACACAGACTGTTCACTGTTAGACAGGCACAGTTAAACACTTCACAGCATGTCCTCATATCTAATCCCTAATCAGACCTGTTCTGTTCACAGTATCTCCTCTAATCTAATCCCAAGTATTTCCTCGCCTGTCATTCGCGAATCTCTTGTTTCTGCTCACATTCTTATTTGCCTTTATTTCTGTTCCAGCACAAATGTCATTTTTTTCAGCCGGATATAGGTGTGCAGCTATCATTTTTGCCCCCCTGAAACTGGGGTTTGGTTTAAAGATTCCCTAATTTTTGAAAGATGCACGTCATTTCTACAACCAACTCTCATAGATCCAGCTTTTAAAAGCAGTTGGAAATGTCAAAGTTCAGCAGCTGCACTTATAGCTGCATTTCTGTGTTATGACCAGCAGGTGGCAGCAGCAGAGCAACTGTCACGCTGAGAAATGACTGAGGGATTGGCACCCCCTCTCAACAGCTGGGAATGTTTCATTCAATGCCTACATTTACACATCTATACACTCCTCCTCTATCTATCTATCTATCTATCTATCTATCTATCTATCTATCTATCTATCTATCTATCTATCTATCTATCTATCTATCTATCTATCTATCTATCTATCTATCTATCTATCTATCTATCCTTGGGCAGCAGTGTGGAGTAGTGGTTAGGGCTCTGGACTCTTGACCAGAGGGTCGTGGGTTCAATCCCAGGTGGGGGACACTGCTGCTGTACCCTTGAGCAAGGTACTTTACCTAGATTGATCCATTAAAAACCCAACTGTATAAATGGGTAATTGTATGTAAAAATAATGTGATATCTTGTAACAATTGTAAGTCGCCCTGGATAAGGGCGTCTGCTAAGAAATAAATAATAATAATAATAATGAGAGAAACACAACACTCAGGTCTAATGGATTTAATCAAATATTTTAAACAGAGATATCAAACAAAATCACAGAAAATGTGAACAAAAATACTGATCAAAGAATCATGATAAGATTTCAGTGTGAGACGTGACACGCTGTCAAAATGAAAACATGACAAAGTTAGTATCGGGTACGACCTCCCTGAGCATGAACACAATCCTGGCAGCGTTGACGCACAGACCTGCTCAGCCTCTGGATAGACTGCTGTGGGATGTTCCGCTGCAGCCAGCTGGTGAAGGTTGGCTGGTCGCGGTTGTCTCCTGTGGATGGCACTGGCGATTTGGTCCCACAGATGTCCTTTTGGACTCAGGTCAGGAGAAAACACTGGCCATGGCAAGACCTCGACATTGTTTACTTGAAGTCGTGCAATTGTAAACACAGTTCCCTCGGTTATTGATTATCAGTTCATGCCGATCGGATAGCTGTTGTGATCAAGCTAACTGAAGCCTCTCATATTTAATACGGGATTACTGTCCGATTCTTTCTTTCATGCTTTTGATAGAAAATCATTTCATTTCACTTCGCTTGTTTCCATAGAAATGTCTCTGCAGTGCATTGTGGGACTGTAGTCCAGGGCACAAAGAAATACACGTCCCAGAATTCACAGGGGTAGCACTCTAGGTAGGACGATGGAAAGGCCACATGCGCTTGATGAGTGACTCGCATGCGCTCCGCCCGTGACAGATTCTCATTGTCAGTGAATTGCATTGATTGGAGCTCAGTGTCAAGGTGAATGGCAAGGCAGCTTCTCTTGCTGTGAAACCAACACATTTTTAACAGGTGTGTTTCAATTTCATTTAATACCAGATGACAAAACATGTGAAAGAGAATTGCTCTGCAAACCTGCTTCTCCGCACTCACCTCCGATCTTCCTGTCTTTCTCCCCTGACCCTGCACTGTGACTCCTGTCCTGTGTTTCCAGGTCCACCCCTTGTTGATGCGGGAGAGGAGAGCAGAGACGCATCGAAACAAGCTCCTGCGACGCACCGTGAGCGTCCCTGTGGAGGGGAGACACCACACTGAGCAGGGTAAGAGAGGAGGGGAGACACCACACTGAGCAGGGTAAGAGAGGAGGGGAGACACCACACCGAGCAGGGTAAGAGAGGAGGGGAGACACCACACCGAGCGAGCAGGGACACCACAAGAGAGAGAGAGACACCACACTGAGCAGGGTAAGAGAGGAGGGGAGACACCACACTGAGCAGGGTGAGAGAAGAGGGGAGACACCACACTGAGCAGGGTGAGAGAAGAGGGGAGACACCACACTGAGCAGGGTAAGAGAGGAGGGGAGACACCACACTGAGCAGGGTAAGAGGAGGGGAGACACCAGAGCAGGGACACCACAAGAGGAGGGGAGACACCACACTGAGCAGGGTAAGAGAGGAGGGGAGACACCACACTGAGCAGGGTGAGAGAGGAGGGGAGACACCACACTGAGCAGGGTAAGAGAGGAGGGGAGACACCACACTGAGCAGGGGGTGCAGGGTGAGAGAGGGAGACACCACACCGAGCAGGGTGAGAGAGGAGGGGAGACACCACACTGAGCAGGGACACCACAAGAGAGGAGGGGAGACACCACACTGAGCAGGGAAGAGAGGAGGAGACACCACACCGAGCAGGGTAAGAGAGAGGAGGGGAGACACCACACCGAGCAGGGTAAGAGAGGAGGGAGACACCACAGGGTAAGAGAGGGAGCAGGGTGAGAGGGGGAGGAGAGGAGGGAGACACCACACCGAGCAGGGTAAAGAGGAGGGGAGACACCACACCGAGCAGGGTAAGAGAGGAGGGGAGACACCACAGCAGGGTAAGGGTAGAGACACTGAGCAGGGTAAGAGAAGAGGGGAGACACCACACTGAGCAGGGCAAGAGAGGAGGGAGACACCACACCGAGCAGGGTAAGAGAGGAGGGGAGACACCACACTGAGCAGGGTAAGAGGGCAAGAGGAGGGGAGACACCTGAGCAGGGTAAGAGAGCACACACACCGAAGAGAGGAGAGGAGACACCACACTGAGCAGGGAGACAGAGAGAGAGGGAGGGAGACACCACACTGAGCAGGGTAAGAGAGGAGGGGGGGACCACCTGAGCAGGGTAAGAGCAGGGAGACAGAGAGCAGGGCAAGAGAGGAGGGAGACACACACTGAGCAGGGTAAGAGAGGAGGGGAGACACCACAGGGTAAGAGAGAGGAGACACCACACTGAGCAGGGCAAGAGAGGAGGGAGACACCACACTGAGCAGGGTAAGAGAGGAGGGGAGACACCACACCGAGCAGGGACACCACAGAGGAGGGTAAGAGAGGAGGGAGACACCACCGAGCAGGGTAAGAGAGGAGGGGAGACACCACACTGAGCAGGGTAAGAGAGGAGGGGAGACACCACACTGAGCAGGGAGAGAGGAGGGGAGACACCACAGGGTAAGAGAGCAGGGACACCACAGAGAGGAGAGGGAGGGGACACCACACTGAGCAGGGCAAGAGAGGAGGGGAGACACCACACTGAGCAGGGTAAGAGAGGAGGAGACACCACACTGAGCAGGGACACCAAGAGAGGAGAGGGGAGACACCACACCGAGCAGGGTAAGAGAGGAGGGAGACACCACACTGAGCAGGGTAAGAGAGGAGGGGACAAGAGAGGGGAGAGGGAGACACCACACCGAGCAGGGTAAGAGAGGAGAGGAGAGGGGAGACACCACACAGGGTAAGAGAGGAGGGGGACACCACAGAGCAGGGTAAGAAGAGGGGAGACACCACACTGAGCAGGGTAAGAGAGGAGGGGAGACACCACACCGAGCAGGGTAAGAGAGGAGGGGAGACACCACACCGAGCAGGGTAAGAGAGGAGGGGAGACACCACACTGAGCAGGGTAAGAGAGGAGGGGAGACACCACACTGAGCAGGGTAAGAGAGGAGGGGAGACACCACACCGAGCAGGGTAAGAGAGGAGGGGAGACACCACACTGAGCAGACACCACAACCGAGCAGGGCAAGAGAGGAGGGGAGACACCACACCGAGCAGGGTAAGAGAGGAGGGGAGACACCACACCGAGCAGGGTAAGAGAGGAGGGGAGACACCACACTGAGCAGGGTAAGAGAGGAGGGGAGACACCACACTGAGCAGGGTAAGAGAGGAGGGGAGACACCACACAGGGCAAGAGCAGGGACAAGAGAGGAGAGGGGAGACACCACACTGAGCAGGGTAAGAGAGGAGGGGAGACACCACACTGAGCAGGGTAAGAGAAGAGGGAGACACCACAGAGAGGGTAAGAGAGGAGACACCACACTGAGCAGGGTAAGAGAGGAGGGGAGACACCACACCGAGAGAGGGAGACACCACACCGAGCAGGGTAAGAGAGGAGGGGAGACACCACACCGAGCAGGGTAAGAGAAGAGGGGAGACACCACACCGAGCAGGGTAAGAGAGGAGGGGAGACACCACACCGAGCAGGGTAAGAGAGGAGGGGAGACACCACACTGAGCAGGGTAAGAGAGGGGAGAGGAGCAGGGTAAGAGGAGGGGAGACACCACACCGAGCAGGGGAGAGAGGAGGGAGACAACACACCGAGCAGGGCAAGAGAGGAGGGGACACCACACCGAGCAGGGAGAGAGAGGGGGAGACACCACACCGAGCAGGGTGAGAGAGGAGGGGAGACACCAGCGAGCAGGGTAAGAGAGGGGGAGACACCACACCGAGCAGGGTGAGAGAGAGGGGAGACACCACACGAGCAGGGTGAGAGAGGAGGGGAGACACCACACTGAGCAGGAGCAGAGGGAGGAGACACCACACCGAGCAGAGAGGGGAGACACCACACACAGGGTAAGAGGGGGAGAGAGGAGGGGAGACACCAGGGAGACACCTGAGCAGGGAGAGAGAGGAGGAGACCACACTGAGCAGGGTAAGAGAGGAGGGGAGACACCACAGAGCAGGGGAGAGGAGGGAGACCACACCGAGCAGGGTAAGAGAGGAGGGGTGAGCAGGGAAGAGAGGAGGGAGACACCACACCGAGCAGGGTGAGAGAGAGGAGGGGAGACACCACACCCGAGCAGGGTGAAGAGAGAGGAGGGGAGACACCACCCGAGCAGGGTAAGAGAGGAGGGAGACACCACACCGAGCAGGAGAGAGGAGGGGAGACACCACACCGAGCAGGGTAAGAGAGGAGGGGAGACACCACACCGAGCAGGGTAAGAGAGGAGGGGAGACACCACACCGAGCAGGGTGAGAGAGGAGGGGAGACACCACACCGAGCAGGGTGAGAGAGGGGGAGACACCAGAGCAGGGTAAGAGAAGAGGAGGGAGACACCACACCGAGCAGGGTAAGAGAGGAGGGAGACACCACACCGAGCAGGTGAGAGAGGGGAGACACCACACCGAGCAGGGTAAGAGGAGGGGAGACACCACAGGAGGAGAGGAGGAGACACCACACCGAGCAGGGTAAGAGAGGAGGGAGACAGAGCAGGGGAGAGAGGAGGGGAGACACCACACCGAGCAGGGTGAGAGAGGAGGGGAGACACCACACCGAGCAGGGTAAGAGAGGAGGGGAGACACCACACCGAGCAGAGAGAGAGGAGGGAGACACACACCGAGCAGGGTAGAGAGAGGGGGGGACACCACCCGAGCAGGGTGAGAGAGGAGGGGAGACACCACTCCGAGCAGGGTGAGAGAGGAGGGGAGACACCACACCGAGCAGGGTGAGAGAGGAGGGGAGACACCACACCGAGCAGGGTAAGAGAGGAGGGGAGACACCACACTGAGCAGGGTAAGAGAGGAGGGGAGACACCACACGAGCAGGGTGAGAGAGGAGGAGGAGACACCACAGGGAGCAGGGGAGAGAGAGGGGAGACACCACACCGAGCAGGGTGAGAGAGGAGGGGAGACACCACACCGAGCAGGGTAAGAGAGGAGGGGAGACACCACCCCGAGCAGGGTGAGAGAGGAGGAGGGGAGACACCACACTGAGCAGGGTAAGAGAGGAGGAGGGGAGACACCACACCGAGCAGGGTGAGAGAGGAGGGGAGACACCACTCCGAGAGGGTGAGAGAGGAGGGAGACACCACACCGAGCAGGGCAGAGCAGGGTGAGAGAGGAGGGAGACACCACACCGAGCAGGGGTGAGAGACACCACCCCGAGCAGGGTGAGAGAGGAGGGGAGACACCACCCTGAGCAGTTCATTGTTCATTCGGTGCTCATTGTAAAGTCACGTCTCTTGGGAGAAGGTGTTTAGGCAGTGTGCTGAATGGTGAAGCAACGTCGCTTCATCTAGAAAGTGTCAGTGTTGCTGGTTACCAGTAAAGCTCTGACTGGAACCATTAAACCCAGTTGCTGAAAAGTATTGACTGCTTCTGCAATAATAAAGACAATTAAAACCAGAGAGTTCCCGTTATGCTGCATTCATAAAACAAACTGGGCCCTGTGCTGTACCATCTCCCCTCTCTCCTCTCTGTCTCTCACTGTGCTGTGCCATCTCCCCTCTGTCTCTCACTGTGCTGTACCATCTCCCTCTCTCCTCTCTGTCTCTCACTGTGCTGTACCATCTCCCCTCTCCTCTCTGTCTCTCACTGTGCTGTGCCATCTCCCCTCTCTCCTCTCTGTCCCTCACTGTGCTGTACCATCTCCCTCTCTCCTCTCTGTCTCACTGTGCTGTACCATCTCCCCTCTGTCCCTCACTGTGCTGTACCATCTCCCCTCTCATCTCTGTCCCTCACTGTGCTGTACCATCTCCCCTCTCTCCTCTCTGTCCCTCACTGTGCTGTACCATCTCCCCCTCTCTCTCTCTGTCCCTCACTGTGCTGTACCATCTCCCTCTCCTCTCTGTCTCACTGTGCTGTACCATCTCCCCTCTCCTCTCTGTCTCTCACTGTGCTGTACCATCTCCCTCTCTGTCCCTCACTGTGCTGTACCATCTCCCCTCTCTCCTCTCCCTCACTGTGCTGTACCATCTCCCCTCTCCTCTCTGTCTCTCACTGTGCTGAGACACCATCTCCTCTCCTCTCTGTCCCTCACTGTGCTGTGCCATCCCCCTCTCCTCTCTGTCCCTCACTGTGCTGTGCCATCTCCCTCTCCTCTCTGTCCCTCACTGTGCTGTACCATCTCCCCTCTCTCCTCTCTGTCCCTCACTGTGCTGTACCATCTCCCCTCTCTCCTCTCTGTCCCTCACTGTGCTGTGCCATCTCCCCTCTCTCCTCTCTGTCCCTCACTGTGCTGTACCAT
>CM072699.1:545710-548210 GCA_036884735.1 Huso huso | reverse complement strand
GTGTGTAATGACCCTGACTATCAGTGCTCTAACCACACTGTGTGTAATTATGACCTGACTATCAATGCTCTAACCACACTGTGTGTAATGACCTGACTATCAATGCTCTAACCACACTGTGTGTAATTATACCTGACTATCAATGCTCAACCACACTGTGTGTAATGACCTGACTATCAATGCTCTAACCACACTGTGTGTAATGACCTGACTATCAATGCTCTAACCACCGTGTGTAATTATACCTGACTATCAATGCCTAACCACACTGTGTGTAATTATACCCGACTATCAATGCTCTAACCACACTGTGTGTAATGACCTGACTATCGGTGCTCTAACCACACTTGTGTGTAATGACCTGACTATCAATGCTCTAACCACACCGTGTGTAATGACCTGACTATCAATGCTCTAACCACACTGTGTGTAATTGGCCTGACTATCAATGCCTAACCACACTGTGTGTAATGACCTGACTATCAATGCTCTAAACACACTGTGTGTAATTGACCTGACTATCAATGCTCTAACCACACTGTGTGTAATGACCTGACTATCAATGCTCTAACCACACACTGTGTGTAATTGACCCGACTATCAATGCTCTAACCACACTGTGTGTAATGACCTGACTATCAATGCTCTAACCACACTGTGTGTAATTGACCCTGACTATCAATGCTCTAACCACACTGTGTGTAATGACCCTGACTATCAATGCTCTAACCACACTGTGTGTAATGACCTGACTATCAATGCTCTAACCACACTCTGTGTAATTATACCTGACTATCAATGCTCTAACCACACTGTGTAATGACCTGACTATCAATGCTCTAACCACACTGTGTGTAATGACCTGACTATCAATGCTCTAACCACACTGTGTGTAATGACCTGACTATCAATGCTCTAACCACACCGTGTAATAATACCTGACTATCAATGCTCTAACCACACTGTGTGTAATTACCTGACTATCAATGCTCTAACCACACTGTGTGTAATGACCTGACTATCAATGCTCTAACCACACTGTGTGTAATTATGACCTGACTATCATTAACCACACTGTGTAATTGACCTGACTATAAATGCTCTAACCACACTGTGTGTAATGACCTGACTATCAATGCTCTAACCACACTGTGTGTAATGACCTGACTATCAATGCTCTAACCACACTGTGTGTAATGACCTGACTATCAATGCTCTAACCACACTGTGTGTAATGACCTGACTATCAATGCTCTAACCACACTGTGTGTAATTATACCTGACTATCAATGCTCTAACCACACTGTGTGTAATGACCTGACTATCAATGCTCTAACCACACTGTGTGTAATGACCTGACTATCAATGCTCTAACCACACTGTGTGTAATGACCTGACTATCAATGCTCTAACCACACTGTGTGTAATTATACCTATCAATGCTCTAACCACACTGTGTGTAATGACCTGACTATCAATGCTCTAACCACACTGTGTGTAATTATACCTGACTATCAATGCTCTAACCACACTGTGTGTAATGACCTGACTATCAATGCTCTAACCACACTGTGTGTAATTATACCTGACTATCAATGCTCTAACCACACTGTGTGTAATGACCTGACTATCAATGCTCTAACCACACTGTGTGTAATGACCTGACTATCAATGCTCTAACCACACTGTGTGTAATGACCTGACTATCAATGCTCTAACCACACTGTGTGTAATTGACCTGACTATCAATGCTCTAACCACACTGTGTGTAATTACCTGACTATCAATGCTCTAACCACACTGTGTGTAATTATACCTGACTATCAATGCTCTAACCACACTGTGTGTAATGACCTGACTATCAATGCTCTAACCACACTGTGTGTAATTATACCTGACTATCAATGCTCTAACCACACTGTGTGTAATTATACCTGACTATCAATGCTCTAACCACACTGTGTGTAATTGACCTGACTATCAATGCTCTAACCACACTGTGTGTAATTGACCCGACTATCAATGCTCTAACCACACTGTGTAATGACCTGACTATCAATGCTCTAACCACACTGTGTGTAATTGACCCGACTATCAATGCTCTAACCACACTGTGTGTAATGACCTGACTATCAATTCTCTAACCACACTGTGTGTAATGACCTGACTATCAATGCTCTAACCACACTGTGTGTAATGACCTGACTATCAATGCTCTAACCACACTGTGTGTAATTATACCTGACTATCAATGCTCTAACCACACTGTGTGTAATGACCTGACTATCAATTCTCTAACCACACTGTGTGTAATTATACCTGACTATCAATGCTCTAACCACACTGTGTGTATGACCTGACTATCAATTCTCTAACCACACTGTGTGTAATTATACCTGACTATCAACCAACCACACTGTGTGTAATGACCTGACTATCAATGCTCTAACCACACTGTGTGTAATGACCTGACTATCAATGCTCTAACCACACTGTGTGT
>CM072699.1:525710-540710 GCA_036884735.1 Huso huso | reverse complement strand
TGTGAGTGTGTGGGATTGTGAGTGTGTTTGATTTGTAGTGTGTGGGATTGTGAGTGTGTGGGAATGGGAGTGTGTGTGTGTGATGGTGTGATTTGTAGAGTGCGTGATTGTGAGTGTGTGTGTGTGATGGTGTGATTTGTAGAGTGCGTGATTGTGAGTGTGTGTGTGTGATGGTGTGATTTGTAGAGTGCGTGATTGTGAGTGTGTGTGTGTGATGGTGTGATTTGTAGAGTGCGTGATTGTGAGTGTGTGTGTGTGATGGTGTGATTTGTAGAGTGCGTGATTGTGTGTTTCTTTACGCTGTGATTTTTGCTACAAACTCTGGGAAAACGAATAAAATAGTTTCCATGGAAACAAAACGAACAGAAAGAATTTCAACTAGTAATCTAGAGAGAGAGAGAGAGAGAGAGAGAGAGAGAGAGAGAGAGAGAGAGGGGTGGATGAGAGTTAACCCTCTCTTTAATTCAGCCTCTCATCCCTGCTTCTCTTTTCTTCTCAAGAGGTCTGGGTTCCCAAGTGCAATGAGTGTCTGAGCTACCCAGCATTCAGACAGACACCCCACCTCCCTCTCCTGCTCTCTCCCTCCCTCTCCCCTCTCTCCCCCCCTCTCCCCTCCCTCTCCTGCTCTCTCCCTCCCTCTCCTGCTCTCTCCCTCCCTCTCCCCTCTCTCCCCTTTCCCTCCCTCTCCCCTCTCTCCCTCTCCTGCTCTCTCCCTCCCTCTCCCCTCTCTCCCTCCCTCTCCTCTCTTTCCCTCCCTCTCCCCCGCCTCCCTCTCCTGCTCTCTCCCTCCCTCTCCCTCTCCTCTCTCTCCCTCTCCCTCCCTCACCCTCCCTCTCTCCTCTCTCTCCCTCTCCTGCTCTCCCTCCCTCTTCTTCCCTCTCTATCCCTATAGATAGAGAGAGGAGGGAGAGAGGGGAAGAGATAGAGGGTGAGAGGGAAAAGGGAAGTGGAAATAAAGGGAGAGTGAGAAGGAGAGGGAGCAAGGACGCGAGAGAATGGGAGAGAGTGCTTCTGTGTGATTATGTAAACGCGTGCGGGGGTGAGAGGAGTGTATTTATAGAATCTGTAATAAAGGGTTTAGAATTCGAGAGAGAGAGAGAGAGAGGAGAATAGAGACAGAGAGAGAGGGAAAGAGAGGGAGGGAGAGAGGTAGAGAGAGAGGGAGAGAGGAGGAGAGAGGGAGAGCGAGGTGAAGAGAGAGAGATGAATAGAAGAGGTGAGAGAGAGGGGGAGAGAGAGGAGGAGAGGAGAGAAAGAGGACGAGAGAGAGATGCACAGGCTGTCCTTGTATCAGTGAGATCATGGGGCAGGTACAACAGGGAGGAGGAGGTCTCAGACCAGCTCCTCTGAGAAGCACAGAGCAGCTCCAGCTGAAAGGAGGGAGCTGGGTGTGACTGAAGTGCACAAGCAGGAGGAGAGGGGGAGGTGTGTCAGGGAGGCGTGTCCCAGGCGAAGCAGGAGGAGAGGGGAGGTGTCAGGGAGGCGGTCCCAGGCGAAGCAGGAGAGGGGAGGTGTGTCAGGGAGGCGTGTCCCAGGCGAAGCAGGAGGAGAGGGGGAGGTGTGTCAGGGAGGCGTGTCCCAGGCGAAGCAGGAGGAGAGGGGGAGGTGTGTCAGGGAGGCGTGTCCCAGGCGAAGCAGGAGGAGAGGGGAGGGTGTCAGGGAGGCGTGTCCCAGGCAGGAGGAGAGCAGGAGGAGGAGGAGAGGGGAGGTGTGTCAGGGAGGCGGTCCCAGGCGAAGCAGGAGGAGGGGGGAGGTCAGGTGTCAGGAGGAGAGGGGAGGTGTAGGGAGGGGTCCCAGGAGCAGGAGGAGAGGGGAGGTGTCAGGAGGCGGTCCCAGGCGAAGCAGGAGGAGAGGGAGGATCAGGGAGGCGTGTCCCAGGTAAGCAGGAGGAGAGGGGAGGTGTGTCAGGGAGGCGTGTCCAAGGAGGAGGAGGGGGGGGTGTCAAGGCAGGAGAAGAGGAGGTGAGAGGAGTGTCAGGGAGGCGTGTCCCAGGCGAAGCAGGAGGAGAGGGGAGGCTTGTGTGTCAGGGAGGCGTGTCCCAGGCGAAGCAGGAGCTGGAGGGGAGGTGTGTCAGGGAGGCGTGTCCCTTATTAAGCAGGAGGAGAGGGGGATCAGCTTCCTGGTGAGGTCCACACATGATGTTCTTATTCACTGTGTGGGAAGGGAGAGCAGGTGCTTGGCATTCGCACATGAGGGATGGTGTAATAAGATGAAGAGGGAAAGCTGCGCCCAGAGAACGCGTTCCTCCGATCAGCACAGCAACCAACAGGAAGGCTTCGTACAACTGCGAGTCGCCTGGCACACCGGGAGGCTGCTGGAGATTGAAGAATGCAGGCAGATGTTGGCCATCGCCTTATTATCACACCTGAGACTGCTACAGCTCCTCCGCCTCTGTCAATTCAAATTCAAGAGGCTTTATTGGCATGACAAAATAAACTAAAGCCCACCTCCCCTGTACCCCTTCCTCCGTACCCCCTCCCCCTGTACTCCCACCCATACCCCCTCCCCCTGTACTCCCACCCCATCCCCCTCCCCCTGTACTCCCACCCGTCCCCCTCCCCTGTACTCCCACCCCGTCCCCTCCCCTGTACTCCCACACCATCCCCCTCCCCCTGTACCCCCTCCCCTGTACCCCCTCCCCTGTACTCCCTCCCCTGTGCTCCCCACCCATACCCCTCCCCTGTCCCGCTCCCCTGTACTCCCAACCTACCCCCTCCCCTGTGCTCCCAACCCCTCCCTCCCCTGTCCTCCCACCCCGCACCACCCCCCCACCCCTGTGCCCCAACCTGTACCCCCTCCCCCTGTACTCCCATGTTTGTCCCACTCCCCCCACCTCCCCCCTGTACCCCCCCCCTGTACCCCCTCCCTGTCCCCTGTCCCCCCCCATCCCCCTCCCCCTGTACTCCCCCCCATCCCCCCCCTGTACTCCCACCCTGTACCCCCTCCCCCTGTACTCCCAACCTGTACCCCCTCCCCCTGTACTCCCAACCTGTACCCCCTCCCCCTGTACTCCCACCCCATCCCACTCCCCCTGTACTCCCACCCTGTACCCCCTCCCCCTGTACTCCCACCCCGTCCCACTCCCCCTGTACTCCCACCCTGTACCCCCTCCCCCTGTACTCCCACCCCATCTGTTGTCCCCTGTACTCCCACCCCGTCCCACCCCCCTGTACTCCCACCCCGGACCCCCCCCCTGTACTCCCAACCTGTACCCCTCCCCTGTACTCCCACCCCATCCCACTCCCCTGTACTCCCACCCCCCCCTCCCCTGTACTCCCAACCTGTACCCCCTCCCCCTGTACTCCCACCCTGTACCCCCTCCCCCTGTACTCCCACCCCGTCCCACTCCCCCTGTACTCCCACCCCGTCCCCCTCCCCCTGTAATCCCACCCCATCATCTCCCCTGTACTCCCACCCTGGACCCTCCCCTGTACTCCCACCCCATCCCCCCTCCCCTGTACTCCCACACCCCCTCCCCCTGTACTCCCACCCCATCCCACTCCCCTGTACTCCCACCCTGTACCCTCCCCTGTAATCCCACCCCATCCCCCTCCCCCTGTACTCTCACCCTGGACCCCCTCCCCCTGTACTCCCACCCTCACCCCCCTCCCCCTGTACTCCCACCCCATCCCACTCCCCCTGTACTCTCACCCTGTACCCTCCCCTGTACTCCCACCCCATGTGTCCCCCTGTACTCCCACCCTGTACCCTCCCCTGTACTCCCACCCTGTACCCCCTCCCCCTGTACTCCCACCCCATCCCACCCCCTGTACTCCCACCCTGTACCCCTCCCCTGTAATCCCACCCCATCCCCCCCCTGTACTCCCACCCTGACCCCCCCTGTACTCCCACCTCATCCCTCCCCTGTACTCCCACCCCATCCCCATCCCCTGTACTCACCCTGTCCCCCCCCTGTACTCCCACCCCCCCCCCTACCCCTGTACTCCCACCCTGTACCCCTCCCCTGTACTCCCACCCCGTCCCATCTCCTGTATCTCCCCCCCATCCTCCACCCCCCCCCCTCCCTGTACTCCCACCCCCTCCCCTGTACTCCCACTGGGACCCCCTCCCCTGTACTCCCACCCTGTCCCCTCCCCTGTACTCCCACCCCGTCCCCCCCCCTGTACTCCCAACCTGTACCCCCTCCCCCTGTACTCCCACCCCGCCCCCCCCCTGTACTCCCACCCTGTACCCCCTCCCCCTGTACTCCCACCCCATCCCCCCCCCCTGTACTCCCACCCCATCCCACTCCCCCTGTACTCCCACCCTGGACCCCCTCCCCCTGTACTCCCAACCTGTCCCCCTCCCCTGTACTCCCACCCTGTCCCCCCCCCTGTACTCCCACCCCATCCCCTCCCCTGTACTCCCAACCTGTACCCCCTCCCCCTGTACTCCCACCCCCTCCCACTCCCCTGTACTCCCACCTGTCCCCCTCCCTGTACTCCCACCCCCCATCCCTCCCCAACCTGTACCCCCTCCCCCTGTACTCCCACCCAGTCCCTCCCCTGTACTCCCACCCCGTCCCCTCCCCTGTACTCCCACCCTGGTCCCCTCCCCTGTACTCCACACCTGCCCCCCTCCCCTGTGCTCCCACCCCGTCCCCCCCCTGTACTCCCAACCTGTCCCCCCCCCTGTACTCCCACCCTGTCCCCCTCCCCCTGTACTCCCACCCTGTACCCCCTCCCCCTGTACTCCCACCCCGTCCCACTCCCCCTGTACTCCCAACCTGTACCCCCTCCCCCTGTACTCCCACCCCGTCCCACTCCCCCTGTACTCCCACCCTGGACCCCCTCCCCCTGTACTCCCAACCTGTACCCCCTCCCCCTGTACTCCCACCCCGTCCCCCTCCCCCTGTACTCCCACCCCTGTACCCCTCCCCTGTACTCCCACCCTGTCCCCTCCCCTGTACTCCCAACCTGTCCCCTCCCCTGTACTCCCACCCCAGTCCCCCCCCCTGTACTCCCACCCCGCCCCCTCCCCTGTACTCCCACCCCATCCTCCCTGTACTCCCACCTTGTGCTTGTATTTCCCAGTGTAACAGGAGTGCATCCCTGTCTCCCACCCCTCCCAGTTCACAGTGAACCAGCACTCCCGGGTTTCTCCCATCCAGGATTTTTGTGTCACCCAGTTTCAATGGCCAGGCTGTGGTCACTGAGTCTGTCCCTTGGTCAGGATTTGCCTCAGTTTAGGTCCGTGACCCTGACCAGGTATTCAGCAGGGTAAAAATCTCTAGTTTCCCCTGTGTTTTTAATTTGTCCCCCAATGTGACTCCTATGTGTTTTTTTTTAAATGTGTCATTTTTCTGATTGAGTTTGAGTTGTTCCCCTTGGTGTTGTTCCCATGAGGGCAGTCCCTCCCCTGGGTCCAGTGTGTCGCCTCCACCCGTCCCCTGAGGGGAGTCTCCCCTGTGCAGTGTGTCCCCTGCCCCTGAGGGGAGTCTGTTTTGGGCGCAGTGTGTACCCCCTCCTGTGCTGAGGGGAGTCTGTTCTGGGTGCAGTGTCCCTGCAGTGCTGAGGGGAGTCCTGTTCCCCAGTGTCCCACCCCGTCCTCCCCTGTGCTCCCACCAGTACCCCCCTGGGTCCCAGTGTCCCCCTCTGCTGTGCCCAGGGGAGTCTGTTCTGGCTCCCACCAGTGTCCCCTCCCCTGTGCTCCCACCCGTCCCACTCCCTGTGCTCCCACCGGGATCCCCTCCCCTGTGCTCCCACCCTGTCCCCCTCCTGGTGTCCCTCCCCCTGTACTCCCACCCATCCCCCTCCCCCTGTACTCCCACCCTGTGCCCTCCCTGTGTGGGTCCCCTGCAGTGCTCCCATCTCTGTCTGGGCCTCTGTGGTTCTGCAGTGACAGCACAGGGGAGTTTGTTCTGGCTCAGGATTTTTGTGTCACCAGTTTCAGTGGCCTGCTGGGGTCACTGAGTCTGTACTTGGTCAGGTTTGGCTCAGTTTAAGGTCTTTGACCTGACCAGGTTCTGGGTGCAGTGGTAAAATCTGTCAGTGTTTGTTCTGTGCTTTTAATTTGTCTTTCCAATGTGACTGCTATGTGTTTTTTTTTAAATGTGTCATTTTTTCTTGATTGAGTTTGAGTTGTTTTTTCTTGGTGTTGTTCATGCAGTGCTGAGGGGAGTCTGTTCTGGGTGCAGTGTGTCGCTCTGCAGTGCTGAGGGGAGTCTGTTCTGGGTGCAGTGTGTCACTCTGCAGTGCTGAGGGGAGTCTGTTCTGGGGTGCAGTGTCGCTCTGCAGTGCTGAGGGAGTCTGTTCTGGGTGCAGTGTGTGGCTCTGCAGTGCTGAGGGAGTCTGTTCTGGGTGCAGTGTGTGGCTCTGCAGTGCTGAGGGGAGTCTGTTCTGGGTGCAGTGTGTCACTCTGCAGTGCTGAGGGGAGTCTGTTCTGGGTGCAGTGTGTCGCTCTGCAGTGCTGAGGGGAGTCTGTTCTGGGTGCAGTGTGTCGCTCTGCAGTGCTGAGGGGAGTCTGTTCTGGGTGCAGTGTGTCACTCTGCAGTGCTGAGGGGAGTCTGTTCTGGGTGCAGTGAGTCACTTTGCAGTGCTGAGGGGAGTCTGTTCTGGGTGCAGTGTGTCACTCTGCAGTGCTGAGGGGAGTCTGTTCTGGGTGCAGTGTGTGGCTCTGCAGTGCTGCAGTGCTGGGGGGTCTGTTCTGGCAGTGTGTGTGCTCTGCAGTGCTGAGGGGAGTCTGTTCTGGGTGCAGTGTGTTCTCTGCAGTGCTGAATCTGTTCTGGGTGCAGTGTGTGCTCTGCAGTGCTGAGGGGAGTCTGTTCTGGGTGCAGTGTGTCACTCTGCAGTGCTGAGGGGAGTTTGTTCTGGGTGCAGTGTGTTGCTCTGCAGTGCTGAGGGGAGTCTGTTCTGGGTGCAGTGTGTGGCTCTGCAGTGCTGAGGGAGTCTGTTCTGGGTGCAGTGTGTCACTCTGCAGTGCTGAGGGGAGTCTGTTCTGGGTGCAGTGTGTCGCTCTGCAGTGTGAGGAGTCTGTTCTGGGAGTCTGTCTCTCTGCAGTGTGTGGCTCTGCAGTGCTGAGGGGAGTCTGTTCTGGGTGCAGTGTGTCGCTCTGCAGTGCTGGGGGGAGTCTGTTCTGGGTGCAGTGTGTCACTCTGCAGTGCTGAGGGAGTCTGTTCTGGGTGCAGTGTGTCACTCTGCAGTGTGTCGCTCTGCAGTGCTGAGGGGAGTCTGTTCTGGGTGCAGTGTGTCGCTCTGCAGTGCTGAGGGGAGTCTGTTCTGGGTGCAGTGTGTCTCTCTGCAGTGCTGAGGGGAGTCTGTTTTGTGTGCAGTGTGTCACTCTGCAGTGCTGAGGCAGTGTTCTGCAGTGTGGGCTCTGCAGTGCTGTCTGTTCTGGGTGCAGTGTGTGGCTCTGCAGTGCTGAGGGGAGTCTGTTCTGGGTGCAGTGTGTGGCTCTGCAGTGCTGAGGGGAGTCTGTTCTGGGTGCAGTGTGTCGCTCTGCAGTGCTGAGGGGAGTCTGTTCTGGGTGCAGTGTGTGGCTCTGCAGTGCTGAGGGGAGTCTGTTCTGGGTGCAGTGTGTGGCTCTGCAGTGCTGAGGGGAGTCTGTTCTGGGTGCAGTGTGTCGCTCTGCAGTGCTGAGGGGAGTCTGTTCTGGGTGCAGTGTGTGGCTCTGCAGTGCTGAGGGAGTCTGTTCTGGGTGCAGTGTGCTCTGCAGTGCTGAGGGGAGTCTGTTCTGGGTGCAGTGTGTTGCTCTGCAGTGCTGAGGGGAGTCTGTTCTGGGTGCAGTGTGTGGCTCTGCAGTGCTGAGGGGAGTCTGTTCTGGGTGCAGTGTGTCACTCTGCAGTGCTGAGGGGAGTCTGTTCTGGGTGCAGTGTGTCACTCTGCAGTGCTGAGGGGAGTCTGTTCTGGGTGCAGTGTGTCACTCTGCAGTGCTGAGGGGAGTCTGTTCTGGGTGCAGTGTGTCGCTCTGCAGTGCTGAGGGGAGTCTGTTCTGGGTGCAGTGTGTCACTCTGCAGTGCTGAGGGGAGTCTGTTCTGGGTGCAGTGTGTGGCTCTGCAGTGCTGAGGGGAGTCTGTTCTGGGTGCAGTGTGTGGCTCTGCAGTGCTGAGGGGAGTCTGTTCTGGGTGCAGTGTGTCACTCTGCAGTGCTGAGGGGAGTCTGTTCTGGGTGCAGTGTGTGGCTCTGCAGTGCTGAGGGGAGTCTGTTCTGGGTGCAGTGTGGCTCTGCAGTGCTGAGGGGGGAGTCTGTTCTGGGTGCAGTGTGTGTCTCTGCAGTGCTGAGGGAGTCTGTTTTGTGTGCAGTGTGTGTCACTCTGCAGTGCTATGGGGAGTCTGTTCTGGGTGCAGTGTGTGGCTCTGCAGTGCTGAGGGTCTGTTCTGGGTGCAGTGTGTGGCTCTGCAGTGCTGAGGGAGTCTGTTCTGGGTGCAGTGTGGCTCTGCAGTGCTGAGGGGAGTCTGTTCTGGTGCAGTGTGTCACTCTGCAGTGCTGAGGGGAGTCTGTTCTGGGTGCAGTGTTTGGCTCTGCAGTGCTGAGGGGAGTCTGTTCTGGGTGCAGTGTGTGGCTCTGCAGTGCTGAGGGAGTCTGTTCTGGAGTGCAGTGTGTGCAGTGTGTGTGTCACTTTGCAGTGCTGAGGGGAGTCTGTTCTGGGTGCAGTGTGTCGCTCTGCAGTGCTGAGGGGAGTCTGTTCTGGGTGCAGTGTGTGGCTCTGCAGTGCTGAGGGGAGTCTGTTCTGGGTGCAGTGTGTCGCTCTGCAGTGCTGAGGGGAGTCTGTTCTGGGTGCAGTGTGTCACTCTGCAGTGTGTCACTTTGCAGTGCTGAGGGGAGTCTGTTCTGGGTGCAGTGTGTCGCTCTGCAGTGCTGAGGGGAGTCTGTTCTGGGTGCAGTGTGTTGCTCTGCAGTGCTGAGGGGAGTCTGTTCTGGGTGCAGTGTATCTCTCTGCAGTGCTGAGGGGAGTCTGTTCTGGGTGCAGTGTGTCACTCTGCAGTGCTGAGGGAGTTTGTTCTGGGTGCAGTGTGTCTCTGCAGTGCTGGGGGAGTCTGTTCTGGGTGCAGTGTGTCGCTCTGCAGTGCTGAGGGAGTCTGTTCTGGGTGCAGTGTGTGGCTCTGCAGTGCTGGGGGGAGTCTGTTCTGGGTGCAGTGTGTGGCTCTGCAGTGCTGGGGGGAGTCTTTTCTGGGTGCAGTGTGTGGCTCTGCAGTGCTGGTGGAGTCTGTTCTGGGTGCAGTGTGTCCCTCTGCAGTGCTGAGGGGAGTCTGTTCTGGGTGCAGTGTGTGGCTCTGCAGTGCTGAGGGGGGGTCTGTTCTGGGTGCAGTGTGTCGCTCTGCAGTGCTGAGGGGAGTCTGTTCTGGGTGCAGTGTGTCACTCTGCAGTGCTGGGGAGTCTGTTCTGGGTGCAGTGTGTCGCTCTGCAGTGCTGAGGGGAGTCTGTTCTGGGTGCAGGTGTGTCTCTGCAGTGCTGGGGAGTCTGTTCTGGGTGCAGTGTGTCACTCTGCAGTGCTGAGGGGAGTTTGTTCTGGGTGCAGTGTGTCTCTGCAGTGCTGAGGGAGTCTGTTCTGGGTGCAGTGTGTGGCTCTGCAGTGTGCTGAGGGAGTCTGTTCTGGGTGCAGTGTGTCGCTCTGCAGTGCTGAGGGGAGTCTGTTCTGGGTGCAGTGTGTTGGCTCTGCAGTGCTGAGGGGAGTCTGTTCTGGGTGCAGTGTGTCACTCTGCAGTGCTGAGGGAGTCTGTTCTGGGTGCAGTGTGTGGCTCTGCAGTGCTGAGGGGAGTCTGTTCTGGGTGCAGTGTGTGCTCTGCAGTGCTGAGGGGAGTCTGTTCTGGGTGCAGTGTGTGGCTCTGCAGTGCTGAGGGGAGTCTGTTCTGGGTGCAGTGTGTTGCTCTGCAGTGCTGAGGGGAGTCTGTTCTGGGTGCAGTGTGTGGCTCTGCAGTGCTGAGGGAGTCTGTTCTGGGTGCAGTGTGTGGCTCTGCAGTGCTGAGGAGTCTGTTTTGGGTGCAGTGTGTGGCTCTGCAGTGCTGAGGGGAGTCTGTTCTGGGTGCAGTGTGTGGCTCTGCAGTGCTGGGGAGTCTGTTCTGGGTGCAGTGTGTGGCTCTGCAGTGCTGAGGGAGTCTTTTCTGGGTGCAGTGTGTAAGCTCTGCAGTGCTGAGGGAATCTGTTCTGGGTGCAGTGTGTGGCTCTGCAGTGCTGAGGGAGTCTGTTCTGGGTGCAGTGTGTCACTCTGCAGTGCTGAGGGAGTCTGTTCTGGGTGCAGTGTGTGGCTCTGCAGTGCTGAGGGGGTCTGTTCTGGGTGCAGTGTGTGGCTCTGCAGTGCTGAGGGAATCTGTTCTGGGTGCAGTGTGTGGCTCTGCAGTGCTGAGGGGAGTCTGTTCTGGGTGCAGTGTGTGGCTCTGTAGTGCTGAGGGGAGTCTGTTCTGGGTGCAGTGTTTCACTCTGCAGTGCTGAGGGGAGTCTGTTCTGGGTGCAGTGTGTCACTCTGCTGTGCTGAGGGGAGTCTGTTCTGGGCGCAGTGTGTGGCTTTGCAGTGCTGAGGGGAGTCTGTTCTGGGTGCAGTGTGTGGCTCTGCAGTGCTGAGGGGAGTCTGTTCTGGGTGCAGTGTGTGGCTCTGCAGTGCTGAGGGGAGTCTGTTTTGGGTGCAGTGTGTGGCTCTGCAGTGCTGAGGGGAGTCTGTTCTGGGTGCAGTGTGTCGCTCTGCAGTGCTGAGGAGTCTGTTCTGGGTGCAGTGTGTGGCTCTGCAGTGCTGAGGGGAGTCTGTTCTGGGCGCAGTGCGATGTGCAGGTCGGCTTCGTTTATATGGACCAGTAATTAATTCCTCTCTTTTTCATTTTGAGTTTCAATGGGAGCCAGCCCAGTTCAGCACGCATTGTTGGAGACGTTTCTGTGTAGCTGTAGGATAGTTTCTAATTTCTAGGTGCAATGATTCAGTTGAGCTTTAGTCCCATGTTTTGCAGTCTGTGTTTATGAGTGGTCCCCACACACCACTGTGCAGATAGCCCTGCTTGCCTTGTCTTTCAGTGCTTTTATAGCCAGGTTAACGCTCCCTTATGGTCAGACCCAGGTAGGTGTCGCTGGTGCTGTGCTCCAGGGTGGTGTTTCCCAGGGTGAAGCGGTACCTGTTTCCCTGAGATCTGGCTTTCTTCTGCAATATCATAACTCTGGTCTTGTCCAGGTTTACTGTCAGTGCCCAGGTGTGACCGTACTGCTCTAGCAGTGCCAGGCTCTGCTGCAGCCCCTGCTCTGTGGGTGACAGCAGGACCAGGTCATCTGTGTAGAGCAGGAATTGAATTTCTGTGTCGTGTAGAGTGAGTCCAGGGGCTGCAGACTGCTCCAGCACTCTGGCTAGCTCATTGATGTAGATGTTGAACAGTGTTGGGCTCAGACTGCAGCCCTGTCTCACTCCACGACCCTGTGTGAAGATTTCTGTTCTTTTGTTGCCAATTTATTTTCTGAATACATGACTGTTTCTGTGTCTCTGCCTCTGCCTCTCTCTCTGTGTCTGTCTCTGTCTCTTCCTCTGTCTCTGGCAGTGCGTATGGAATCTATATTAACTTTATTTAATGATTCATCCCCTCTCTCCTCTCCTCTCCTCTCCTCTCCTCCTCCTCCTCCTCTCCTCTCCTCCCTCCTCTCCTCCTCTCCTCTCCTCTCCTCTCCTCTCCTCTCCTCCTCTCCTCTCTCCTCTCTCTTCTCCTCTCCTCTCCTCTCCTCCTCTCCTCTCCTCTCTCTCTCAGAGTACGCTCTCGCTCGTTCTCGTCGGAAGAGCATCGCCACGGGGAAGCTTCCCAGCATGGAGACTCCGCCCACCGCCCCGCCCCAGCCCTTCCGTCAGCCCGTGAGTAACCCTGTACACCCCTGACCCCCGCAGACTGACTCCCCCGACCCTCGCAGACCGACACCCCCGACCCCCGCAGACTGACACCCCCGACCCCCAGACCGACACCCCCGACCCCCGCAGACCGACACCCCGACCCCCGCAGACTGACACCCCCGACCCCCGCAGACTGACACCCCCGACCCCCGCAGACTGACACCCCCGACCCCCGCAGACTGACACGCACGCTGACATATACACACACACACACACACACGCACGCTGACACACACACACACACTGAAATCCAGTCCTGGTTTCACTCGGAGTTTAATAAGACTCACCTGAGCTTGTTACCTGCACACACTGGGGCTAATCAAGCTGGTAGTAAAACCTGGAGTGCCCGACTCTCCTCTGCAGTCTTATTGGCAGCCCTGGTCCTGGAGCAGGAATCGGTTTGATTTGTGACAAAACAGCTCCACCGTGTGGCTGGACTTGGTAGTGCAACTGCAATGAAGGAAGTTGAAAGGGTTTCAATTCATTGAAGAGTTTTGAGTAAATGAAATATTGAAGTGTAAAAATAAACGCAGAAATTCAAAGCCAGACTTTGAAATCAGTTCCTTTACTGAACCCACCAGAGAAATCACATGAAGCACGTGTCTCCTAGGTGACTGCAGGAGAGGAGCATTATGGGATGGAGAGAGGCTGGCCAGAGAGATAGATAGCTGGACAAGGAGACAGGAATAGATACATACGCATTGCAGGCTCTAAGATACAAGAACATGTTTAAACACTAGTGCTGTGAGGCAACACATTCTCTCTGTGTCTCCTCCCTCCCCTCCCCCCTCCCCCCCCTCTCCTCCTCCTCTCTCTCCTCTCCTCCTCCCCTCCTCCCCTATCTCCCCTGATCTCCTCCCCCCCCTCCCTCCTCCTCCCTTCCCTCTCCCCTCCCTCTCCTCTCCTCTCCTCCTCATCTCTCCCCTCCTCTCTCCCCTCCCCCTCCTCCCTACCTCCCCCCTCTCCCCTCCCCTATCCTCTCCTCCTCTCTCCTCCCTCTCCTCTCCTCCTCATCTCTCTCCTCCTCTCTCCTCCTCCCCTACCTCCCCCCTCCTCCCTCTCCCCTGATCTCCTCCTCTCTCCCCTCCCTCTCCTCTCCTCTCCTCCTCATCTCCCTCCTCTCTCCCCTCCCCTCCTCCCCCCCCCCCCCTCTCTACCCCCTCCCTATCTCCCCTAAATCTCCTCTCTCCCTCCTCTCCTCTCCTCTCCTCCTCATCTCTCCCCTCTCTCCCTCCCCTCCCCCCTCCTCCCCCCTCCCCTCCCCCTATCTCCCCTAATCTCCTCCTCCCCTCCTCTCCCCTCCTCCCCTCCTCCCCCTCCCTCCTCTTAATAAAATCTCTAAAAAAATCCTCTCCTCCTCTCTCCCCCTCCCCCTCCTCCCTATCTCCCCCTCCCTCTCCCCTCCTCTCCTCCTCCCCCTCCTCTCCTCTCTCCCCTTCACCCTCCTCCCTATCTCCCCCTGATCTCCTCCTCTCTCCCCCTCCCCCTCCCCCCTCCTCTCCTTTCCCCCTCCATCTCTCTCCCTCCTCACTCCTCCTCTCTCCCCCTCCCCCTCCTCCCTATCTCCCCCTCCCTCTCCCCTCCTCCTCCTCCCCTCCCCCCTCCTCCTCTCCCCTCCATCTCTCTCCCTCCTCTCTCCTCCTCTCTCCCCCTCCCCTCCTCCCTATCTTCCTCTGATCTCCTCCTCTCCCCCCCCCTCCTCCCTATCTCCTCCTGATCTCCTCCTCCTCCCCCACCCTCTCCCTCCCTCCTCCTCCCCTCCTCTCCTCTCCCCCTCCATCTCTCTCCCTCCTCTCTCCTCCTCTCTCCCCCTCCCCTCCTCCCTATCTTCCCCTGATCTCCTCCTCTCTCCCCCTCCCCCCTATCTCCCCCTGATCTCCTCCTCTCTCCCCCTCTCCTCTCCTCTCCAGAGTTTCCTCAGTCGCAGGTTGAAGGGCTCTATCAAGCGAGCGAAGAGTCAGCCCAAACTGGACCGAACCAGCAGCTTCCGTCACATGATCCTGCCCCGATTCCGCAGCGCTGACCAGGACAGGTGAGAGTCCAGAGACACGCGCTCCCGACGCCCTCCCTCTCAGCGATCCTCGCTCCTCTCCCTCTCTCCTCATGCTCCCGGCAGCTCCCTCTCTCTCCTGCGCTCCCTCTCTCCTCTCTCCCGACCACGCTCCTCACGCGCTCCCTCTCCTCACACGCTCCCTCTCTCCTCACATGCTCCCTCTCTCCTCACACGCTCCCTCTCCTCCGCTCCCTCTCCTCCTGCGCTCCCCTCTCCTCTGCGCTCCCTCTCTCGGCCCGCTCCCTCTCTCCTCACCGCTCCTCTCTCCTTAAAACCCTCTCTCCCTCTCTCCTCCTCTCCTCTCCTAGCTCCTCTCCTCTCCTCTCTCCTCTCCTCCCGCTCCCCTCTCTCCTCCCATCCTCTCTCCTGGATGGCTCCCTCTCTGGGCTCCCCCTCTCTCCTCCTCGCTCCCCTCTCTAAAAAATCCTCCTCTCTCTCACCGCTCCTCTCCTCCTCCGCTCCCTCTCTCCTAATGGCCCCCTCTCCTCCACCGCTCCCTCTCTCTCTAAAAATCCCTCTCTCCTCACGCGCTCCCTCTCTCCTCATGCTCCTCTCTCCCCACGTGCTCCTCTCTCCTCCTCCGCTCCTCTCTCCTCCCGCTCCCTCTCTCTCTCTCTCTCCTCCATTCTCCCTCTCAAAAACCAGCTCAATCTCTCCCCACCTCCCCTCTCTCAATCGCTCCTCTCCCTCCCGGAATCCCTCTCTCCTAAGCCCCTCTCTCCTCCTGCGCTCCCTCTCTCCCTCCCTCTCTCCTCCTCTCCCTAATCGTGGCGCTCCTCTCTCCTCCTCATGCTCCTCTCTCTCCTAATGCGGGCTCCCTCCTCTGCGCTCCCTCTCTCCTCCCATCCCTCTCTCCCCCGCTCTCCCTCTCCCTCTCTCTCTCGTGCTCCCTCTCTCCTCTGGCTCCTCTCTCCCGTGGCTCCCCTCTCCTCCTGTGCTAATAATCCCCCTCCCTCTCCCTCTCTCCAAAAATCCCCTCTCTCAAAAATCGCTCCCTCTCTCCTCTCTCCCCTCCCTCTAAATCCCTCTCTCCTCCCTTGCTCCTCTCTCTCCTCCGCTCCCTCTCTCCAAAAATAATATCCTCTCTCCTCAAAAATCCCTCTCTCCACCGCTCCTCTCTCTCCCAGCGGCTCCCTCTCTCCTGGATGCGCTCCCTC
>CM072699.1:517010-525210 GCA_036884735.1 Huso huso | reverse complement strand
TGTTATTGCTTACTTGTTTTATCATTTCTGTTTGTAATATTTTAAAAGCTTTGGCAACACCAGAGCGTCATGCCAATAAAGCTCATTTGAATTGAATTTGAGAGAGAGAGAGTTTGTGAGTGTTTCCCTTTAAGAGGCGGGGCCAGTGGAACCCTGGAAAGAACCTTCGGAATGTTGACCCCAGGGGCAGGAGAGATTGTGTTTGCATAGGAAGAGATACACTGTGAGAGAGAGAGAGAGAGAGAGAGAGAGAGAGAGAGAGAGAGAGAGAGAAAGGGAGAGAAAGAGAGAGAGAGAAAGAGAGAGAGAGAAAGAGAGAGAGAGAGAGAAAGAGAGAGAAAGGGAGAGAAAGAGAGAGAGAGAGAGAAAGGGAGAGAAAGAGAGAGAAAGGGAGAGAAAGAGAGAGAGTGTATTAGCGTGGAGCAAGAGAGAGAAAGAGAAAGTGTATTTGCGTGGAGAGAGAGAGTATTCGTGTGGAGAGAGAGAGAGAGTATTCGTGTGGAGAGAGAGAGAGAGTATTCGTGTGGAGAGAGAGAGAGAGGGAGGCAGAGTTGTTCTCACAGACAGAAAAATCAGGATGTTGTGTTTCACAAAACCGGGATGACAGAAAGTAAGTTAATGAAAAAGCTCTCTCCTTCTCTCCTCTCTTTCTCTTCTCTCCTCTCCTTCTCTCCTTCTCTCCTCTCCTTCTCTCCTCTCCTCTCCTTCTCTCCTTCTCTCCTCTCCTCTCCTTCTCTCCTCTCCTTCTCTCCTTCTCTCCTCTCCTTCTCTCCTCTCCTCTCCTTCTCTTCTCTCCTCTCCTTCTCTCCTCACCTTATCTCCTGTTATGCCTTTTTCTTTATTTGTGTCTGTGTCTGTCTCTCTGTCTCTGTCTCTGTGTCTCTCTCTTTCTTATCTTATGTCTCTATGTCTGTGTCTGTCTCTCTCTGTCTCTGTGTCTGTGTTTCTCTCCGTCTCAGTGTCCCTATGTCTCTGTTTCAGTGTCTCTCCGTCTCTCTCTGTCTCTGTCTCTCGCTGTCTCTCTGTGTCTCAGTGTCTCTCTCTGTCTCTGTGTCTCAGTGCCTCTCTCTACGTCTCAGTGCCTCTCTGTCTCTACGTCTCTGTGTCTCTCTCTGTCTCTACGTCTCTATGTCTCTCTGTCTCTGTGTCTCTCTGTCTCAGTGCCCCTCTCTGTTTCAGTGTCTCTGTGTCTCTCTCTGTCTCTACGTCTCTGTGTCTCTCTCTGTCTCAGTGTCTCTCTGTCTCTACGTCTCTGTGTCTCTCTGTCTCTGTGTCTCTCTGTCTCAGTGCCTCAGTGCCTCTCTCTGTTTCAGTGTCTCTGTGTCTCTCTCTGTCTCTACGTCTCTGTGTCTCTCTCTGTCTCAGTGTCTCTCTGTCTCTACGTCTCTGTGTCTCTCTGTCTCTGTGTCTCTCTGTCTCAGTGCCTCAGTGCCTCTCTCTGTTTCAGTGTCTCTGTGTCTCTCTCTGTCTCAGTGTCTCAGTGCCTCTCTCTGTCTCTACGTCTCTGTGTCTCTCTGTCTCTGTGTCTCTCTGTCTCAGTGTCTCTGTGTCTCTCTCTGTCTCTACGTCTCTGTGTCTCTCTCTGTCTCAGTGTCTCAGTATGTATCGGGTGGTTGACAGACTCCTCCTGCCTCTCTGGGTTTATCTCTCAGTTTCTCCAGACTCGCTTCCAGACTCGTGTTTGTAACTCTGCTTCAGGTTTGAGCTTCTCTCTGTGACTCATGCACTCATCTCTATTTATAAATATCTGTATGCGCATCCCTCCATTCTCCCTCTCTCCGTCTCCTCTCCTCTCCTCATTTCCACACACACACAGTGTGCATTCACGTCCCTCTCTCTCTCTCTGTCTATATTTACACACCAGGCGTGGGTAGAGCCCTAACGCTAGCCTGCTGTGACGTCAGACTGTTCAGAATGGGCTGCAGTTCTATTTGTGTCTGAATTCAGTCGGGGAAGGCAGTCTGCTGCCCTCTTCCTCTTCCTCGTCTTCCTCTTCGCTGAAGGCTCCGGTGGCTCTTTGTGAAAACCCCAGTGTTTTCATTCCAGTTACTGTGTAACTTTGTGTTGACATTTCAATGGCTTATCTGTGAACTGCAGGGCAAGAGATAGGAGACTGAACTCCTCCCTCCCTCCCTCCCTCCCTCTCTCACCCCCCTGAGAGACAGGGTGCTCCCTCCAGTCCAGGGCAGGCGTGAGGCACGGAGACTGGACTGCTCCCTCCCTCCCTCCCTCCCTCACCCCCCTAAGAGACAGGGTGCTCCCTCCAGTCCAGGGCAGGTGTGAGGCACGGAGACTGGACTGCTCCCTCCCTCCCTCCCTCACCCCCCTAAGAGACAGGGGCTCCCCTCCAGTCCAGGGCTGGCGTGAGGCACGGAGACTGGACTGCTCCCTCCTCCCTCCCTCACCCCTAAGAGACAGGGTGCTCCTCCAGTCCAGGGCTGGCGTGAGGCACGGAGACTGGACTGCTCCCCTCCCTCCCTCCCTCACCCCCTAAGAGACAGGGTGCTCCTCCAGTCCAGGGCAGGCGTTGCGGAGACTGGACTCCCTCCCTCCCTCCCTCCCTCACCCCCTAAGAGACAGGGTGCTCCCTCCAGTCCAGGGCTGGCGTGAGGCACGGAGACTGGACTGCTCCCTCCCTCCCTCCCTCACCCCCCCTAAGAGACAGGGTGCTCCTCCAGTCCAGGGCTGGCGTGAGGCACGGAGACTGGACTGCTCCCTCCCTCCTCCCTCACCCCCAAAAGAGACAGGGTGCTCCCTCCAGTCCAGGGCAGGCGTGAGGCACGGAGACTGGACTGCTCCCTCCCTCCCCTCCTCACCCCCTAAGAGACAGGGTGCTCCCCCAGTCCAGGGCAGGCGTGAGGCACGGAGACTGGACTGCTCCTCCTCCCTCCCCCTCACCCCTAAGAGACAGGGTGCTCCCTCCAGTCCAGGGCAGGCGTGAGGCACGGAGACTGGACTGCTCCCTCCCTCCCTCCCTCCCTCACCCCTAAGAGACAGGGTGCTCCCCTCCAGTCCAGGGCTGGCGGCCCCTCCTCCTCCCTCACCCCCCGGAGACTGGACTGCTCACCCCTCCTCCCTCCCTCCCTCACCCCCTAAGAGACAGGGTGCTCCCTCCAGTCCAGGGCTGGCGTGAGGCGGAGACTGGACTGCTCCTCCCTCCTCCCTCACCCCCTAAGAGACTGCTCCCTCCAGTCCAGGGCTGGCGTGAGGCCCGGAGACTCCTGCTCCTCCTCCCTCCCTCACCCCCCTAAGAGACAGGGGTGCTCCCTCCAGTCCAGGGCAGGCGTGAGGCAGGAGACTGGACTGCTCCCCCTCCCTCCCTCCTCCCTCACCCCTAAGAGACAGGGTGCTCCCTCCAGTCCAGGGCTGGCGTGAGGCACGGAGACTGGACTGCTCCCCCCCCCTCCCCTCACCCCCTAAGAGACAGGGTGCTCCCTCCAGTCCAGGGCAGGCGTGAGGCACGGAGACTGGACTGCTCCCTCCCTCCCTCCCTCACCCCCCTAAGAGACAGGGTGCTCCCTCCAGTCCAGGGCTGGCGTGAGGCACGGAGACTGGACTGCTCCCTCCTTCCCTCCCTGACGTGTCTCAGCTCAGCTCAGCTGCTCCGTGCCAATGCATTGCAATGAATTTTTCAACATATTTAAATATTAATGAGCTCAAATTGGCCAGTCAGAAAGCATCAGGGGCTTCTAATTGGACAAATCACATTACCCAGACACCCCTGGGGCTTCGCTGGAGTTCATAAATACAACATTTAAATATTTAAATATTTCATTGACTTTAAACTCCAACAAAATGTCATTGCGGCTGAACAGAGAGAGGAGAGAGGGGAGAGGGAAGAGGGGCGAGGGGAAAGGAGAGAGGGGAGAGGAGAGAGGGAGGAGAGAGAGGGGAGACAAGGGAGGGGAACCATTATTTTGTTATGTAGTCACACTCTCCCTCTCCCCCTCCTGCTCTCCCTCCCTCCCTCTCCTCCCTCTCATTCCCTCTCTTCAGGACTCGTCTGATGCAGAGCTTCAAGGAGTCTCACTCCCATGAGTCTCTGCTCAGCCCAACCAGCCTGGATGACTCTGGGCTCAGTCTGGACCCTACTAAGACCCCAACCCCAACCCCAAACCAGTCCCTGAGCATACTGATCCCAGGAGTTCCCAACCCTGGGGTGGGAGTTAACCCTAACCCCAACCCCCCAACCCTTAACCCTGATCCCTGACCCCAACCCTGACCCCAACCCTGATCCCGACCCCAACCCTGATCCCCAACCCCAACTGACCTTGACCCTGACCCCCCTGATTAACCCCAACCCTGACCCCGACCCCAACCCTGATCCTGACCCCAACCCTGACCCCAACCCCTGACCCCAACCCCAACCCCCCCATCAACGACCCCAACCCTGATCCCCCCCACCCCGGGGATCCCCACCCCCAACCCAACAACCCCAACCCCTGATCCTGACCCCAAACCCAAACCCAACCTACCCCAACCCCAACCCTGACCCTGACCCTGACCCCAACCCAACCCTGACCCCAACCCTGACCCCAACCCCAACCCCAACCCCAACCCTGACCCCAACCCCCCCCAACCCCAACCCCAACCCCAACCCTGATCCCGACCCCAACCCCAAACCAACCCCCAATCCCAACCCCAACCCTGATCCTGACCCCGACCCCAACACCAACCCTGACCCTAACCCTGATCCCAACCCTGACCCCAACCCCAACCCCTGACCCCAACCCCCAACCCCCAACCCTGACCCCAACCCCCAACCCCCAACCCTAACCCTGATCCCAACCCTGCCCCCAACCCCAACCCCAACCTTAACCCTAACCCTGATCCCAACCCCAACCCTGACCCCAACCCCAACCCCAACCCCAACCCCACCCCAACCCCCCAATCCTGGACCCCAAGCCCATCCTTGACCCTGACCCCCTGCCCCAAGCATCCCACCTGACCCCCAACCCCCAACCCCAACCCCAACCCTGACCCAACCCCAACACCTGACCCCATCCCAAGCCCTGATCCCAACCCAACCCCAACCCACCTACCCCGACAATCCCAACCCCGACCCCAAAACCCCGACCCCAAACCCAATCCCAACCTTGACACCCCCCTGATCCCCCAACCCCAGCACCAACCCCCACCCCCAACCCCAACCCCCAACCCCGACCCGTCCCCAACCCTGACCCGGCCCCCCTAACCCTAACCCTGATCCCAACCCCAACCCTGACCCCAACCCTGATCCCAACCCCAACCCCAAACCCAACCCCAACCTTGACCCGGGCCCCGACCCCAACCCTGACCCAAACCAAACCCCCAACCCCAACACCAACGCTGATCCCGACCCCAACGCTGACCCCTGCCTCAGGTGATGACTGCTGAGGGGACAAGTGCTCAGATGCCCATCGGCTGCAGAGAGACAAGCCCCGAGAATCTGCAGAGAGCTGTGAAACCAAACAAGGTGAGGAGAGAGGAGAGATGGGGAGAGGGGAGAGGGGAGAGGAGAACAGGGGAGAGGAGAGAGGTGAGAGGAGAGAGGGAGAGAGGAGAGAGGGGGAGAAGGAGAGAGGGAGGGGAGAGGGGAGAGGAGAGGAGAAGGAGGAGAGAGAGGGAGCTGAGAGGAGAAAGAGGGGAAGAGGGAGAAGAGGGGAGGGAAGGGGAGTGGATAAAAGGATAAGGGAGAGGACAGAGGAGAGAGGGAGAGAGGGGATAGAAAAGGAGAGAGGCGGGGAGAGGGGAGGAGAGAGGAGGGGAGAGGGTAGAGAAAATGAGAGGGGAGAGGAGATGGGAGAGGAAAAAGAAAAGGAGAGAGGAGGGGAGTAGGAGAGGGGGAAAGGGGAGAGGGGAGATAGAGGAGGCAGAACACAATGAAGCTCTGCCCAGCACGTTATTATTATTATTATTATTATTATTATTATTATTATTATTATTATTATTATTTCACCATTCTTCCCGTTTCCATCCCCCTCCCTCACTCCCCCTCCCTGGTTTCAGGATAACAGCCGGCGCGTTGACAATGTGCTCAAGCTGTGGATCATCGAGGCGCGGGAGCTGGCTGGGAAGAAGCGCTATTACTGCGAGCTGTGCCTGGACGACATGCTGTACGCGCGCACGACCAGCAAGACGCGCACCGACACCGTGTTCTGGGGAGAACACTTCGAGTTCAACAACCTGCCGGCCGTGCGCAACCTGCGGCTGCATCTCTACAAGGACAACGACAAGAAGCGACGCAAGGAGAAGAGCAGCTACCTGGGGCTGGTCAACATCCCCATCTCCAGCGTGGCAGGGCGCCAGTTCGTGGAGCAGTGGTACCCCGTGGTGCTGCCCACCGCCTCGGGCAAGGGGGGCTCGGGCAAGGCCAGCTGCCCCACCATCAGGATCAAGGCCCGCTACCAGACCATGAGCATCTTGCCCATGGAGCTCTACAAGGAGTTCGCTGAGTTCATCACCAACAACTACCGCACTCTGTGCGCCGTGCTGGAGCCTGTGCTGAGCGTCAAGAGCAAGGAGGAGGTGGCCTGTGCACTCGTGCACATACTGCAGAGCACTGGCAAGGCAAAGGTGAGGGGGAGGGAGAGGAGAGGAGAGGGGAGGGGAGGAGAGGGGAGGGGAGGGAGGGGAGAGGGGAGAGAGAGAGGAGGAGAGAGGGGAGAGGGGGGAGAGAGGGGAGAGGAGGAGGAAGAGGGGAGAGAGGAGAAGGGAGAGGGAGGATCCCCGGAGAGGGGAGAGGAGAGAGAGGAGGGGAGAGGGGAGATGAGAGGGGAGAGGTGGAGAGGAAAGAGGAGAGGGGAGAGGGCTTTTGAGAGGGGAGAGGTGGGAGAGGGAGAGAGAGAGGGGGAGGAGAGGATAGAGAGGGAGAGAGAGGGGAGAAGGGAGAGGAGAGAGGAGAGAGAATTCAGAGGAGAGAGGGGAGAGAGGAGAGATGGGACAGGAGAGAGGAGAGAAGGGAGAGGAGGGAGAGGAGAGAGGGAGAGGGGAGAGGGGAGGGGAGAAGGGAGAAAGGAGAAAAGGAGAGAGGGGAGAGGAGAGGAGGGAGGAGAGGTTGTGAGGAGAGGAGAGAGGAGAGGGAGAGAGGGAGAGGAGAGGGGAGGTGGGAGGGGGGAGGGGGAGAGGAGAGGGGGAAGGGAGGGAGGGAGAGGGAGAGAGGTGGAGAGGAGAGAGGAGAGAGGGGAGAGAGAGGAGAGGAGAGGGGAGAAAGGAGAGAGGGGAGAAGGGAGAGATGGAGAGGAGAGAGGGAAGTGGGGAGGAGAGAGGGGAGAGAAGAGAGGGGAGAGGAAAGGAGAGGAGAATGGGGAGAAGGGAGAGGAGAGAGTAGAGGGAAGAGAGGAGAGAGGCGAGAGGAGTTAGGGGAGGGTACAGAGGATAGAGTTTGTGTTGCTCAGACCTCAGTGATCTACTTCCTGTCACCCCAGGACTTCCTGTCTGACATGGCGATGTCGGAGGTGGACCGGTTCATGAACCGCGAGCACCTGATCTTCCGAGAGAACACACTCGCCACCAAGGCCATCGAAGAGTACCTGAAACTGATAGGACAGAAATACCTGAAGGATGCTATCGGTGAGTAAACAGAGAGGGGCAGTGATTAAACAGCAACCCCTAACCCTAACCCTAACCCTAACCTCGTCCTGACCTCACTCTGTGAGGCTGTGTAACCTCGTCCTGCTAACCCTAGCCCTAACCCTAACCTCGTCCTGACCTCACTCTGTGAGGCTGTGTAACCTCGTCCTGCTAACCCTAACCCTAACCCTAACTCGTCCTGACCTCACTCTGTGAGGCTGTGTAACCTCGTCCTAACCCTAACCCTAACCCTAACCTCGTCCTGACCTCACTCTGTGAGGCTGTGTAACCTCGTCCTGCTAACCCTAACCCTAACCTCGTCCTGACCTCACTCTGTGAGGCTGTGTAACCCTCGTCCTGCTAACCCTAACCCTAACCCTAACCTCGTCCTGACCTCACTCTGTGAGGCTGTGTAACCTCGTCCTGCTAACCCTAACCCTAACCCTAACCTCGTCCTGACCTCACTCTGTGAGGCTGTGTAACCTCGCCCCCTAACCCTAACCCTAACCCCTAACCTCCGTCCTGACCTCACTCTGTGAGGCTGTGTAACCTCGTCCTGCTAACCCTAACCCTAACCTCGTCCTGACCTCACTCTGTGAGGCTGTGTAACCTCGTCCTAACCCTAACCCTAACCTGTCCTGACCTCACT
>CM072699.1:499510-512010 GCA_036884735.1 Huso huso | reverse complement strand
AGGGGCCGGGGCCAGGGGAGGACATTGCTGACCGGCTCATCAGTGCCTCCCTGTTCCTGCGCTTCCTGTGTCCCAGGGGTGATGTCGGGGGCAGCCTCTTCAACCTCAGGCAGCCAGTGACTGCAGGGAGCCAGTGACCCTCACCCCTCATCGCCAAGGTGGTGGTTCAGTGGTTCTGGTTCACCAGGTTGGTGTGCCAGGCGGCCAGGACTCAGGGCCAGTGACTCAGTGGGCCAGTGACTCAGGTTCAGCCAGTGACTCAGGCAGCCAGTGACTCAGGGAGCCAGTGACTCAGGGAGCCAGTGACTCAGGGGCAGCCAGTGACTCAGGGAGCCAGTGACTCAGGCAGCCAGTGACTCAGGCAGCCAGTGACTCAGGGAGCCAGTGACTCAGGGAGCCAGGTTCAGGGGTTCAGTGACTCAGGCAGCCAGTGAGGTTCAGGCAGCCAGTGGTTCAGTGGTTCAGGTTCAGTGGTTCAGGTTCAGGTTCAGGTTCAGTGGTTCAGTGGTTCAGTGGTTCAGTGGTTCAGGTTCAGGTTCAGTGGTTCAGGTTCAGGTTCAGTGGTTCAGTGGTTCAGGTTCAGTGGTTCAGTGGTTCAGTGGTTCAGTGGTTCAGTGGTTCAGTGGTTCAGGTTCAGTGGTTCAGTGGTTCAGGTTCAGGTTCAGGTTCAGGTTCAGTGGTTCAGTGGTTCGGTGGTTCAGTGGTTCAGTGGTTCAGGTTCAGTGGTTCAGTGGTTCAGTGGTTCAGTGGTTCAGGTTCAGTGGTTCAGGTTCAGGTTCAGTGGTTCAGTGGTTCAGTGGTTCAGTGGTTCAGTGGTTCAGGTTCAGGTTCAGGTTCAGGTTCAGTGGTTCAGTGGTTCAGTGGTTCAGTGGTTCAGTGGTTCAGTGGTTCAGGTTCAGTGGTTCAGTGGTTCAGGTTCAGTGGTTCAGGTTCAGTGGTTCAGTGGTTCAGGTTCAGGTTCAGTGGTTCAGGTTCAGTGGTTCAGGTTCAGGTTCAGAGGTTCAGTGGTTCAGGTTCAGTGGTTCAGTGGTTCAGGTTCAGGTTCAGGTTCAGTGGTTCAGTGGTTCAGTGGTTCAGTGGTTCAGTGGTTCAGGTTCAGTGGTTCAGGTTCAGTGGTTCAGTGGTTCAGTGGTTCAGTGGTTCAGGTTCAGGTTCAGGTTCAGGTTCAGTGGTTCAGGTTCAGGTTCAGGTTCAGGTTCAGTGGTTCAGTGGTTCAGGTTCAGGTTCAGGTTCAGGTTCAGTGGTTCAGTGGTTCAGGTTCAGTGGTTCAGTGGTTCAGTGGTTCAGGTTCAGTGGTTCACAGTCAGTCATACAGTCTTCTCTGGCAGTAAAGAGATGCAGTGTGTGTGCCGCTGCAGCAGTGCTGGTGTAACCCTTGTGTAACCCTGCTGATCTCAATGCATGGACCTCTCTCTCTCTCTCGCTCAGGTTCGGCAGCAAAGAGGAGTACATGAGCTTCATGAATGAGTTCCTGGAGATGGAGTGGGGCTCCATGCAGCAGTTTCTCTACGAGATTTCCAACCTGGACAGTGTCACCAATGCAGGCAGCTTTGAGGGCTACATCGACCTGGGCAGAGAGCTGTCCACACTGCACTCCCTGCTGTGGGAGGTGATGGCTCAGCTGAGCAAGGTAACAGAGAGACACTGAGACACAGAGAGAGCCACACACACACCGAGACTGAGAGAGAGAGCCACACACACACACCGAGACTGAGAGCCACACACACACCGAGACTGAGAGAGAGAGCCACACACACACTGAGACACAGAGAGAGAGCCACACACACACTGAGACACAGAGAGAGCCACACACACACACTGAGACACAGAGAGCCACACACACACACTGAGACACAGAGAGCCACACACACACACTGAGACACACACACTGAGACACAGCCACACACACACACTGACACAGAGAGAGAGCCACACACACACACTGAGACACAGAGAGAGAGCCACACACACACCGAGACAGAGAGAGAGAGACACACACACACACACACCGAGACAGAGAGAGAGAGCCACACACACACACTGAGACACAGAGAGAGAGCCACACACACACTGAGACACAGAGAGAGAGCCACACACACTGAGAGACAGAGAGAGAGCCACACACACACACCGAGACTGAGAGGCCACACACACACTGAGACACAGAGAGCCACCACACACACTGAGACACAGAGAGAGCCACACACACACTGAGAGAGCACACACACTGAGACACTGAGCCACACACACTGAGACACAGAGAGAGAGCCACACACACACTGAGACACAGAGAGAGCCACACACACACACTGAGACACAGAGAGAGAGCCACACACACACTGAGACACAGAGAGAGCCACACACACACTGAGACACAGAGAGAGCCACACACACACACTGAGACACAGAGAGACACACACACACTGAGACACAGAGAGAGCCACACACACACCGAGACAGAGAGAGAGCCACACACACACTGAGACACAGAGAGAGAGCCACACACACACTGAGACACAGAGAGCCACCACACACACTGAGACAGAGAGCCACACACACACACTGAGACACAGAGAGAGCCACACACACACTGAGACACAGAGAGAGCCACACACACACTGAGACACAGAGAGAGAGCCACACACACTGAGACACAGAGAGAGCCACACACACTGAGACACAGAGAGAGCCACACACACACTGAGACACAGAGAGAGAGCCACACACACACACTGAGACACAGAGAGAGAGCCACACACACACTGAGACACAGAGAGAGAGCCACACACACACTGAGACACAGAGAGAGAGCCACACACACACTGAGACACAGAGAGAGACACACACACACAGAGACAGAGAGAGACACACACACACACCGAGACAGAGAGAGAGACACTGAGAACCACTCAGAGAGAGACAGAGACACAGAGAGAGAGACACACTGACACAGAGAGAGAGAGGGGGAGGGGGAACGGGGAGGGGGTACAGGGGTAGGGGGGTGGGGGTATCTGTTTGTATTGAGGAGTTGTGTTGATGTCTGTTGTTTAAATGCTTTGGGAAAACTTAGTTTATTTTGTCATGCCAATAAAGCCTCTTTTGAATTGAATTTGACAAGACTGAGACATACTGAGACAGAGAGAGTGACACTGAGACAGAGAGAGTGACAGACACACATTGAGACACACAGAGAGAGGGACACTGAGACATAGAGACATACAGAGACACTGACACACACTGAGACACAGATACACAGATAGAGATCAAGACTCCTTGTCTCTCTGACACAGGAAGCAATCCTCAAGCTGGGTCCGTTGCCGCGGTTACTCAATGACATCAGCGTGGCGCTGCGGAACCCTCACATCCAGAGACAACCGAGTCACCAGACCGAGCGGCTGCTCTCCCGACCCAGCTTCAACAGAGGAGTGTCATCGGACTTCCAGAACCTCATGATGAGAGACCTCAACAGGTACCCCAAGCCCAACCCTCTCCTCTCGGCCCTAACCCTCTCTCATCTCCCCTCTCCCCTCTCCCCTCTCCCCATCTCCTCTCTCCTCTAACCCTCTCTCATCTCCCCTCTCCCCTAACCCTCTCCCCTCTCCCCTAACCCTCTCCCCTAACCCTATCCTCTCTCCCCATCTCCTCTCTCCTCTCTCCCCTAACCCTCTCCCCTAACCCCTCCCTCCCCTAACCTCTCCCCTAACCCTCTCCCTCTCCCCATCTCCTCTCTCCTCTCCCCTACCCCTCTCCCCTCTCCCTTCTCCTCTCCCTAACCCCTCCCTCTCCTCTAACCCTCTCCTCTCTCCTCTCTCCTCTAACCCTCTCCCCTCTCCTCTCCTCTCCTCTCCCCATCTCCTCTCTCCTCTAACCCTCTCCTCTCTCCTCTAACCCTCCCCTCTCCTCTCCTCTCCCTCTCCCTCTCCCTCTCCTCTAACCCTCTCCTCTCTCCTCTAACCCTCTCCACTCTCCTCTCTCCCCTAACCCTATCCTCTCTCCCCATCTCCTCTCTCCTCTAACCCACTCCCCTCTCCCCTAACCCTATCCCCTCTCCTCTGACCCTCTCCTCTCTCCCCTAACCCTATCCCTTCTCCTCTGACCCTCTCCTCTCTCCCCTCTCCTCTCCCCTCTCCCCTAACCCTCTCCCCTCTCCTCTAACCCTCTCCTCTCTCCTCTAACCCTCTCCCCTCTCCTCTCTCCCCTAACCCCTATCCTCTCTCCCCATCTCCTCTCTCCCCTCTCCTCTCTCCCCTCTCCCCTAACCCTATCCTCTCTCCCCATCTCCTCTCCTCCCCCCTCTCCCCTAACCCTCTCCCATCTCCTCTCTCCCCTCTCCTCCATCCCCTCCTTCTCCTCTCTCCCCTAACCCTTGGTTCTCTCCCTTCTCATCCTCTCCTCTCTAATCCTCTCCTCCCTCCTCTGTCCAATCATCTCCCCTCTCTTCTCTCCTCTCACCCTCTCCTGTCTAATCCTCCCTCCTCTCCTCCCTCCTCTCCCCCCTCTCCTCTCTCTAATCATCTCCCCTCTCTTCTCTCCTCTCACCCTCTCCTCCCTCCTCTCCCCTCTCCTCTCTCTAATCCTCTCCCCTCTCTTCTCTCCTCCCTCCTCTCTCCTCCCTCCTCTCCCCTCTCTAATCATCTCCCCTCTCTTCTCTCCTCTCACCCTCTCCTCCCTCCTCTCTCCCCTCTCCTCTCTCTCTCTCTAATCATCTCCCCTCTCTTCTCTCCTCCCTCCTCTCTCCTCTCCCTTCCAGCTCTATTGATGTCACTCGGCTGCCCTCCCCCACCTCTGCTCTGGGTCCTACAGGGGGCGCTCTGTCCTCCGGAGGGGGGATGATGGATCGGGATCACCAGCACCGCGCATCCAAGGACGTATTCTACGTGACACGCCCCCCTCTCGCACGCTCAAGCCCCGCCTACTGCACCAGCGGCTCTGACATCACGGAGCCCGACCCCAAGGTGAGTACCTTGACCCCTGACCCTGAGCCGTGTCTTAGACTAACAGACCAATCAGATAATAGTTTTGTAATGTTATGGCAAGAGCATTGACATATACAGTATAAGACATACCTGTGTGCCTCACTGTTCACAAACTGAACTCTACAAGTGAAAACAGAGAAACTGACCATATCAATCAAAAGTCACATCACCATTACTTATAATGACTGCTCTAACCCCTGTACCCCTGCTTGCTCCCTCCCTGCTCTCAGTCCTGCCCCTCACCGAGGACCCTCTCTCCTCTCAGCCCTGCCCCTCACCCTCTCTCTTCTCTCTCCTCTCAGCCCTGCCCCTCACCCTCTCTCCTCTCCTCTCTCTCCTCTCAGCCCTGCCCCTCACCCTCTCTCCTCTCAGCCCTGCCCCTCATCCTCTCTCCTCTCAGCCCTGCCCCTCCCCCTCTCTCCTCTCAGCCCTGCCCCTCACCCTCTCTCCTCTCTCCTCTCAGCCCTGCCCCTCACCCTCTCTCCTGTCTCTCCTCTCAGCCCTGCCCCTCACCCTCTCTCCTCTCTCTCCTCTTAGCCCTGCCCCTCACCCTCTCTCCTCTCTCCTCTCAGCCCTGCCCATCACCCTCTCTCCTCTCTCTCCTCTCATCCCTACCCCTGTCCTCTGCTCTCTCTGCTCTAACACACTGTCCTGTCCCCTCTCTAGGTGCTGAGTGTCAATAAGAGTGTCTCAATGATGGATCTGCAGGACAGTCGCATGAACAGCGTGTCCAACCTGCAGAGTGTGGACATGCTGAACAGCAGCCAGGCCTCCATCGCAGGACTGGGAGGACTGGGAGGACTGGGAATGGGGGGCCTGGGTGCGGTGCTCAGGCCGGGGGGCCGGCACTCGGCAGGGAGCGGGGGCTCCAGTTTCTCCGGGGGGCTCCGGCTGAGTCAGATGGGGGCCACCACAGACTCGCTGTCCCAGCAGCAGGCGGCCATGCGGATCCCACTGTCCTTTCAGAACCCGCTGTTCCACCTGGCCTCTGACGGGCCGCAGCTGCAGCACCAGGCCAGCCGCGTGTCTCTGCAGCCGCAGCCCATGCAGCAGCTCCCCCCCACGCTGCTGCTCGCACCCGAGCAGGACATGGGCTCCTCGCAGCACCACTCCCCCTTCCTGCCCTCTTTCCACGGGTACTCCCGCAGTGAGGACCTGTCAGGGCTCAGCGTGAAGCAGCCGCAGCCCAACATCATGCACAGCCACAGCTACAGCGACGACTTCACGAGGCAGAACTCAGAGTACAGCCGCAGACAGCTCTCACTGCAGGTAACCCTGAGACACTGTGACACTGTGACACTGAGCACTGTGATACTGAGCACTGTGACACTGAGACACTGTGACACTGAAACACTGTGACACTGAGACACTGTGATACCGAGACACTGTGATACTGAGACACTGTGACACTGAGCACTGTGACACTGAGACACTGAGCACTGTGATACTGAGCACTGTGACACTGTGACACTGAGCACTGTGACACTGAGACACTGAGCACTGTGACACTGAGACACTGAGCACTGTGACACTGAGCACTGTGACACTGTGACACTGTGATACTGAGCACTGTGACACTGAGCACTGTGACACTGAGACACTGAGCACTGTGACACTGAGCACTGTGACACTGAGACACTGAGCACTGTGACACTGAGACACTGTGACACTGAGACACTGAAACACTGAGACACTGTGACACTGAGCACTGTGATACTGTGACACTGAGACACTGTGACACTGAGACACTGAGCACTGTGACACTGAGACACTGAAACACTGTGACACTGTGATACTGAGCACTGTGATATTGAGACACTGTGACACTGTGATACTGAGCACTGTGATACTGAGACACTGTGATACTGTGATACTGAAACACTGAGACACTGAGCACTGTGACACTGAGAACTGTGACACTGAAACACTGTGACACTGTGATACTGAGCACTGTGATACTGAGACACTGTGATACTGAGACACTGTGGTACTGTGATACTGAAACACTGAGACACTGAGCACTGTGACACTGAGCACTGTGACACTGAGACACTGAGACACTGTGACACTGAGCACTGTGATACTGAGCACTGTGACACTGAGACACTGAGACACTGTGACACTGAGCACTGTGACACTGAGACACTGAGCACTGTGACACTGAGACACTGAGCACTGAGACACTGAACACTGTGACACTGAGCACTGTGACACTGAGCACTGTGACACTGAGACACTGAGACACTGTGACACTGAGCACTGTGATACTGAGACACTGAGACACTGTGACACTGAGCACTGTGATACTGTGGCACTGTGACACTGAGCACTGTGACACTGAGACACTGAGACACTGTGACACTGAGCACTGTGATACTGAGCACTGTGACACTGAGACACTGAGACACTGTGACACTGAGCACTGTGACACTGTGACACTGTGACACTGTGACACTGTGACACTGAGACACTGTGACACTGTGACACTGTGACACTGTGACACTGTGACACTGTGACACTGTGACACTGTGACACTGTGACACTGAGACACTGTAACATTATTGTTACCCTGCATGTAAAGCTTGGAGAACGTATACAACATCTCTTACTGTGTCGCTTCTGATTTGCCAGTTTGGATTCTCTGCAATGAAATGTGCGTCACATTCAATTTGAATCCCTCCGAGCTTCCAGTTCAGAGTGTGCTTCATGACCGTTTCTATTTCTAACCTCTCTCTCTCTCCTCCTCGCAGGAGAACCTGCAGCACATGCTGGCTGGCGGGGGTGGTGTTGGGGGAGGCTCTGGCTCTGTGATGGGGACGCCCCCTTCCTCCTCTCAGCCCCAGCGCAGACTCCTGGAGCAGCAGCCCTCCACCATCCTGCCTCCCCCCTCCTCCTCCGCAGCGCTGCACAGGAGCAAGACCCAGCAGCTGTCTGTGAGCTCCGCCCAGCCGCCCTCCCTGCAGCAGCAGCCCCAGCCCCTGCCCAAGCAGCACAGCCAGGCTCGGCCGGCCAGCGGGAAGCTGCTCCAGTCTCCAGAACCAGCCTTCGGACCCCAGCTGGGCCGAGCCGGGCCTAGGCAGCAGCTCTCAGTGAAGGACGCTTCCCAGCAGGCTCAGGGGTCAGGTCTGACTCACCAGCAGAGCTCTGTCAGGGAACCCCAGAGCAGCTCACAGCAGCCACAGCCACAGCCACAGCCACAGCAGCAACAACAGCAGCAGCAGCAGCAGCAGCAGGGTCCGCAGCACCTCAAACCAGCCATCAGCAAACAGGTGAGCCTGAGCGCCCTTCCCACTCTCCCCTTTACCCCTCCTCTCTCTACTCCTCCTCTCTCTACTCCTTCTCTTACTACCCTCCTCTCTCTACCCCTCCTCTCTACCCCTCTCTACCACTCCTCTCTCTACCCCTCCTCTCTCTACTCCTCCTCTCTCTACTCCTTCTCTTACTACCCTCCTCTCTCTACCCCTCCTCTCTACCGCTCCTCTCTACCACTCCTCTCTCTACTCCTCCTCTCTCTACCCCTCCTCTCTCTACCCCTCCTCTCTACCGCTCCTCTCTACCACTCCTCTCTCTCCTCCTCTCTACTCCTTCTCTTACTACCCTCCTCTCTCTACCCCTCCTCTCTACCGCTCCTCTCTACCCCTCCTCTCTCTACTCCTCCTCTCTCTACTCCTTCTCTTACTACCCTCCTCTCTCTACCCCTCCTCTCTACCGCTCCTCTCTACCCCTCCTCTCTCTCTCCTCCTCTCTCTACTCCTTCTCTTACTACCCTCCTCTCTACCCCTCCTCTCTCTACTCCTCCTCTCTCTACTCCTTCTCTTACTACCCTCCTCTCTCTACCCCTCCTCTCTCTACTCCTCCTCTCTCTACTCCTTCTCTTACTACCCTCCTCTCTCTACTCCTCCTCTCTCTACTCCTCCTCTCTCTACTCCTTCTCTTACTACCCTCCTCTCTCTACCCCTCCTCTCTACCACTCCTCTCTCTACTCCTCCTCTCTCTACCCCTCCTCTCTCTATTCCTCCTCTTTCCACCTCTCCTCTCTATTCCTCCTCTCACCACTCCTGTTTTCTGTTATCTCTCAGTGCACAGAACCAGCACAGTCAGTGACCTCAGGGGGCAGAGCAGTCTCGGTCATTCTGTTTTTCTGTTATACAGCACTGTACAGTAGAGTACAGAGCAGTACAGAGCAGTACAGAGCAGTACAGTGCAGTGCAGTGCAGTACAGTAGAGTACAGTGCAGTACAGTAGAGTACAGTACAGTAGAGTACAGAGCAGTAGAGTACAGTGCAGTACAGTAGAGTACAGTGCAGTACAGCACAGTACAGTGCAGTACAGTAGAGTACAGTGCAGTACAGCACAGTACAGAGCAGTAGAGTACAGTGCAGTGCAGTACAGCACAGTACAGTGCAGTACAGTGAGTTGGTACTGCAGTACAGCACAGCACAGTAGGTACAGTACAGAGAGTACAGTGCAGTGCAGTGCAGTACAGTAGTACAGTGCAGTGCAGTGCAGTACAGTAAGTGCAGTGCAGAGCAGTACACAGTACAGTGAGTACAGTGGAGTACAGTGCAGTACAGTAGAGTACAGTGCAGTACAGCACAGTACAGAGCAGTACAGTAGAGTACAGTGCAGTGCAGTAGAGTACAGAGCAGTACAGCACAGTGCAGTAGAGTACAGTGCAGTGCAGAGCAGTACAGTGCAGTGCAGTGCAGTACAGTAGAGTACAGCGGAGTACAGAGCAGTACAGTAGAGTACAGTGCAGTACAGTAGAGTACAGTGCAGTGCAGAGCAGTACAGTAGAGTACAGTGGAGTACAGAGCAGTACAGTGTAGTGCAGTAGAGTAGAGTGCAGAGCAGTACAGTAGAGTACAGAGCAGTGCAGTAGAGTACAGAGCAGTGCAGTGCAGTACAGAGCAGTACAGTATATCATATTTGACTCTCACTATATTATTGTAGAGCAGCACAGTAATGTTGTTGTTGTTGTTGTTGTTCTTGCCCAGTGGTACAGGCTCCCACTCACCTTGACCCTTAACCCCCGACCCCAGAGCAGTACAGTGCAGTGCCCGCCTGGGTGTCCAACATGCCACACCAGTGCAGTACAGTACAGACAGTGCAGTGCAGTACACACATACAGTATATCATATTTGACTCTCACTATATTATTGTAGAGCAGCACAGTAATGTTGTTGTTGTTGTTGTTGTTCTTGCCCCTGGCAGGGCTCCCACTCACCTTCGACCCTTAACCCCCCGACCCCAGCCTCGGAGCGCACAGTCGCCTGGGTGTCCAACATGCCACACCTGTCAGCAGACATCGAGAGGTCACACATCGACAGGGAGGAGTTCAAACTGAAGGAGTATTCAAAGAGCATGGATGAGTCTCGACTGGACAGGGTGTGTGTGAGGGGGGAGGAGGGAGTGTGAGGGAGGGAGGGAGGGAGGGAGGGAGTGTGAGGGAGGAGCGAGGGGGTGAGGAGCGAGGGAGGAGGGGGAGGGGGGGAGTGAGGAGGGGGAGGGGGGTGTGAGGGAGGAGGGAGGTGTGTGAGGGACGGAGGGAGGGAGGGTGTGTGAGGGAGCGAGGGAGGGAGGGTGTGAGGGAGGGAGGGAGGGTGTGTGAGGGACGGAGGGAGGGAGGGAGTGTGAGGGAGCGAGGGAGGGAGAGTGAGGGAGGGAGGGAGGGTGTGTGAGGGGGAGGGTGTGGGAAGGAGGGAGGGAGAGAGGGTGTGTGAGGGAGGGAGGGAGGGTGTGCCCTTATTTTGACTAACAATCTCTCTCTCTCTCTCTCTCTCTCTCTCTCTCTCTCTCAGGTGCGGGAGTATGAGGATGAGATCCACTCTCTGAAAGAGAGGCTGATGATGTCACACAAGAAGCTGGAGGAGTATGAGCAGCGGCTGATGTCACAGGAAGAGCAGACCAGTAAGATCCTGATGCAATACCAGAACAGACTGGAGAACAGCGAGAGGAAACTGAGGATGCAACAGCAGGAAAAGGACTCACAGATCAAAGGAATCATCAGCAGGTAAGAGAGGAGAGGAGAGAGAGAGGAGAGAGGAGAGGGGAGAGGGAGAGGAGAGGGAGAGGAGGGAGGGGAGAGGGAGGGGAGAGAGAGAGAGAGAGGGAGAGGAGAGAGGAGAGAGAGGAGAGGAGGGAGACAGGAGAGGGAGAGGAGAGAGGGATGAGAGGGAGGGGAGAGGGGAGAGGGGAGAGGAGGGGAGAGGGGATGAGAGGAGAGGAGAGAGGAGGGGAGAGGGGAGGATGGAGAGGAGATAGAGGATGGAGAGAAGGAGAGTGGAGGAGAGGATGGAGGATGGAGAGAAGGAGAGACGATGGAGGATGGAGAGAGTGAAGGAGAGGATGGAGAGAGTGAAGGAGAGGATGGAGGATGGAGTGAAAGAGAGGATGGAGGATGGAGAGAGTGAAGGAGAGGATGGGGGATGGAGGATGGAGAGGATGGGGGATGGAGAGAGTGAAGGAGAGGATGGAGAGGATGGGGGGAGAGGATGGAGGATGGAGAGAGTGAAGGAGAGCATGGAGGATGGAGTGAAGGAGAGGATGGGGGATGGAGTGAAGGAGAGGATGGAGGATGGGGGTGGAGAGGATGGGGGATGGAGAGGATGGGGGTGGAGAGAGTGAAGGAGAGCATGGAGGATGGAGTGAAGGAGAGGATGGGGATGGGTGAAGGAGAGGATGGAGGATGGGGGTGGAGGATGGGGGTGGAGAGGATGGGGGTTGGGGGTGGAGAGGATGGAGGATGGGATGGTGGATGGAGGATGGAGAGGATGGGGGTGGAAAGGATGGGGGATGGAGAGGATGGAGGATGGAGAGGATGGGGGATGGAGAGGATGGAGGATGGAGGACGGGAGATGGAGAGGATGGAGGATGGAGGATGGGGGTGGAGAGGATGGGGATGGAGAGGATGGGGTGGAGAGGATGGGGGATGGAGAGGATGGGGATGGAGAGGATGGGGATGGAGAGGATGGAGGATGGAGGATGGGGATGGAGGATGGGGATGGAGAGGATGGGGATGGAGGAGATGGGGGATGGAGGATGGAGGATGGGGATGGAGAGGATGGGGATGGAGGATGGGGGATGGGGATGGATGGGGATGGAAGAGGATGGAGGATGGGGATGGGAGGATGGGATGGATGGATGGAGGGATGGGGATGGAGGATGGGGATGGGAGGATGGGGATGGAGGATGGGGATGGAGGATGGAGGATGGAGGATGGGGATGGAGAGGATGGGGATGGAGGATGGGGATGGAGGACGGGAGGATGGAGGATGGAGGGATGGGAGGATGGATGGAGGATGGGGATGGAGAGGATGGAGGATGGATGGGGGATGGGAGGATGGATGGAGGATGGGGATGGAGAGGATGGGGGGGATGGAGGATGGAAGGATGGGGATGGGAGGATGGGGATGGAGGATGGGGGATGGGAGAGGATGGGGATGGAGGATGGGGATGGAGATGGGATGGGGGGATGGGGATGGAGGATGGGGGATGGAGGATGGGGATGGAGGATGGATGGGA
>CM072699.1:174510-497010 GCA_036884735.1 Huso huso | reverse complement strand
TATACAGGGTTTACATACATGTTGTTTCTGTGGCTGTTCACTTTGAGAATTCTTGTGTCCAGGCATGTCTGTACAATGTGTGCATGCTGCGCCGCTGCTGCTGCACGCATGTTAGGGGTGTTGCATGCACGTGCAGACCCCTCTCTCTGTGTAATGGATCTAATTACCCCCCATTGCAGTGTCACTGTTTCTCCATCTTATAAACATCCTCTTACTGGAGAGAAGCTTCTCTTTGTTACTTGGCTCCTCTTCTCCTGGCACTGGAGAAAGGATCTGGAGCCAGGTAAGAAACAGCGTGTTCTCCTCCCTGCCTGAGAGCGAGCGCAGCTCAGAGACAGGGCTTCCAATAATCCATCACAGAGGGGTGGAAACAGAGACACCGACATGCCCCTCATCATAGCTGAGCCCTGCACGCGTGTCAGGTGTGCGGTGCGGGACAGGCGTGTTCTCCTGCATGCCGAGCTGCGGTGCATGTGCATGTGCGTACCCCCCGCTGTGTTGTGTCACGCGTGTTGCATGCGTGTGTTAATTCGCTGACTGACCTTCTCTTTCCTGAGGTTTCTGAACAGTGGAAACTCTCATTCCCCCCCCCTGTATGATGACGAGATACGGTGATTTCCCTAGGCGAGGCGACCCTCGATAATACCTCAGCGCGCAGCGCCACGCCCACACAGGTAATAAACACGCACTCACACGCACGCACACAGACAGACACACACATAGTAAGCACAAGCAAACACACTCCACACTGTACATCCACAGAGTTAGTGAACACACACACACACACACACAGACTGCTGCATCTTTATCTGACATCATCACACTGCTCCTCCAATCAGAAAGTGAGCAGAGCAGTGAAATATTCCTGCACACGCTGATCACTCAGGAATCACATGCTAACCACTCAGCAATCACACGCTAACGACATGCTACTGTTCTGCGTTCTGGAAAATCTCCGTATCCCGCCACACGAACATGCGTGCGGGGAGGTGGGGCTGGATATGGGGTTCTTTGATTGTTACTTCGTTTCCTCCTCCAGCTTTGTGTTAGTGTTGTCTGTAGCCGGTTTTCACTAACCGCAGTAGAATGTTTTTGTCCAATCCTGTTGCCTGTCTTTCCTCATGCTGTAACACAACACTGTGTACTAATATGTCCAAACATCGCACTCACCCACTACAAGCAAGAAGAGCCACTCCTGCTGCAGCAGTGCTGTTAGAGCTTCAGCAGCACAGACTGCACAGAGCAGAGCAGGCTGCGAGGCTGACAGTGTAGCCCAGGCACCAAGCATCAGAGCCACGAGCCCGCTGAAGGGCTGCGGTGTCACTGAGCTCCACTTCTTCCAGCAGAGGCTCACTAAAGGGAAGCTCAGGAGAGAGGGGGCTCACAGTCCTGGGCTGGGGGAGATGACAGTGTGCCCCACAGCGTGGCACTCACACTGGGGCTGGTAGAGCAGGAGAGATGATAGTGTGCCCCACAGCGTGGCACTCACACTGGAGCAGGAGAGATGACAGTGCGCCCCACAGCGTGGCACTCACACTGGAGCAGGAGAGATGACAGTGCGCCCCACAGCGTGGCACTCACACTGGGGCTGGTAGAGCAGGAGAGATGACAGTGTGCCCCACAGCGTGGCACTCACACTGGGGCTGGTAGAGCAGGAGAGATGACAGTGTGCCCCACAGCGTAGCACTCACACTGGAGCTGGTAGAGGAGGAGATGACAGTGTGCCCCACAGCGTAGCACTCACACTGGGGCCCCTGGCAGGAGATGACAGTGTGGACTGGCACTCACACTGGGCAGGAGATGACAGTGTGCCCCACAGCGTGGCACTCACACTGGGGCTGGTAGAGCAGGAGAGATGACAGTGTGCAGGAGAGATGACAGCGTGTGGCACTCACACTGGGGCTGGTAGAGCAGGAGAGATGACAGTGTGCCCCACAGCGTGGCACTCACACTGGAGCAGGAGAGATGACAGTGCGCCCCACAGCGTGGCACTCACACTGGGGCTGGTAGAGCAGGAGAGATGATAGTGTGCCCCACAGCGTGGCACTCACACTGGAGCAGGAGAGATGACAGTGCGCCCCACAGTGTGGCACTCACACTGGGGCTGGTAGAGGAGGAGAGATGACAGTGTGCCCCACAGCGTGGCACTCACACTGGGGCTGGTAGACCAGGAGAGATGACAGTGCGCCCCACAGCGTGGCACTCACACTGGGGCTGGTAGAGCAGGAGAGATGACAGTGTGCCCCACAGCGTGGCACTCACACTGGGGCTGGTAGAGCAGGAGAGATGACAGTGTGCCCCACAGTGTGGCACTCACACTGGAGCAGGAGAGATGACAGTGTGCCCCACAGCGTGGCACTCACACTGGAGCAGGAGAGATGACAGTGTGCCCCACAGCGTAGCACTCACACTGGGGCTGGTAGAGCAGGAGAGATGACAGTGCGCCCCACAGTGTGGCACTCACACGTGGGCTGGTAGAGCAGGAGAGATGACAGTGTGCCCCACAGCGTGGCACTCACACTGGGGCTGGTAGAGCAGGAGAGATGACAGTGCGCCCCACAGCATGGCACTCACACTGGGGCTGGTAGAGCAGGAGAGATGACAGTGTGCCCCACAGAGTGGCACTCACACTGGGGCTGGTAGAGCAGGAGAGATGACAGTGTGCCCCACAGCGTGGCACTCACACTGGGGCTGGTAGAGCAGGAGAGATGACAGTGTGCCCCACAGTGTGGCACTCACACTGGAGCAGGAGAGATGACAGTGTGCCCCACAGCGCGTCACACTGGAGCAGGAGAGATGACTCACACTGGGGCTGATAGAGCAGGAGAGATGACAGTGTGCCCCACAGCGTGGCACTCACACTGGGGCTGATAGAGCAGGAGAGATGACAGTGTGCCCCACAGCGTGGCACTCAGCGTGGCAGGTGGGGCTGGTAGGAGGAGAGATGACAGTGTGCCCCACAGCGTGGCACTCACACTGGGGCAGGAGTGGAGCTCTCCTGGAGGAGGTTAGGAAGCTGCAGCCCCGTGTGGGCCTGGAGGAGGTAGAGAGGGAGCAGACCTCACCGCTCCTCCACAGGAAGGCCACCAGAATGAATCTGAGCGATGGCTAGTGAATTATAAAACTTGGCTGGTGATCCAGGACAAACTAAAAAGCAGAGAGGCAGTACAAACTGTGAGTGTGGGAGAGTGCGAGCGGCTTCTCTGCAGACACTGATTCTTCATTAAGCTCTGTGAAAGCAGTCTGGTGAGACGTGTCCTCCAGTGGCTAGCGCAGGCTCCCACACTGTGATCTCCGGGTCTGTGTGCCGGTGCAGGTTTGAACCATGGCACCGCTCTCCCAGGACAGCTGCTGAGATCTCTGCTTCCACACTGTTTACTGTGGACTCGCTTCCTGTGCAGCAGCGATTAGGACCCCCTGCAGCCGGGTGTGCAGCAGCGATTAGGACCCCTTGCAGCCGGGTGTGCAGCAGGATAAACGCGCCCTGGGCTCCAGGAAGCTGGCACTGCTCTGTGTTGTGTGCTAATGAGAGGCAAGCCTTGCTGATCGGCCGTTTACACTGAGGAACTTCACCCTGTCCCTCAGTGTCTCCCCTCAGTCAGAAGGCTTGTCTGCCAGACTGCAAGATGTTCTGATGGATCTGGATGGGTTAGCCTTTAAAGCACGAGAGTGCATGTGAGTGTCTCTGTAGTTGATAAGTATCTCTCTCTCCCTCTCCCTCCCTCCCTACTATCTCCCATCTCCCCCTCTCTACCTCTCTCTCTCTACCCCCCTCTCCTCCCCCTCTACTCCCTATCCCTCTCCCTCTCCCTCTCTCTCACCCTTTCTCTATCCCTCTCCCCCCTCTCTCGCTCCTCTCCCTTTCCCTCTCCTCTCTCCACTCCCTCTCCCTCTCCTCTCCTCTCCCTTTACCTCTCTTCTCTCCTCTCCCTCTCCTCTCCCTCTCCTCTCTCCTGTCCTCTCCCTCTCCTCTCTCCTCTCCCTCTCCTCTCTCCACTCCCTCTCCTCTCCCTCTTCTCTCTCCTCTCCCTTTCCTCTCTCTCTCTCTCTCCCCTCTCTCCTCTCTCCCCCTCCCTCTCATCTCTCTCCTCTCCTCTCTCCTCTCTCCCTCTCTCCTCTCCTTTCTCCTCTCCCTCCTCCCCTCCTCTCTCTCTCTCTCTCTCTCTCCCTCTCCCGTCTCTCCTCTCCTCTCTCCTCTCTCTCCTCTCCCTCTCTCCCTCTCCTCTCTCCTCTCTCTCCTCTCCCCCCTCTCCCTCTCTCCTCTCCCTCTCAGGATGAGCAGTTTCCCCCCCTGGGTTCTTCAAACGCCCGTCTGATGATGCTGGCGGCTCTGCAGGGTAAAGAGCGGAGTGGATCGGGACTGGGATCGGGAATGGGAGGAGCCTCGTCTTCACAGGAGCCATGGAATGGGATGACATCATCATCGGGGGCAGGGCTGCAGCTGCCCCCCCTGCCCCCCCCACGCCTGCACATCACGGAGAATGGAGAGTTCCGGAACACAGCGAGCTACCCTAGCGGTCCGAGCAGTCAGGGGGCTGCAGCGGCCGGTCACTAGCCAGGGGTCCCGCCCCCTCCACTCAGCACAGAGCCTCAATGCACGGGGTCCCAGGGAGGACTGAACAGAACAGCCCCTCCCCTCCTTCAGCACAATGCAGCAATATCCCAGAGCATCGAACACAGAGCTGAGCTGAGCTGAGCCCCATGACACACAGTGACGCACAATGACGCACTAATACACTGACACACTGACACACACTGACACACTGACACACACACACACACTGACACACACACACACAGTGACACACACACACTGACACAGTGACACACACACACACACACACACACACACACACACACACACACACACACACACACTGACACACACACACACACACACACACACACAGTGACACACACACACACTGACACACACACACACTGACACACACACACACACACACTGACACACACAGTGACACACACACACACACACACTGACACAGTGACACACTGACACACACACACTGACACACACACACACACACACACACAGTGACACACACACACACTGACACAGTGACACACTGACACACACACACACACTGACACACACACTGACACACACATAGTGACGCACAGACACACACACACACACACACACACACACACACACACTGACACAGTGACACACTGACACACACACACACACTGACACACACACTGACACACACACACACACACACACACACACACACACACACACACACACACACACAGTGACACACACACAGTGACACACACACACACACACACACACACACACTGACACAGTGACACACTGACACACACACACACAGTGGCACAGTGGACACACACACACACACACACACACACACACACACACACTGACACACTGACACACACACACACACACACTGACACACACTGACACACACACACACACACACACACACACACACACACTGACACACACTTTGGTCACTAGGTGTCCCTCTCACAAGACAGCAGCCTGAACCCGACCCGACCCGACCCGACCCGGGCTGGCCTGCCCCAAACCAGCAACAGAGCTTCAGTACAACACAGCTGTGGCCAAACATGTTGCACCCCCTATAGAATGAACCCGCTCTGCTTCCTGAAGCCGAATGAAAGCTGCTGAATAACGTTACGGTAACAAATCGAATTACACGCCGCTTCGTAGTTTTCCATGTACTGAACGAAAAACTGACACCAAATAAAAAGATTTGAAATCTCCCATGAAACACTAGTGTAGGATTGAGGACCCCCTCTCACTCACTCTCCCCTGCTCTCCCTAAATCACCCTCTGACTCTCTCCCCTTCCCCTCGCACCCTCCCCTCGCTCCCTCTCTCTCACTCAGCTCAGCTCAGCTCGTGTTAAGCGCTTGTTCGTTGGGGGATTGTTTTGTGAAAATGAGAAACAGCACAAAGCACCGAGTGTCGCCGGGGAATCAGGGCAGGGACTGAAGCAGAAGAATCAGCCGAAGCCACTGGCAGCTCTCCCAGGGACACGGAGGCACGGAGACACGCCACGGGAAGCTGCATCCTCAGCAGCCTCCGCAGCCAGACAGCAGACTGAGGGATCTCGGATTGGCCGAAGCTGACAGAGTCACAGGAGCACAGTGGATTCTGATTGGTTCACATGCTGCTCTTCCTGGCCCGAGGATCCTCTGATTGGCTGTCTCTGTGAGCTGGTGGAACTTCAATATTTAAAAACAAAAAAGAACAATCATTGAATTTCTCTTTTTTTTATTCATCAATGAGGAAATGCTTCTTGTTTTATATCAAGGACAATTTCATACCAATTGAAAACAATAATAATTCTGCAGTAATAATGATTGAATGGACCTCTGGCACGGCTGCTGTCTGCTCGCTGCAGCCCTCCGGCTGGCTGGCTGGCTGTCTGTCTGTCTCACCGGACTGCGTTAGACAGACTGACAGCTGCTTCTGCACTTCCAGAACTCGCTGTTTCCAGCTGAGAGACGATTACACTGGATGTTTTTCTTTCTGATTCGCATTGAAGTGATTTGTAACAAATGGAATATAGAGACCATTTGGACCTCTGAAGGATTCCTTCCATTCACTCGCCAATGAGAGAAGAGAGTGGAGCCGAGTCACACTCCTGCCTTGATTCCACACACAGCGCTCCCCATCAACACTGACCCGGCCCAAACAGAACCAACAGTGAGTCCAAACAGAACAAATACAGTCTGGAGGAAAGCAATGGGCTCCACGTACAGTCAAACCAGCAGAGCAAGTTCTGTCTTAAGACTTTGCAGGCAGGGCATTGCACTGGGGAATGCATTCTGAATCCAGGATGTGTAGATTAGACAGGGTGCACTGGGGAATGCATTCAGAATCCAGGGTGTGTGATTAGACAGGGTGCACTGGGGAATGCATTCAGAATCCAGGGTGTGTAGATTAGACAGGGTGTTGCACTGGGGCATGCATTCAGAATCCAGGGTGTGTAGATTAGACAGGGTGCACTGGGGAATGCATTCAGAATCCAGGGTGTGTAGATTAGACAGGGTGTTGCACTCGGGAATGCATTCTGAATCCACGGTGTGTAGATTAGACAGGGTGCACTGGGGAATGCATTCAGAATCCACGGTGTGTAGATTAGACAGGGTGCACTGGGGAATGCATTCTGAATCCAGGGTGTGTAGATTAGACAGGGTGCACTGGGGAATGCATTCAGAATCCAGGGTGTGTAGATTAGACAGGGTGTTGCACTGGGGAATGCACTGAAGGCTGGGGGCTGTGTGGTATCATTAGGTCCGTCACTATAACCTGTGCTGGGGGTGGTGCCGGCTCATTGCTGCTTGCTTCACTCACTCGCTCAGTAAATATCCTGGCATCCAGGAATAGATAATCACTGCTCTTCAAATACACCACAGATAGTCAACATTCAGTGTAATGCCAGGCGTGGCAGAATCCCAGCCAGTCGATCTGCAGTGGTAATCAGCATTGGGGATGTGACTGCGCTCGTGGGATGGATGTCTTGCTTAGTTTTTGAAAAATATATTTTGCCTTTTTTTGAAGAGAGAACAATCAGTTATTCAGGGAGGCTAGAATATTTACTAGCAAGGGGTTCGAGTGACAACAAATGCTGCACCTCCAACACCAGCACCGTGTATAATACATGAGCGCCGAGCGTGCACTACAGTGTAGGGAGCTGTCTTAATACAGCTCTGAGACACACACAGCAGTCACTGCACTACAGAGACAGCTCTGACACACACACAGCAGTCACTGCACTATAGAGACAGCTGGTTGGACTGGACTGGACTGGACTGGACTGGATGATTTGAGACACGCCAGGATTTCTGTCTGTCTGTGGAATCAAGGCAGCCCTCTCTCTTCATCACGACGCGGACCTGCCGTCACACTTCATCACGACGCGGACTCCCGCCCGCGCGGACCTGCCGTCACACTTCATCACGACGCGGACTCCCGCCCGCGCGGACCTGCCGTCACACTTCATCACGGACTCCCGCCCGCGGACTCCCGCCTTCATCACGACCACGGACCTGCCGTCACTTCATCATCGCCGGACTCCCGCCCGCGGACCTCCGTCACACTTCATCACGACACGGACCTGCCGTCACACTTCATCACGACGCGGACTCCCGCCCGCGCGGACCTGCCATCACACTTCATCACGACGCGGACTCCCGCCCGCGCGGACCTGCCATCACACTTCATCACGACGCGGACTCCGCCCCGCGGACCTGCCGTCACACTTCATCACGACACGGACTCCCGCGCGGACCTCCCACTTCATCGCGCGGCGGACCTGCCGTCACACCTCATCATCACGGACTCCCGCCCGCGGACCTCCCGCCGGACTCCCGCCCGCGCGGACCTGCCGTCACACTTCATCATAGCGCGGACCTGCCGTCACACTTCATCACGGACTCCGCCCGCGCGGACCTGCCGTCACACTTCATCACGGCGCGGACTCCGCCCCGCGGACCTGCCGTCACACTTCATCACGGACTCCCGCCCGCGGACTCCCTTCCCGGCGGACCTGCCGTCACACTTCATCACGGCGCAGACTCCGCCCGCGCGGACCTGCCGTCACACTTCATCACGACGGACACACATCATGCGCGGACTCCCGCCCGCGTGGACCTGCCGTCACACTTCATCGGACTCCCGCCCCGCGGACCTGCCGTCACACTTCATCCCGGACTCCCGCCCGCGCGGACCTGCCGTCACACTTCATCACGGCGGACCTGCGTCACACTTCCGCCCGCGGACTCCCGCCCCGCGGACCTGCCGTCACACTTCATCACGGACTCCCGCCAGCGGACCTGCCGTCACACTTCATCACGACACGGACTCCCGCCCGCGCGGACCTGCCGTCACACTTCATCGGACTCCCGCCCAGCGGACCTGCCATCACACTTCATCACGACGCGGACTCCCGCCCGCGCGGACCTGCCGTCACACTTCATCACGACGCGGACTCCCGCCCGCGCGGACCTGCCGTCACACCTCATCACGACACGGACTCCCGCCCGCGGACCTGCCGTCACACTTCATCATGACGCGGACCTGCCGTCACACTTCATCACGACGCAGACTCCCGCCCGCGCGGACCTGCCGTCACACCTCATCACGACGCGGACTCCCGCCCGCGCGGACCTGCCGTCACACTTCATCACGACACGGACTCCCGCCCGCGCGGACCTGCCGTCACACTTCATCACGACACGGACCTGCCGTCACACTTCATCACGACGCGGACTCCCGCCCGCGCGGACCTGCCGTCACACTTCATCACGACACGGACCTGCGGACTCCGACTCCGCCCGCGGACCTGCCGTCACACTTCATCACGACGCGGACTCCCGCCCGCGCGGACCTGCCGTCACACTTCATCACGACGCGGACTCCCGCCCGCGCGGACCTGCGTCACACTTCATCATCGACACGGACTCCGGCCCGCGCGGACCTGCCGTCACACCTCATCACGACACAGACTCCCGCCCGCGCGGACCTGCCGTCACACCTCATCACGACGCGGACTCCCGCCCGCGCGGACCTGCCGTCACACCTCATCACGACACAGACTCCCGCGGACCTGCCGTCACACTTCAGCGGACCTGCCGTCACACTTCATCGGACTCCCGCCCCAGCGGACCTGCCATCACACTTCATGCAGCGCGGACCTGACCGTCACACTTCATCACTTCACGGACCTGCGTCACACTTCATCACGGCGCGGACTCCCGCCCGCGGACCTGCCGTCGGACCTGCCGGACCTGCCGTCACACTTCATCCAGCGCGGACTCCGCCCCGCGGACCTGCGACCTGCGGACCTGCCGTCACACTTCATCCGGCGGACTCCCGCCCGCGCGGACCTGCCGTCACACTTCATCGACACGGACTCCCGCCCAGCGGACCTGCCGTCACACTTCATCGACGGACTCCCGCCCCGCGGACTCCGTCCCTTCATCACCTGCCATCACACTTCATCACGGCGGACTCCCGCCCGCGGACCTGCCGTCACACTTCCACACGGACGCGCGGACCTCATCACACTTCATCACGACCGGACTCCCGCCCGGCGCGGACCTGCCGTCACACTTCATCACGGCGGACTCCCGCCCGGACTCAGCCATCACACTTCATCTCACAGGACTCTTATAGGACGGTGACTCATCCCTGGCACCGGACCTGCCGCTTCATTCATCATCTGTTGGACCTCCGGGCATTGCACTGCTCAGGGTTGTCTCACAGGACTTTGCTTATAGGACAGTGACTTTGACAGGGACCTAAATTCAGCTGTCATTATGTGGGACTCCCGAAGTTGTGGACCTGACAGGGATAAAACAGCAGATTAAACCGAGATCAGTTTCATAGGCACCTTACTGAATTCAGCACAGCAGTCTAGCACACTTTCTTTCAGTAAAGTAAGTGAAAGGGCTGTCCATCTACTCCAAGACTGCTTTGATGAATTGATTAGATGCAGAAAGCTTCTCTGCAAAGTGTTCAGAGTCTCAATCCCTGTCTGTCTCCGACCTTTCATACCAAACGCTTGTGCCAGTCGTCTTTCAATAAACACGCAATTCAGTCGAGAGCAAGGCTCATGGAAGGGGCTGAGTTTGTGACTACAGGAATCCACAGTATATACAATCTGTAAGTATTATTCATATCTTCATATTTCTAATGTATTAGGTATGGAAGAGGGTGAGGGTGAATGGGGTTTATTGTGCAAATAATATCTCTTTTGTCCCGCCCGAATGTGTTTCTGTTGAATTATTTTTTTGCAATTTAGTTTTTCTTTTTAGGAGAAATGCAAAGAAATGTTTACCTGAAAAGAACATGGCGTCTCCTGGAAGGCAGCGTGGGTCTCCGGCCAGCGCATTCTTTAAGGACCCTTTGGCCTTCCTTTCAGGGTTTATCTTCAGGACTTTGCTTGCGGTAGGACAGTGACTCTCCTGGCTGGAGGAGCACAGACTGGCATTGAAAGCTGTTGGCCTATGTGGGTGTGCGGAAGTTGTGAGATTTGACAGGGATAAAACAGCAGATTAAACCGAGATCAGTTTCATAGGCACCTTACTGAACCAGCATTTAGCACACTGACTTTCAGTGAGTGAAAGGGCTGTCCATCTACTCAAGACTGCTTTGATGAATTGATTCTCAGAAAGCTTCTCTGCAAAGTGTTCCCCTGTCTGTCTCCGACCTTTCATACCAAACGCTTGTGCCAGTCGTCTTTCAATAAACACGCAATTCAGTCGAGAGCAAGGCTCATGGAAGGGGCTGAGTTTGTGACTACAGGAATCCACAGTATATACAATCTGTAAGTATTATTCATATCTTCATATTTGTAATGTATTAGGTATGGAAGAGGGTGAGGGTGAATGGGGTTTATTGTGCAAATAATATCTCTTTTTGTAAAACGGAATGTGTTTCTGTTGAATTATTTTTTTTGCAATTTAGTTTTTCTTTTTAGGAGAAATGCAAAGAAATGTTTACCTGAAAAGAAGGAAAGCAGCGTCTCCCTGGAAGGCAGCGTGGGTCACGGCCGCGCATTCTTTAAGAAGCGCCCTTTCCAACCTTCCTTTCAGGGTTTATTTCACATGATCTTTTCAGAGTGCGGTTTTAAAGCTACACTGCCTGGCTGGAGGAGCACAGACTGGCAGCTCTGTGTCTAGATGTGAGACCAGCATTTAGAGTGACCAGTGACAGCAAGTCCTGCTCACCCGGTCTCTCACTCTGATTCCCCAGCGTCCTGTTCACTCTGTCACTCTCACTCTGATTCCCCGGGGTCCTGCTCACTCTGTCACTCTCACTCTGATTCCCCGGGGACCTGCTCACTCTGTCACTCTCACTCTGATTCCCCGGGGTCCTGCTCGCTCTGTCACTCACACTCTGATTCCCCAGCATCCTGCTCACTCTCACTCTGATTCCCCGGGGCCTGCTCACTCTGTCTCTCTCACTCTGATTCCCCGGGGTCCTGCTCGCTCTGTCACTCACACTCTGATTCCCCAGCATCCTGCTCACTCTCACTCTGATTCCCCGGGGCCTGCTCACTCTGTCTCTCTCACTCTGATTCCCCAGGGTCCTGCTCACTCTGTCACTCTCACTCTGATTCCCCAGCATCCTGCTCACTCTCACTCTGATTCCCCAGCGTCCTGCTCACTCTGTCTCTCTCTCACTCTGATTCCCCGGGGTCCTGCTCACTCTGTCACTCTCACTCTGATTCCCCGGGGTCCTGCTCACTCTGATTCCCCGGGGTCCTGCTCACTCTGTCACTCTCACTCTGATTCCCCGGGGTCCTGCTCACTCTGATTCCCCGGGGTCCTGCTCACTCTGTCACTCTCACTCTGATTCCCCGGGGTCCTGCTCACTCTGTCACTCTCACTCTGACTCTGATTCCCCGGGGTCCTGCTCACTCTGTCACTCACACGGAGTCCTCTCTGAGGCTCCACAGCTGTACAGACAGACAGTGTAACTTTAGCCTTGCCACGCTCGCAGTGTGTGTGTGTGTTTTCCGAACACTCTTCTGGAATGGGTTAATCCACTCCCTGCTCTCTGCCTGATGAATGTTGTTTTTTAAAGCTATAGAAGATATACAGTGTACATTGTATAAAACTGAACAGTGATTGTATCTCGTTTTGCTTTTTTTTTGATGTTTTCCTTTGGTGGGTTGTTTCTGGTTGTAAATATTCCTCTCAAAGATGAAGGGGAGTTGATAATGAACATCTCCTCCCTTCGAACCAGCCGCCCCGGCCACACTCTTGCACTTACACGCAATACAGAGAAGCCTGTGTTTAATAAGCCAGAATATTTTCTAACTAATTTTTTCCTGTTAAAAAATAAAATAATAATATTTATACATACATAATTGCTGTTATATTATTATGATGATTAGTATTATTATTACAATGATATTATAAATGTGTATATATGTCAAATTTATTTTCTCTCTCTATGGGTTGGTTGTTGTAATTTTAACAAAAAAAATAATGATTGCAGATATTTGAAAGATTCCCTTCTGCTCTCCCCGCCTCGAGCTTGCGAGCTCAGGTTTGTATTTGTACAGAACCACAAACATCAACAGCAGTGTTGTTCTTGTGTAAATATCTCTCGAGATTCTTCAGGTTTCAATTCCCCTGGGCTCGGGCGTTTCAATTGAACAAGCAAGCCAACGCACAGGTTAAGAACTCTCTTCTTTTTAATTGTTGTTTATTTGGGGTCTGTGATGACAAAAAAAGAGAAACATGTTTAATAAAGAGAGCTGTTACCTTTTAATGCCAGTCTGAGAAGGTTCTTGTGTTTCACCCCCAGTTCAAAACGCCATGTCCACTGACTGTGCTGAGAGACGCTCTAACCCCAACACTCCCCCTACCCCCCACACTACACTCTCCCTCTCCTCCCTGCTGTGACTGCCTCCCTGTGCCTCTCCTCCCAGTTCTCCCTGCCTCCCTGTGCCTCTCCTCCCAGTTCTCCCTGCCTCCCTGTCGCTCTCCTCCCAGTTCTCCCTGCCTCCCTGTGCCTCTCCCAGTTCTCCCTGCCTCCCTGTGCCTCTCCTCCCAGTTCTCCCTGCCTCCCTGCGCCTCTCCTCCCAGTTCTCCCTGCCTCCCTGTGCCTCTCCCAGTTCTCCCTGCCTCCCTGTGCCTCTCCTCCCAGTTCTCCCTGCCTCCCTGTGCCTCACCTCCCAGTTCTCCCTGCCTCTCCTCCCAGTTCTCCCTGCCTCCCTGTGCCTCTCCCAGTTCTCCCTGCCTCCCTGTGCCTCTCCTCCCAGTTCTCCCTGCCTCCCTGTGCCTCTCCTCCCAGTTCTCCCTGCCTCCCTGTGCCTCACCTCCCAGTTCTCCCTGCCTCCCTGTGCCTCTCCTCCCAGTTCTCCCTGCCTCCCTGTGCCTCTCCTCCCAGTTGTCACTGTCTCCCTGTGCCTCTCCTCCCAGTTGTCACTGCCTCCCTCTCTGCAGGCAGTTCTCTCTGTGTCTCTGGAAGCACTCGATCATTTTGAACGTCTTGCCGCAGCTCTCGCACGAGTACAGCGGCCGCTCCATGTGCAGGATCATGTGCTCAGTCAGGTGGTGCTTCAGTTTGAAGCTCTTGTTGCACTGGGGACAGCCGAAGGGGCGCGCGCTCAGTTTGAGCAGGACGTGTCTGTCCCTGCGGCCTCGCTCAGGGAACCTCTTCCCACACAAACACCCGAAGACACGCTTCCCAAACCGAGAGATGCGATCGACCTGGGCGTGGAGCACAGAGGGGGCGCTGGGGTGGGCTTTGGCACTGGTCTGGAGGGCGACAGCACTGCTGGCTTTGCTATAGAGGAGGGAGCCGGGAGCCAGCAGTGAGGGGGGGCCATTGTTACCAGCACCATACACCACACCAAAGCTGCTATTGGGGCAAGCAGTGTCACTGCCGAGAGTGCTAGGAGCAAGGAATTCTGGGAGACAGCAGGCCGGGACGCCCACACTGTGGTTTGCGTTGGCGTGAGTTGCAATCAGTTCCGGGGGATGGGTGTGAAGGGAACTAAACCCTTGGAGGGATGGGCTCTGGACTGGGTGGGGACTTGACTGAACAGAGCTCACAGAACTGCCGCACACAGACTCCTGATACCCTGGACCGCGGTGCCTGGGGGCAGTCTGGGGCAATTGCGTCGGCCCGTGCCCTCCAACAGCAGAGATCCCCTGAAGCTGCTCTAGTGTGGGTGCAGCAGGAATGTTACTGAGACTGTTAGCTGGGAGGGAGGGAGGAAGCGGTTTAGTGTCGGACACAACTGACATCCCATCAGCCACCTCTCTGAACGGTTTCTCCTCCAAAAGTTCCACCTTGATGTGACTGACGTCGACAACAGAGTCACCAGAGGCAAAAGGTTGAAAGGAAGAGCAGCAGTTGTCCTCTTTTGTGTCCATTCCCTGTGTGGAAGCGCCCTGCAGCCGCTCCCAGTGACTCTCACTGCTGCCCCTGCTGGCCCTGCATCGAGGGGGGTGAGCGTTGCTGGTGCTGGACGAGGGAGACTGGTTTTCAGAGTGGCTGGGTTTCGGGTGGAAGGACCCAGGTGAGGCTTGCTGAGCCGAACCCACGGCAGTGTCAGCGCCCCCTACCTTCAGGAGGAGCTCATTGCAGCGATCGACCACGTGCCACATCTGCAGGAAGCTGGCCGCGGTCAGGTAGGCCCCGAGCTTCGCCGCGATGCCCCTGGGCTCGGAGCTCTCTAGCACCATCCGGAGGCTGCCGGTGTAAGCGCAGTCCAGCACTCGCTCAAACACACCCGTCTCCACGGCCTCGGGGAGGACCAGCACCAGCTCCTCCCCCTTCCCAGCATGCAACAGGAACTGGTCGTGGAAGTACCGCGAGGCGGCCGCGAGGACAGCGGTGTGCGCTCGGAACACGCCCCCATCGCAGGAGTGCACCGTGACGTCACAGAAATGCCCACCCAGTCTGTGCTGGTTCAACTGGGAGAGCAGAGAGGTGCTGTACTGGAGGAAATCCAAACGAAGCTCAAACTGGTCCAAAGCCATCCTCCCTCAAACTGGGAAAGAGAGACAAACCACTGATTACCAAGTGAGGAAGACAATTCAATATGAGTGTCTATAACATTCCTAACAATAGCAGCAACACAGGGTCAGGGATTGCTGACTATAGCAGCTAGACTAGAGCACAGTGTTTGACTGACTATAGCAGCTAGACTAGAACACAGTGTTTGATTGACTAGAACACAGTGTTTATTGACAGCTAGACTAGAGCACAGTGTTTGATTGACTATAGCAGCTAGACTAGACTAGAGCACAGTGTTTGATTGACTATAGCAGCTAGACTAGAGCACAGTGTTTGAGACTAGAACACAGTGTTTGATTGACTATAGCAGCAGTGTTTGAGACTAGAGCACAGTGTTTGATTGACTATAGCAGCTAGACTAGAGCACAGTGTTTGATTGACTATAGCAGCTAGACTAGACAGTGTTTAGAGCACAGTGTTTGATTGACTATAGCAGCTAGTCTAGAGCACAGTGTTTGATTGCTGACTATAGCAGCTAGACTAGAGCACAGTGTTTGATTGACTATAGCAGCTAGACTAGAACAAGGAGTGGGTAAAAGCCGGACCAGACAGGGCTAAGTAAAACGGGTCTGATCGTCTTAAAACCTACCTCCAATTATGACACACGTCAAAAAAGAATGATAGCAGTTTCCTTACATACATGTAAATGCTTCCAGACAAAAACAATACTAATTATCACTTTCCCAAGCTCCACTTCCTGGTGCTGAAAGAACAGCTCCTTGTAAGAATATCAAGACAATCTAAAATCGACCCGCGAAGGCAGATACGAAATTGGGAAGCAAAGTGTAAAATGGTCCCCTGCCAAGGAAAATGTGAAGACACACCACCTTGAACACATTCAAAACCCAGCAAAACTCAGGCAGGGAGAGACGTTTGAGAGACACATGACATCCTCTTGGTGTGATGTGTTCTGGGTTAGCAGGAACTAAATCAATCTCAGGGAAGTGCAATCTGTTTTGTGTATTATTATTTCATCTCTTTTTAAAGATTATTTGTATGCCGTGTTTTTAATGAATGCTACTTCAGCCTATTCCATTTCACAGGACCCTTTGTAATATGGGGCAACTGGGGAAAGCCTACTCCTTACTGAATTGCTTTCATTTCACGTAGCACACTTATTTCACTTAAGATAATTAATTCACTATTACAGTTCATCTTATTTCGATTTTTAGTACTTCACTAAATATGGGTTCGCTCTGTTTTCGTCATATAAACGACTCAATCGTCGTCTTAAAAGAACGAGACGATTGCTGAAATGTTTCTAATTCGTTTCTTTTAGTATTTCACATATTAGGTTTATTGCGTTTTCGTGGTATAAACGACTCAAATTGTATTAAACTCCCCTCCTAATTGCCTTGTCACATATCGGGCTTTCTGTGAAACGTGATCAAATATTCTGAGCTGCCAGCTGTTCTTTCAGCGCCACAAACTGAAGCTTTGGGGGAAATCAAAACATATTTAGTAATACGCATGTTTTGAATTTATAAATCTAATAATTTAAGAAATATAAATACAGAGGGCGAGAATAACACAAAGCTCAAGGGACAGAAGACTCAGAGAATGAGAAGCCGTTTCTCAGTGTTTTAGGGCTCGGTGCGGTCAGTTTTGTTTTGGTCCGGCAGCATTTTAAACCACACCGGCGCTGAAGTGTCACGCTGGGGGTCACCGGGGCGCCTCACAGCGCCCGTGAATGCGTGTGGAAACGCGAGAGACAAAAAAACATTTACAGAAGCAGCCTTAACACGAGAAGCACCGCGGCATACCTGCAGAACGGGGCTTCTAATCCGCCTACACTCGCAAATCGAGTCCAGGGATCAGCGGCCTACAACCCAAACGAGATCGATCAAGAAACAGGAGAAAAGAGGAGCATCAATGCAAACTAAAACAGAAAACATGACCTTCGGAAACCCAGACATCGCGGAGCCTGTGTAAAACCAAACGAAGTGTTCTCTTAATATTTATAATAATAATAATAATAATAATAATAATAATAATAATAATAATTCTGGACAGCACCGTGCTTACACCCAACGTGAAGACACTGTAACGTGTTGACTGCGTCTAAACAAAACGAGGATGAAACACTGCAGTGAAATAATGCATCTGAACGGCTGAGTGCAGAGCAGGTGAAGTATTTGAATTGGGAGCTTCATGGATTTGCATTTCGGGCGCTGCATGAACACGACAGTGCGGCGTGTTACAGGAACTGGTGCATGAATGAATACAGACGGGAAGAGCAGATCCACTCGAACCAGATACAAAACAAATGCATTTTTGCATTTTGCATTTTGCATTTTTTGGTTCAATTAAATAACCAGAATGCCTTCCCGGATACTAACCTCGCTTCAGCCCTTTGCAATCCGAGTTGACCCGTGTACGTAACAGCACGTTTTGCACACACTGCTGTCCGCGTCTCTTCTTTCTAAGCCTTGTCTTACTGCCCTTTAAACACAGGGCGCAGCATTGCGGTGTACCGCGCCCCCTGGCGGCGGCGTGCTGCCTGTGCCTCGCTCTCATCAGTATTATTTTTTCATAGTTAAACTCGGATTGCAGGACCATGTACACTGCTGTTAATGATATGCAGCCCGCAATGCTGACGTCATGCTGTCGGTCACGCCCCTGGCTTCCCCCGCCTTCATATTCCATTTCACAAAGAGCTGTTCTAATTTATTAAGTGGCTGTGGGGGTTTGTTCTGCCCTTTGTTCAATATTCATGACATTGCTGATATGCTTGAATATCATTGGCTGTGACGATTTATGCCCTGCTCTATATTAATGAGCTTCGTTCTCTGATTACTGTGTGGTTTTTTTTCTATTTTTTTTTAACGGGTGTGCTACAGTGACTGAGAATATACTGTTACAGCTATCGGTGTAACTCTTGCGCTCTGCACGAGTATTACTGAATTTAAAAGATTGAATACAAAAAAACTAAAGGAATACAACTTGAATATGCAGATTCGCTGTGATCGAATTGGTTGATCGTTGTTATTTTCAAACCCCGGAAAAGTTTTCTGTTGGACAATAGGAGCTCTCTCTTAGAGCTCCTCTAAAAAGTGGGACTTACAAGTCAAACATAAACTGCTCCAAATGTTGTTTGTAAACTTGAACTCGGTGTAGAAACGATGCCGTGAAGAAACGAAATTGTAAATAATGTCTATGAAACGGCATGTTTACAAACGAGAAGCGTAAGAAGATAAGGCCATTAAATTAAACAGCCGCCTTCACTTTTGCACAGCCGGGGAGTTTGTAGACGGTGCCTGCGCGCTGGGGGAAGAGGAGGATACAGCTGAAAATATCGGCTGGGAACAACAAGAAAAGAACAAAACAAATCAAAGAATAAACAGTAAAACACGGGAAGATGCGGTAGCACGCCTCGGAACTGCACGGCGACATACATGAAACGCAGTGCCGGTGTAAGTAGCGGCGCATTGCTGTCCATCGGGTGTTTGCATCTAGTCTTCATGACTATTCTAACTGGATCGATTTGATGTTGTTTTTCTCAAACAATAAAAAGCGTGTGTGAATGGGGCAAACATCATTTACAAATAAAACCAACAGCCACAAGGAATTATAGTTTACTGTCTCTTGCAAAGGGATCGCAGTGAACACAATACCGACTCGGGGCTAGTTAGGAAAATAAGAATTGGCACGATTTCTGTGAAAGAACAATCAAATGCTGTTTCACCAGCCTCAGACCCAGCGAGTGACTGCAGCGTCGTTTAGTGACGACCGCTACAAACTTCACGGCGATCGTGTCGTTTAACCAAGCGAGCAAAACTAACGCTGCGTTACTGCAGTCTGAAACGGGCTGGTGGTGATGTGACCAGCCCAGGTAGTCTCCAAGTGTAATGGTTTAATCATCATCGCCAGCTGGCTGCAGTACCCGAGTGCCTGGAGTGTGATTGGGTCTCCAGAGAGAGAGAGAGAGAGGAGGCAGCGAGGGTTCGAGCGCACACCCGGGTTGCGTGTTTGATTCAAAGGAAGGCTTTTTAAAATGTATTCATTTGGCAGACGCCTGCTTCATCCAAGGCGACTTACAGGGTTCCAATGCAAGGACAGTGTTTAAATACAGTGTCGTTTACAGGAAGTGAAATAACGAGCTCACGACTAGTTATAAGCTAGTTTTGCATTTGACCTTAAGGACAGGTCAAAGGTCACGGTCAAGTTCATTTTTGAATAGATCATATTTTAATTTTTTTTAGCAGACGCCCTTATCCAGGGATATATGCGTTAATTTGTGTATTCTGTAGTAACTATGACACTGTCTGAACTCTCAAAGGAGTTCTAAACAAGTTTTGCATTTGAGCTTCAGCAAGGTAATATGTGCAATCTCACCGTAGCTGAAATTTGATTGGCTCACGGCGGCCATGTTTTTTTGATGTAGCGAGTTGCTTTGCACACGCTTGATAGATAACCTTGCCAAGGCTATGGATGCAAAGTGTGGCTTCAATCGGCATAACCGTTTCAGAGAAGAAGACGTTTGAATATTTTTGACAAATCCATGTGACCGATCGACTTCTCTTGAGCAACCGTAAATCTCGGCCATGAGGGGAGAACGTGCACCAAGTTTCACATCTCTGCTGTAAACCGGTTTGGAGAAGAAGATTTTATAATTGTCAAAAATTCTCGAGAAATCCAAGATGGCCACCACACCATGTGACCTATGACCTTTATTTTCTGACACAACTTCCCTTAGGTGCCACCACCCTGGCGAGTTTCGTGAGTTTCCGTGCAAGGGTGTTGATTTTAGAGCCATTTAAAAAAAAAGAGAGTGAAAGAAAAAACAAATCCTAACAAACAATAGGCTTCCCATTCTGGCTTGGAAGCCAAATAATACTAAAGGACAATATGAAGCAGCAAGTTAGGATTTCAACACGTTATATCTGCAATTACACAGTAATAATGCACTCGTGTAAGGATAGTGCAGCAGCTGAGGATCCAGTAATGTAGCTCTGGGGATCCAGTAACTTGTCGCTGAGGATCCAGTAACGTAGCTCTGAGGATCCAGTAACACGACTCTGAGGTTCCAGTAACGTGGCGCTGAGGATCCAGTAACGTGGGTCTGAGGATCCAGTAACGTGGGTCTGAGGATCCAGTAACGTAGCTCTGAGGATCCAGTAACGGAGCTCTGAGGATCCAGTAACACGGCTCTGAGGATCCAGTAACGTAGCTCTGAGGATCCAGTAACACGGCTCTGAGGATCCAGTAACGTAGCTCTGAGGATCCAGTAACACGGCTCTGAGGATCCAGTAACGTAGCTCTGAGGATCCAGTAACGTAGCTCTGAGGATCCAGTAACACGGCTCTGAGGATCCAGTAACGTGGCGCTGAGGATCCAGTAACGTGGGGCTGAGGATCCAGTAACGTGGGGCTGAGGATCCAGTAACGTAGCTCTGAGGATCCAGTAACGTAGCTCTGAGGATCCAGTAACACGGCTCTGAGGATCCAGTAACGTAGCTCTGAGGATCCAGTAACGTAGCTCTGAGGATCCAGTAACACGGCTCTGAGGATCCAGTAACACGGCTCTGAGGATCCAGTAACGTGGCGCCGAGGATCCAGTAACGTAGCTCTGAGGATCCAGTAATGCGGCTCTGAGGATCCAGTAACGTGGTGCTGAGGATCCAGTAACGTGGGGCTGAGGATCCAGTAACGTGGGGCTGAGGATCCAGTAACGTGGCGCTCAGGATCCAGTAACGTGGGTCTGAGGATCCAGTAACGTAGCTCTGAGGATCCAGTAACGTAGCTTTGAGGATCCAGTAACACGGCTCTGAGGATCCAGTAACGTAGCTCTGAGGATCCAGTAACACGGCTCTGAGGATCCAGTAATGTAGCTCTGAGGATCCAGTAAACGCCAGGATCCAGGATCGGCTCTGAGGATCCAGTAAACGGCTCTGAGGATCCAGTAACACGGCTCTGAGGATCCAGTAACTGAGGATCCAGTAACGTAGCTCTGAGGATCCAGTAACGTGGCGCTCAGGATCCAGTAACGTGGCGCCGAGGATCCAGTAACGTGGCGCTCAGGATCCAGTAACGTGGCGCCGAGGATCCAGTAACGTAGCTCTGAGGATCCAGTAACGCGGCTCTGAGGATCCAGTAACGTGGCTCTGAGGATCCAGTAACGTGGTGCTGAGGATCCAGTAACGTGGGGCTGAGGATCCAGTAACGTGGGGGCTGAGGTCAGGCGAATACAGTACATAGTAGGAGGAAGACTACAAAGAGTTTAAATGAAAAAAAGTCAATTTGAGGAGATCTAGAAGTAGAGTGGAGTGTGTGAGCAGTGCTGAATGATCGTGTCATTGAATGAATACAGGAGCGTGTGAGGGAGCCATGCTGAGACAGAGGACTAGATGCACCAGAGCAGGAGGAGGCTTCAACACAAGGCTCTTTGACTGGAGAGGGCTGGACAGGCTCTGAACCCGTTTCTCAAGGGCAGCATTACCACGGCCCGCCCATCCGCCTTGTGGTGTACAGCTGTGAGGAAGGGCAGCGTTGCGATCCAGGCAAGCGATGGGACTAGCAAGTGCAGGAGACAAGGGACTGCAGCTTTTAAAGGGCTTTAAGCATGCTTTTATTTAAACAAAGCAATCAAAACTAAGGCTCGGTGCTGAGTACAGCCCCACACACTGACCCTGCTGCTCTCAGTCCTCTCTCACTGACCCTGCTGCTCTCAGTCCTCTCTCACTGACCCTGCTGCTCTCAGTCCTTCTCTCTCACTGACCCTGCTGCTCTCAGCCCTTCTCTCACTGACCCTGCTGCTCTCAGTCCTTCTCTCACTGACCCTGCTGCTCTCAGTCCTTCTCTCTCACTGACCCTGCTGCTCTCAGTCCTTCTCTCTCACTGACCCTGCTGCTCTCAGTCCTCTCTCACTGACCCTGCTGCTCTCAGTCCTTCTCTCTCACTGACCCTGCTGCTCTCAGTCCTCTCTCACTGACCCTGCTGCTCTCAGTCCTCTCTCACTGACCCTGCTACTCTTAGTCCTTCTCTCTCACTGACCCTGCTGCACTCAGTCCTTCTCTCATGCCAGACATGTTTTTAGCAGGGAGGGGATTCTAACCCTGGCCCTGCCATATTTAGCACATACTTAAAAAAAAAAAAACGAAATACAAAGAAATACATAATATTCCTGGGATGGCCACAGTTGGTCCTTCCAGTCCTGTTCTTTCCAGCCCTGGTCTAAATTGTTTAATTGAACCAATGAACCCCTGATCCAGACCCTGAAGTAGTTCACTGTCTCGTTTTACCTGTAAAACCAGGAGTGGAATGACCCTCCCGGACCGTGCCTGGACCCCCCTGCTCTGTTTCCATGTGCAGGGCCCTTGCTCTGCACAGATGTAAACTTTTCTCATGTGCAGCACCAGTTATAGAAGATGCTGCTGCCTCGTGGTACTGAGACACGCCTGTGCTGTCGGTCCCGTGATCTGATTGCAGCTCCCTCCTGTCTCCTCTCAGACAGAGTTACAGGCACACTGATTCATGTTTGACCCTCTTCTCTCCTGTTTCCCTCTCCAGTGGTTGCAGTCTCTGCAGTATGGACCCTGACAATAGCAGCTGCAGTTCAGGTGTGACTGGTCCCAGTCCGTCTCGCAGACTGGTGGACCTGCAGTTTCCAAACTACAGCGCGGTGCTGCTGGAGCACCTGAATCAGCACCGCGAGGAGGGCAAGTTCTGCGACCTGGCGGTGCACGTGAGGGGGCAGGTGTTCCGCGCGCACAAGGCTGTGCTGGCCGCCTCCTCCTCCTACTTCCATGACAAGCTGATGCTGAGGGACAGCGACGTCATTGCCCTGCCCAGTGTGATCGAACCCAGGGCCTTCGCAGGGCTGCTGGGGCTCATATACACCGGCCGGCTGCGGGTCACAGTGCAGGACATGCCCAGCTACTTGCTGGTGGCCAGTGGCCTGCAGCTCTGGCATGTTGTGGACCGATGTAAAGAGATACTGAAGAGGGAAGAGGAGCAGGTACATACACTGAGACAGCAGCACAGCCCTGAGACAGCAGCACAGCACTGAGACAGCAGCACAGCCCTGAGACAGCAATACAGCCCTGAGACAGCAGCACAGCACTGAGACAGCAGCACAGCCCTGAGACAGCAGCACAGCCCTGAGACAGCAGCACAGCCCCGAGACAGCAGCACAGCCCTTAGACAGCAGCACAGCACTGAGACAGCAGCACAGCACTGAGACAGCACAGCACTGAGACAGCAGCACACACTGAGACAGCAGCACACTGAGACAGCAGCACAGCACTGAGACAGCAGCACAGCACTGAGACAGCAGCACAGCTTCACACACTGAGACAGCAGCACAGCCCCGAGACAGCAGCACAGCCCTGAGACAGCTTCACAACACTGAGACAGCTTCACAACATTGAGACAGCTTCACACACTGAGACAGCATCGGGACAGTTGTCCTGGATTCCTCAGAGTAATTGAAATCTCTTTTGTCTCCACAGAAGCATTTCAGTAAGAAGAGATCGTACAGAAACTGCCGCTCCACCTCCCAGTCTCCCAGTAGCAGCCAGGTACTGGTGGGGTGTCGAGAGGATACTGGGGGCAGAGACTGCGCAGCGAGGGCGCACACTCAGGAGGGCCTGGCTGTGAGGAGAGAGTGGGAGGGGGGCAGGCAAGGGGGCCCCGAGGGGCAGGAGGGGGAGGACGGGCCGTGTCTCAGACCCAACAGCAACAGCAAGACCAAGGAGGAGCTGTACTACTCTACAGAACGAGAGGACCATTATTACTATAGCAACAGCAACAACACCACCGGCAAAGACGAGGAGTATGAGGTACAGGCCAAGCTGCATGTGTGATCAGCCCCTGTGTGTATCTGCAGTGTGATGAGCCCCTGTGTGTATCTGCAGTGTGATGAGCCCCTGTGTGTATCTGCAGTGTGATCAGCCCCTGTGTGTATCTGCAGTGTGATCAGCCCCTGTGTGTATCTGCAGTGTGATCAGCCCCTGTGTGTATCTGCAGTGTGATCAGCCCCTGTGTGTATCTGCAGTGTGATCAGCCCCTGTGTGTATCTGCAGTGTGATGAGCCCCTGTGTGTATCTGCAGTGTGATGAGCCCCTGTGTGTATCTGCAGTGTGATCAGCCTGTGTATCTGCAGTGTGATCAGCCCTGTGTGTATCTGCAGTGTGATGAGCCCCTGTGTGTATCTGCAGTGTGATCAGCCCCTGTGTGTATCTGCAGTGTGATGAGCCCGTGTGTATCTGCAGTGTGATCAGCCCCTGTGTGTATCTGCAGTGTGATGAGCCCCTGTGTGTATCTGCAGTGTGATCAGCCCCTGTGTGTATCTGCAGTGTGATCAGCCCCTGTGTGTATCTGCAGTGTGATCAGCCCCTGTGTGTATCTGCAGTGTGATCAGCCCCTGTGTGTATCTGCAGTGTGATGAGCCCCTGTGTGTATCTGCAGTGTGATCAGCCCATGTGTGTATCTGCAGTTTGATGAGCCTGTGTGTGTATCTGCAGTGTGATCAGCCCCTGTGTGTATCTGCAGTGTGATCAGCCCGTGTGTATCTGCAGTGTGATCAGCCCCTGTGTGTATCTGCAGTGTGATCAGCCCCTGTGTGTATCTGCAGTGTGATCAGCCCATGTGTGTATCTGCTACCCGGTCCTGCTACCCGTGGCACAGTCCTGCTACCCGTGGCACAGTCCTGCTACCCGTGGCACAGTCCTGCTACATATATGGTGGTTGTATATCCCAGTGGAATGTAGGCTTGAATTTCCTTGTTTTCTGTTTCAGGTGGATGAGGACATGGAGGGGGCAGAGACTGAGGACGATGATGTCATCAAGGTGCATGTCCAATCAGAGGAGGAGGAGGAGGAGGAGGAGGGAGGGGTGCTGAATGCAGAAAGGAGGAGAGATGGAGAAGGAGAGATTTGCAGTGGCTCTATTGATGAGAACGGGAGGATGGTGATGATTGAGGTCGACAGAGAGAGGGGGAGAGAGAGGAAGAGGGGGCCGCTGGAGAGGGAGGCAGCAGCCAGCTATTCATACAAGCTTGTACACAAACAGGACAGCCAACCAAGCCCGGAGCACAGACAACAAGCCCTTTCAAATTCCTCAAACTGGTTTTCCACAGCCGCAGGGGCAGCAAGTGTGCACGACTCGAGCGGGGGGGCTTTCTCGAGCATGGGGGAGCTCCGACTGGGGCGACTGGGAATGCTGGGAGCTGGCAGCGGACTGGTTCATGTGAAGGAGGAGAGTTGGGAGGAGGATGAGAGAGAAGGGAAAGTGCAGACCAACGGGAGTGGACAGGGAATGAACTTCATTGATTCCATCAGTAGAAGTGTTACCTGTAAAAGTAATGATGAGATGAGTCAGGCTGGTTTCACTGTCTACTCCGAGGGAGCGGGTGGGAGGAGCAGTGACTGTTTCCTGCTCTCTGCCCTGCACAGCAAGGAGCCCGGCCCGGTCTCTCTGCTGGCTGCTGGGTCGGTTGTGGTGGATTCTGCCTCTTTCCCCGACGGCACCAGAGTCATCGCAGACCCCACGGGTTACCCTGCCAACGCTGTCACCCAGCAACCCATGGATATCCACGGCAACGAGATCGTCACTCACGCCTCTCTGGGCCAGGCAGTGCACGCCCCAGTCAAGATCCTGTCCGTGGAGCCCGACGGCAAGCGATTCGGCTGCCTGTGTGGAAAGCGCTTCGCGGTGAAGCCCAAGAGAGACCGGCACATCATGCTGACCCTGAGCGTGCGTCCCTTCGACTGCTCCGTCTGCGAGAAGAAGTTCAAACTGAAGCACCACCTGAACGAGCACATGAAGACACACATGGGCTTCCTGTACAAGTGTGAGCGCTGCGGCCGCAAGTTCAGAATGAGGAGCTGCTACCTGAAGCACCTGCAGCAGGAGGAGGAGCAGCTGCAGCAGCAAAGTGCCAGTGCAAGCAGCGTGCTGTGAGGGATTGAGAGCGAGGGTGAGGGAGTGAGAGCGAGGGTGAGGGAGTGAGAGCGAGGGAGTGGGAGTGAGAGCGAGGGAGTGAGAGTGAGAGCGAGGGTGATTAGGGAGAGCAAGGGGAGGGAGTGAGAGAGGGGTGAGGGAGGTGAGGATGAGGTGAGGGAGTGAGAGCGAGGGAGTGAGAGCGAGGGTGAGGGAGTGAGAGTGAGGGTGAGGGTGGGGGAGTCAGGGTGAGTGTGAGGGTGGGTATGAATGTGTGTCAGTGTGTGTGTGTCAGTGTGTGTGTGTCAGTGTGTGTGTGTGTGTGTGTGTCAGTGTGTGTGTGTGTGTGTGCGTGTGTCAGTGTGTGTGTGTGTGTCAGTGTGTGTGTCAGTGTGTGTCAGTGTGTGTGTGTGTCAGTGTGTGTGTGTCAGTGTGTGTGTGTGTCAGTGTGTGTGTGTGTGTGTCAGTGTGTGTGTGTGTGTCAGTGTGTGTGTGTCAGTGTGTGTGTGTGTGTGTGTGTGTGTCAGTGTGTGTGACATGTGTCATGTCGTGTGTGTCAGTGTGTGTGTGTGTCAGTGTGTGTGTGTGTGTGTAGTCATGTGTGTGTGTGTGTCTCAATGTGTGTGAACAGTGGAAGAACATGTTTGTGTGTGTCAGTGTGTGTGTGTGTGTGTGCACTCTGGCATGACCGTGCCTTTAGAAGAGACAAGTGTGTCTCTTTCATTTGTAAACTCATGAACTAAAGCACACACACAGACAAAAATAAGCCACGCTCCCTTTTTTTGATGGAATCCACCCTCTATAATGCAGCCCTTCATCGTGATCACAGTAATGTGTGGCTCACATTGTACAGGACTCAGTGCTGCTTAACCAGCAACATTCATACTGTGGGCACTTCAGTACAATGTTAGTCAATCTACAAAAGGATGTAATTGAGTTCCCTGGAGTTCTGTAAATAGTAACGTGAACTTTATTAAGCAGCCTTGCTGTAGATGGAAGAACATGTTTAGAATCTGCCTTCACTTCAGTGTCTGCATGTGGAGTGTTTGTGAGAGGGCAGGGGGCTCCTCTGCACTGGAGATGGTTCCTAGGCTGGCAGTGACAGCTCCCCTGCGAGAGCAGCACGCTGCCACACTGCCTTTAGAAGAGACTGAAGCCTTCACCGTTAACACTTCATCTCTCTAATGCTTTCATTTTGTAAAATATGAGCTCAAATGGGTTTTTTGTGTTTTGCTAAAATGCCTTTTTGAAAAGAAGAAATACAAAAATAAGCACTTAATGTTATTCTGCAAAGGTTACTTTTGTCAGTTTTTATCCTGTGTGTGTGTAAAACAGGTCCGATCCATCCTCATGGGTATACATGCCCCTGTGAATCTAACCCTGCCCCTGTGATCCCATCCATCCTCATGGGTATACATGCCCCTGTGAATCTCACCCTGCCCCTGTGATCCGATCCATCCTCATGGGTATACATGCCCCTGTGAATCTCACCCTGCCCCTGTGATCCGATCCATCCTCATGGGTATACATGCCCCTGTGAATCCCACCCTGCCCCTGTGATCCGATCCATCCTCATGGGTATACATGCCCTGTGAATCTCACCCTGCCCCTGTGACCCGATCCATCCTCATGGGTATACATGCCCCTGTGAATCCCACCCTGCCCCTGTGATCCGATCCATCCTCATGGGTATACATGCCCCTGTGATCCGATCCTCATGGGTATACATGCCCTGTGAACCCTGCCCCTGTGATCCGATCCATCCTCATGGGTATACATGCCCCTGTGAATCTCACCCTGCCCCTGTGATGATCCATCCTCATGGGTATACATGCCCCTGTGAATCTCACCCTGCCCCATCCTATCCATCCTCATGGGTATACATGCCCCTGTGAATCTCACCCTGCCCCTGTGATCCGATCCATCCTCATGGGTATACATGCCCCTGTGAATCTCACCCTGCCCCTGTGATCCGATCCATCCTCATGGGTATACATGAATCTCACCCTGCCCCTGATGATCCATCCTCATGGGTATACATGCCGTGAATCTCACCCTGCCCCTGTGATCCGATCCATCCTCATGGGTATACATGCCCCTGTGAATCTCACCCTGCCCCTGTGATCCGATCCATCCTCATGGGTATACATGCCCCTGTGAATCCCACCCTGCCCCTGTGATCCGATCCATCCTCATGGGTATACATGCCCCTGTGAATCTCACCCTGCCCCTGTGATCCCATCCATCCTCATGGGTATACATGCCCCTGTGATCCGATCCATCCTCATGGGTATACATGCCCCTGTGAATCTCACCCTGCCCCTGTGATCCGATCCATCCTCATGGGTATACATGCCCCTGTGAATCTCACCCTGCCCCTGTGATCCGATCCATCCTCATGGGTATACATGCCCCTGTGAATCTCACCCTGCCCCTGTGATCCGATCCATCCTCATGGGCCCATGCCCCTGTGAATCTCACCCTGCCCCTGTGATCCGATCCATCCTCATGGGTATACATGGGTATACATGCCCCTGTGAATCCATCCTCCTGTATACATGCCCCCTGTGATCCGATCCATCCTCATGGGTATACATGCCCCTGTGAATCTCACCCTGCCCCTGTGATCCCATCCATCCTCATGGGTATACATGCCCCTGTGAATCTCACCCTGCCCCTGTGATCCGATCCATCCTCATGGGTATACATGCCCCTGTGAATCTCACCCTGCCCCTGTGATCCGATCCATCCTCATGGGTATACATGCCCCTGTGAATCTCACCCTGCCCCTGTGATCCGATCCATCCTCATGGGTATACATGCCCCTGTGAATCTCACCCTGCCCCTGTGATCCCATCCATCCTCATGGGTATACATGCCCCTGTGAATCTCACCCTGCCCCTGTGATCCGATCCATCCTCATGGGTATACATGCCCCTGTGAATCTCACCCTGCCCCTGTGATCCGATCCATCCTCATGGGTATACATGCCCCTGTGAATCTCCCTGCCCCCATGCCCCTGTGATCCCCCTGTGATCCATCCTCATGGGTATACATGCCCCTGTGAATACCCCTGCCCCTGTGATCCGATCCATCCTCATGGGTATACATGCCCCTGTGAATCTCACCCTGCCCCTGTGATCCGATCCATCCTCATGGGTATACATGCCCCTGTGAATCTCACCCTGCCCCTGTGATCCGATCCATCCTCATGGGTATACATGCCCTGTGAATCTCCCTGCCCCTGTGATCCGATCCATCCTCCCCATGGGCCCCCCATGCCCCTGTGATCCATCCATCCTCATGGGTATACATGCCCCTGTGAATCCCACCCTGCCCCTGTGATCCGATCCATCCTCATGGGTATACATGCCCCTGTGAATCTCACCCTGCCCCTGTGATCTATATCCATGTGAATCTCACCCTGCCCCCTGTGATCCTATCCATCCCATGGGTATCCATGCCCCTGTGAATCCCACCCTGCCCCTGTGATCCGATCCATCCTCATGGGTATACATGCCCTGAATCTCACCCTGCCCCTGTGATCCGATCCATCCTCATGGGTATACATGCCCCTGTGAATGCCCCTCATCCATCCTCATGGGCCATGCCCCTGTGAATCTATCCACCCTGCCCCCTGTGATCCGATCCATCCTCATGGGTATACATGCCCCTGTGAATCTCACCCTGCCCCTGTGATCCGATCCATCCTCATGGGTATACATGCCCCTGTGAACCTCACCCTGCCCTGTGATCCATCCATCCTCATGGGTATACATGCCCCTGTGAATCTCACCCTGCCCCTGTGATCCCATCCATCCTCATGGGTATACATGCCCTGTGAATCTCACCCTGCCCCTGTGATCCGATCCATCCTCATGGGTATACATGCCCCTGTGAATCTCACCCTGCCCCTGTGATCCTATCCATCCTCATGGGTATACATGCCCCTGTGAATCTCACCCTGCCCCTGTGATCCGATCCATCCTCATGGGTATACATGCCCCTGTGAATCTCACCCTGCCCCTGTGATCCGATCCATCCTCCCATGCCCCCCCTGTGATCCGATCCATCCTCATGGGTATACATGCCCCTGTGAATCTCACCCTGCCCCTGTGATCCATCCATCCATCCTCATGGGTATACATGCCCCTGTGAATCTCCATGGGTATACCTGCCCCTGTGATCTGTGATCCATCCTCATGGGTATACATGCCCCTGTGAATCTCACCCTGCCCCTGTGATCCCATCCATCCTCATGGGTATACATGCCCCTGTGAATCTCACCCTGCCCCTGTGATCCCATCCATCCTCATGGGTATACATGCCCCTGTGAATCTCCCCCCTGCCCCTGTGATCCATCCTCATGGGTATACATGCCCTGTGAATCTCATGCCCCTGTGATCCATCCATCCTGGGTATACATGCCCTGTGAATCTCACCCTGCCCCTGTGATCCGATCCATCCTCATGGGTATACATGCCCCTGTGAATCTCACCCTGCCCCTGTGATCCGATCCATCCTCCTGGGTATACATGCCCCTGTGAATCTCACCCTGCCCCTGTGATCCGATCCATCCTCATGGGTATACATGCCCCTGTGAATCCCACCCTGCCCCTGTGATCCTATCCATCCTCATGGGTATACATGCCCCTGTGAATCTCACCCTGCCCCTGTGATCCGATCCATCCTCATGGGTATACATGCCCCTGTGAATCCCACCCTGCCCCTGTGATCCTATCCATCCTCATGGGTATCCATGCCCTGTGAATCCCACCCTGCCCTGTGATCCGATCCATCCTCATGGGTATACATGCCCCCTGTGAATCCCACCCTGCCCCTGTGATCCTATCCATCATGCCCTGTGAATCTCACCCTGCCCCTGTGATCCCATCCATCCTCATGGGTATACATGCCCCTGTGAATCTCACCCTGCCCCTGTGATCCGATCCATCCTCATGGGTATACATGCCCCTGTGAATCCCACCCTGCCCCTGTGATCCTATCCATCCTCGTGGGTATACATGCCCCTGTGATCCTATCCATCCTCATGGGTATACATGCCCCTGTGATCCGATCCATCCTCATGGGTATACATGCCCCTGTGATCCGATCCATCCTCATGGGTATACATGCCCCTGTGAATCTCACCCTGCCCCTGTGATCCATCCTCATCCATGCCCCTGTGAATCTCACCCTGCCCCTGTGATCCGATCCATCCTCATGGGTATACATGCCCCTGTGAATCTCACCCTGCCCCTGTGATCCGATCCATCCTCATGGGTATACATGCCCCTGTGAATCTCACCCTGCCCCTGTGATCCGATCCATCCTCATGGGTATACATGCCCCTGTGAATCCCACCCTGCCCCTGTGATCCGATCCATCCTCATGGTTATACATGCCCCTGTGAATCTAACCCTGCCCCTGTGATCCGATCCATCCTCATGGGTATACATGCCCCATGTGAATCCCACCCTGCCCCTGTGATCCGATCCATCCTCATGGGTATACATGCCCCTGTGAATCTAACCCTGCCCCTGTGATCCGATCCATCCTCATGTTTCTGTATATCAGCTGTATTGCAGGTTTTGGGAGGAAGATGATGAAAAAACACAGCAGACAGAAGATCAGGCCCTTTGAATCAGGGCGAGGCCGCTTTTAGAAAGAACACGTAACAAATTCAGTCATTTTAGTGTACGTGAGATGCAGTATTAACAAATTACCACAAGAGGGCGCACAGTCCTTGCACAAAACAAAAAGAAAAAAGTGATCCTGTAGTCGGGACGTTCATTCAAAAACTCTTTTAAGGATGATGTAATTCCACATTCACACATTGCTCAAGTGATTTCATTTTAGTGAGAGATTCAGATTCCCTGAGTTCAAAGTGAATGATGGTTTTAATCCACTAACATCTTGTCAGTAGAAGTCTTGTGCTCTTAAAGACCCTTGTAGCGCTGGGTCGGATGCAGGCTGTGTTTTAGACAGCTATCCTTTCAGTGACAGGGTTTATATTGCACATCTTACACATTTATCTGGATAACAAGCATACCGTGCCTCAGAGGTGTTCTTTCAAGCTAAATTACGATTTTTTACTACAGTTTCAAAATACATTTTCTGTCGGCATCAAAAAAAAAAGTGAAATGAATATTATTGTGAAATAAAATCTCACCATCAACAAGGTTGCAGAATACTTAAAAACAGACTCGCTGTGACTTCAGAACCGGCAGAGCTTACACGTGTGTGCGATTAGCAAACACGCTGCACTTTCACTACGGGTTTACAATCCACTTTCTGCCAGCATCAAAACAGCAGGACTGCAGCGTGAAAGGGCAGCGTCGTGGCGGGCTGGGCAGGGCTGGGCACACCCGGAGGGAGCCTCAGAGGCAGGAAGCTGCAGTTTAAAGAGATGGATGCGCATGTTTATTTACAAAAAACAAGGGAACAAGGTACAAGGACCCAAATAAAAGGGCTAAACAAAACTCAACAAATCAAACCGCAAGCACTGCTGTCATGGTGTCTCTTACCTGCTTCGTTCAGGCTGGGCATCCACCTTCTCAGAACTCTCCATCCAAACGCCTCACTCTCAAACAGGATGCGCTTCCCTTTTTATACATGTGGCCGTTCCCAATCAGCACCCAATTATCCACTCTGGGAACGGCCACATTATACAGGGATGGAATTAACCCTATCCCTGCCAAACTTAAATTCAAGAGAATACATCTTTATTTATTCTCTGTGACCTGTGAAAAGTAATTCTCAGCAGTTACTTTGTTAAACCCCTTGACAATTTGAAATGCCTCTGTTAGTCACCTCTGGCTCTCCTTCTTCCTAGGCTCTACAGATTCAGCTCTTTCAGTCTATCTTCATATGACATGCTCTTCAATCCTGGAATGAATCGTGTTGCTCTCTGTACTCTCTCCAATGCCTCAATGTCTTTTTTATGATATGGGGACCAGAACTGGAGACACTATTCTATGAATATAACTTCTCTTGATTTGAATTCAGCTGTCTTGGCTATATAACCTAACAGTCTATGTGCCTTTTTTACAGCTTCTCAACACTGTCTAGTTGGCTTTAGAGATTCATGCACTACGACCCCCAAGTCCTTTTCATACATAGCCTCCTCTATTTTGTTACTATTCATGCTGTATTTGCCTCTAATGTTTTAGCGCCTGAAGTGCAAGACTTTGCATTTATTCAAATTCATTTCCACCTGCCATGTGTCAGCCCAAGCTTGAATCTTGTCTAAATCTCTTTGTGATATTGAAGTTGCTGAGTGGGAGTTGGCTGCCCCTCCCAGTCCCCTTTCAAGTACAAAATGTAACTATTAACAAATGGGGGTTTCCCTCCTAAAGACCTGAAACCTCAATAAGCTATAACAAAGCTGCTCAGCCTGCTATAGAGTTTTGCATTTATTGTGTTTTTACACAAATGATATGTGATATTAAAAAGGACGGTGTATTTGTGCACTACAGCCTGTTTGCTACGTCCCGCTGTGGCCTTGTGCTCCGCGTGAAGCCACCGAATCGAGCTGGTATTGTCCCGGTTCCGCCCTGCCCCCTGCCAGTGCTTACATCCCCGGTCCGGTACCCAGACGGTCTTGTTGGGGTCTTGACCTGCCCCGTCACTGTCTGTACCTGCACATTATTCCTGTACACTGCACTGCTTCATGCAGCATGCCTGGGTTCTATCCCTGTTGAAGACAGGCACGTCTGATGCTCTTCCTGCCTGGGGCCAGAGCACGGCAAGGAGGCTCTGGTGAACCGCAGTCATGTGAGCTTTGTGCATGTTCATAACCTGCACAGAGCTCCACCTCCCTCACCCCTGCACAGCGCTCCACATCCCTCACTCCTGCACAGCGCTCCACCTCCCTCTCCTCACTCCCTCCCTCACCCCTCCACATCCCTCCACCTCCTGCACCAGCGCTCCACCTCCCTCACCCCTGCACCTCCCTCACTCCAGCTCCCTCCACCTGCACAGCGCTCCACCTCACCACTCCTGCACAGACCTCCCTCCTCCCTCACTCCTCCCTCACCCAGCGCTCCACCTCCCTCCTCCACCACTCCTGCACAGCTCCACCTCCCCTCCCCCTGCACAGCGCTCCACCTCCCTCACCCCTGCACAGCGCTCCACCTCCCTCACCCCTGCACAGCGCTCCACCTCCCTCACTCCTGCACAGCGCTCCACCTCCCTCACTCCTGCACAGCGCTCCACCTCCCTCACCCCTGCACAGCTCCACCTCCACCCCCTCCCTCCCACTCCTGCAGCGCTCCCCTCCCCCTGCCCCCCCCCTCACCCCTGCACAGCGCTCCACCTCCCTCACCCCTGCACAGCGCTCCACCTCCCTCACCCCTCCTGCACACCTCCCTCACCCCCACATCCTCTCCCCTGCACAGAGCTCCACCTTCCTCACTCCTGCACAGCGCTCCACCTCCCTCACCCCTGCACAGCGCTCCACCTCCCTCACCCCTGCACCCCTGCACAGCGCTCCACCTCCCCCACCTCCCTCCTGCACAGCAGCGCTCCACCTCCCTCACCCCTGCACAGCGCTCCACCTCCCTCACCCCTGCACAGCTCCACCTCCCTCACTCCTCCCTCCACCTCCCCCCTGCAGCGCTCCACCTCCCTCACCCCTGCAGTGCTCCGTGTCCCTCACTCCTGCACAGCGCTCCACCTCCCTCACTCCTGCACAGCGCTCCACCTCCCTCACCCCTGCACAGCGCTCCACCTCCCTCACCCCTGCACAGAGCTCCACCTCCCTCACCCCTGCACAGCGCTCCACCTCCCTCACCCCTGCACCACCTCCCTCACTCCTGCTCCACCTCCCTCACCCCTGCACAGCGCTCCACCTCCCTCACCCCTGCACAGCGCTCCACCTCCCTCACCCTGCTGGCTCCGCCTCCCTCACTCCTGCACGCTCCGCTCCCACCTCCCGTGTCCTCACCCTGCACTGGCGCTCCACCTCCCTCACCCCTGCACAGCAGCTCCGTGTCCCTCACCCTCACTCCCTCCCTCACTCCTGCACAGCGCTCCACCTCCCTCACCCCTGCACAGCGCTCCACCTCCCTCACCCCTGCACAGCGCTCCGCCTCCCTCACTCCTGCACAGCGCTCCACCTCCCTCACCCCTGCACAGCGCTCTGCGTGCCATGCAGGAAGTGGTACCCACACTCTTACGTTACTCCAGTTTGATGCCTGACCTCTAATTATAACTCTCTGGTTCCTATCTTGCATGTCTTGTATATTGCTGCTGGATTTTTTTAACGTGTGTTGGGGTGCTGTGTTAATTTAGTTCGACAGTGAGTTTATTAACGTTAGTTTGTCTGTTATTTTATTATTACAGTTTATTAACATTCACTTGCCTATTGCTTTTCGTTTACTAATTCATGTCATATGTTGATGTGCGTCATGACAAGTAACACATGTTTATTTATTGAATCCTATTGTGTCTGGTGGCTAACTCTGTCTTAGAGAACACTTCTGCTATAAGAGCACTTCACTTGCTTCCCGAGGGGTGTTCTCTTAGCTGGAGATTATTGTACTAAAATAATAACCTCTACATTATCCCGATTTGGTCTCCGCATAATATTTGGGGAGCTTGTGATAATTCAGTTAATATTTCAAGTGCAGTGCATACACGGGCGTTCAGTTTGCTTTCTGTTTGTTATTCAGGCACCGCTGTCCGTTTTGTCTAAATGGATCATGGAGGCTTGGAAGGCAACACCTTCAGATGTCATCAAACGCATTTCAGAAGTGCTGTGCTTCCAACAGGCTTGACGAGAGTGAAGATGACTGTCTGTGGAGCGGTGATGATGTCATTCCAGTAGAAACTGCTGACACTGAAGAAGAGGCTGAACATGATGAGGGCAGTGCTCTCTTAAAATGGAACGGAGGGGAAAACAAAGACACTGAATGAACAAACAAACTCAGACTTTATTGAAATCTTTACAGGACTTGGTAGCTGAACATATGCTGTCCTATGAAAGCAACAAGGACAATAAAACTGACTAAAATACTGACTTTCATTTATCATTTCCCAGCTAACTTTGATTTTCTAGCAACAGAAGTGTTTTATTTTGAATAGGCCTACAGCCATTGAAGCAAAATAGAAAACTAGCTTGGCTAAATCAAAAAAAAGGCGGACAATACAACTGACTGAAATACAGTTAAAGAGTCAAAGAACAGCCGTTCAATCCCTGTCCCTGAATGGGCTGAACAGGAGTATCCCGGGAGGAAAACATTACAAACAGTTCTGTACAGAGGTGAACACAAAAGCACTCAGAAAACAAAAAACATTTGTCATCATTTCTTTACATAAAAATAAAGCTTTACCTTAGAATTCAGACTGAGCATTTTTTAACACAAAAACTATGTTAGAGTCATGAAGATCAGTATTAACCAAAGGTTAGTACTGCCTTGAAAGAACTGGGGATCTTAATATTGAAACTAGGAGACTAGGCAATACATGGGAGAAAAGTGGAACCTTGCAGACGTATTTACAATCTATTTACTAGCATTACTAATGTGACGTAACAAAATCACAATGGTCAACAAGATGACGAACTGTCCAACAAGATGCAGTCGTTCATATCTTCCATCCGCGAGAGTAAGTTTGTGATCTGAAGTCACTGTGATTAGGGGTGACCCTATTTATCAATGTTGCTTTGGTGTCCTCAAGTGTCTCAAATGCTGATCATTTTCTTGTGTCCTTCAAGAGCCTGCAACTGACTGAACTTCTTCCCATATTAAGAGCAGGGATCGGGATACACATGCGCGAGTGTTATGGTGTCTTTCAAGGTTTGCAAAACGACTGAAAGTTTTCCACATTCAGCAGTGATAAGGTTTCTGTGTGACTGCGCTGGTGTGATTGAAGACTTCCTAACCATGTGAAGCTCTTCCCACACTCAGTGCAGTGATAAGGTTTCTCGTCTGTGTGAACACGCTGGTGTCTTTTAAAGGAAGAAAAATCACTGAAGCTCTTCCCACACTCAGTGCAGTGATAAGGTTTTTCTCCTGTGTGACTGCGCTGGTGTGATTGAAGATATCCTAACCGTGTGAAACTCTTCCCACACTCAGTGCAGTGATAAGGTTTCTCGCCTGTGTGAACACGCTGGTGTGTATGAAGATTTCCTGACTGCGTGAATCTCTTCCCACACTCAGGGCAGTGATAAGGTTTCTCGCCTGTGTGAACACGCTGGTGTCTTTTAAAGTAAGAAAAATCACTGAATCTCTTCCCACACTCAGTGCAGTGATAAGGTTTCTCGCCTGTGTGAACACGCTGGTGTCTTTTAAAGGAAGAAAAATCACTGAAGCTCTTCCCACACTCAGTGCAGTGATAAGGTTTTTCTCCTGTGTGACTGCGCTGGTGTGATTGAAAACTTCCTAACCATGTGAAGCTCTTCCCACACTCAGGGCAGTGATAAGGTTTCTCGCCTGTGTGAACACGCTGGTGTATTTTAAAGTAAGAAGAATCACTGAAGCTCTTCCCACACTCAGTGCAGTGATAAGGTTTCTCTCCTGTGTGACTGTGCTGGTGTGATTGAAGATATCCTAACCTTGTGAAACTCTTCCCACACTCAGTGCAGTGATAAGGTTTCTCGCCTGTGTGAACACGCAGGTGTCTTTTAAGGCCACCTAACTGACTGAATCTCTTCCCACACTCAGAGCAGTGATAAGGTTTCTCTCCTGTGTGAACACGCAGGTGTCTTTTAAGGCCACCTAACTGATTGAATCTCTTCCCACAATCAGAGCAGTGATAAGGTTTCTCTCCTGTGTGAACACGCTGGTGGATTTTAAAGTATGAAAAATCACTGAATCTCTTCCCACATTGAGAACACTGATGACGTTTCTCTCCTGTGTGAATGCGCTGGTGGATTATAAGCTTTGATAAACGGCTGAATCTCTTCCCACATTCAGAACACTGATGACGTTTCTCTCCTTTGTGAATGCGCTGGTGGATTATAAGCTTTGATAAACGGCTGAATCTCTTCCCACATTCAGCACACTGATGACGTTTCTCTCCTGTGTGAATGCGCTGGTGGATTATAAGCTTTGATAAACGGCTGAATCTCTTCCCACATTCAGCACACTGATGACGTTTCTCTCCTGTGTGAATGCGCTGGTGGATTATAAGCTTTGATAAACGGCTGAATCTCTTCCCACATTCAGCACACTGATGACGTTTCTCTCCTGTGTGAATGCGCTGGTGGATTATAAGCTTTGATAAACGGCTGAATCTCTTCCCACATTGAGAACACTGATGACGTTTCTCTCCTGTGTGAATGCGCTGGTGCAATTGAAGATTTCCTAACTGTGTAAAACTCATCCCATACTCGGCACAGGGCAATGAAGTCCCTCCTGTGAGATTTCCCATGAGAGTTTCAGGAGAGTCTAATTGACAGGAACTCTTCCCACCTTTAACAGAATGAGGCAAGGTCTTCAAGTTGCCCTGGGTTTCAGAACCGTTAAAACATACAGAATGTGTCGGCTCTGTACTCTTCACAGTAAGTGGGTGTCTGTCTTGTAAAGAAGGGATTTTAACTGAGCGAGATCCCAATGTCCTCACATGTTCTTGGGGTGTCATCTTTCTGATTTTCTTGTGCTGTGGTTTGCCACTAGAAGAGTTTTTGCCCTGGAGTGATGGAGTGGAGTCGTGTTCTCCTTTAGAAGCTAAAGAGAGAGAAGAGAGACAAAGGTTATTGTACAGCATTCTTCCACAGTCACTCTTCTGCAGGGCTTCATGTCATAAACATGACAAATCCTAGAGTGAACTCTATTGAGAAAATGCTGTAGGCCTATAAGAGTATTTAAAGGGCTACATTTTGCTGTAATGATCTAGCACAACAGTGTAGCTTGGAAAGAAATACAGTGTTTACTCCAGGACTTACAGACTGAGGGTCAATGTGACCCCCTCTCAAGATTTTAGGGGGACATTTTCTTCAGTGAGGGGGTCAATATGTTTGATTCAGAACCAACCACCATTTCTTATTTTTGTTTGTTTTAAATATGCCAACAGAGTTTAAGGACCTTTTGTTTCTGAAGAACAAAAAATAAAACTGTAAAGCTGTAGATACAACCAAGGTGTCTCCACAATACTCACTGTCACTGTTGGGGAAAATACTGGTAAATGTGTCACAGTGATGCTGGTGTATCACTAAGTAGAGGATATTCATTGTATCAAACCACATTAGAACAGGGGTTTCAATCTTTTTAAGCTGTGTACCCCCTTCCAAAAAATGTAGTCCACTGAGATAGTCATAAAATGAAAACAGAAAAAAGGTCTGTACAATAACATGATACAACAAAACGCACAAGCCTTGGAGTGTGTGATGGATAAAATTATAAAAGTTACAGTATTATAAAAGAAAAAAATATATTAGTTTTGGCTCAAAATAGTCCCTCAAACAGGTTTCTAGTTGTTGGAAACATCATCATTTTATTGTAAATGTTAATTAATTAAAATCAACGAAGCCTCTGTGCTAGCCTCAATCACTCAGAAATAACATAGGACTATTCCATGATAGTAAATGGCAATCATGTATTTTTATTGATAATAAAATTACAGAAAAGGCAAAGAAAAGTTCACTATCCACGCATCTCTACAGCTGACCTCTTACAAAAACATATTATTGGCATGTTTAGATTCTTGGTGACTAAAACGTACAGTACTGATGCTAATTAATAAAGAGTAATAAAACGCTTACCTAGTATCAGTGTGATGGATGTCCCTGCTTGTTACCACACAAATCACTGATAATGGCAGGGAAATTGGAGAGAGCTTCATTCGCAAGACATTTTTGGCGTTTTTAATCTCTGACGGTATTTCGTCTTGATCGCCCTTTGCTAGTAATGTACTAGTACTGAGCCAACAATCCATATTTGTTCACTGAATTGAAAACTAAAAACTCTCACACCAGACGTAAAGGCTTGTCAAACTGGACCGCATGACAATACTGTGGTTTCTGACTGGCCACACATTCTGTGTTTTGAAATGAAGTACTTAAGTTACAACAGACTTTAAATCGGGTCATTGAAAAAAATAAATATCGATTTGCAGGCACGAACGCACACAGGAAATAAAACGAGTTAAAGACGAGGCTTCTAGTTTTTTAAAATATGTAATTTTTTTTATCCCAAAGACAGACCAACTGTTTATATTACATTTAAACAACAGGGCTTATTTAAAACGTACATATTTAATATGTAAATTAGTCGTGTGTGCGCTGAACGCTCTGTCACAGCACATCAGTCTGGTGTTAGCGATTAAACGTTGATTACATGACAAAAGTTTGCAATAGATTGGCAAGTGGTACTAAATAAAATGCGTTGTCTGCCATTTCAGAATTTTTCCCAGTTTGAAAACCGCTGCATTAGAAGAAACCACATTACCAACAGATACAGTTTAATAGTAGTAGTATTTAAATGCCGTTGTCCTGACTGGCAAATTCTTACCTTCCAGCTTCCCCTTTATTTTGACAATTTCCATATCAAAAATGGCATTTTTTAACTTGGCATTTTTCATTCTTAGCCCCTAGTAAATATTTTGGACACGTTGGTGTTGTTGATATGATAAACGCATATATCTGCTTCAGGTACTTACTGAAGCAGATATACGATGGCCCGTGTTACACAGAACACTAAAAATAAAATGTCAAATATACAATGTGTATTTCGATGGTTTTGAGGATTTGCTATATTTTTAACTTATTTTAATACTGCACATAATGATATGGTTTAGAAAATGCTACTTACCAATACCGTGACGGCACGTGAACTGTGTTACATAATAATTTAATTTATTCTGATTCCAGTGGTGTTTTCTCAATGCAAGCTGTATTGTAGGCATATATATATATTAGGACTGTCAAGCGATTAAAAAAATTAATCTCACGATGAAAAAAATGTATCCTAGTTAATCTCGGTTTTAATCGCATATTAAATTGTTACAATTACTACATCCATTGAATTTAAATGTGTTTTATTACTGATGCTATTGTTTTTATTATCCTTAACTGTAAATAAAATGGTTTAAAATGTATTTATTTAACCAGGAAATTTACCCATTGAGACCACCACCAAAATGTACTAGGGGCAATAATTTAGAAATTACAAATACAACCAACACAATAACATGTGCGGTTCAAGCTTGATCAGCAGCACACAGAGATCAGAAAACATAACACATAGGATATCTATTTTTAAATGTGATTGTGAACTGAAATAAATTAGTTTTTTTAAAATAAAATTATAAATATGTAGCTATAGTAAGCACTTCTAGGAAATGAACTGTTAATTGTGAAGAGAACATACGAAAAAAAAAAACTGTCATCATATCCAAAAACTGCAAACTAACAATTGTTAGGCTTTACATACTACATGAAAAAAAGGAGCAACGCAGCCTAACTCATTTATTATCATGATCATTCTTAGCTTGATACGGGCTTGCAGCGATCCTGCATTTCTGTCGAAACTGGTGAGTTTAATTTGTTGTTGATATTGTCTGTTGCAGAAGAGCTCCTAGTGTATTTTGAGAGATGGAGGCGTGTTCAGCACGCAGCAGACTCGATGTACTCGTGTGTGATACTGGAACTCACTTTGACAGTAGACAAGTAAGCGTCTTTCTGTCCAGTGAGCCGTCAAAAAAAAATCCCGTTCATTTTTAGTGCTTTGCTCCATTAAGCGGTTCAGTTACTAACTTTCTATTTAAACAATAACTGCACTCAGACACTCAATACCATGCTGCCGCGGCCGGGATTGAAGTACGGTGTGCAGAAAGGCTCAAGACACAGCAATGCGATTAACGCATGTTAAAATAATTAATCTCTAAAAACATTTACGCGTTAATCACAGAAGTTAACTGCGATTAATTGACAGCCCTGATTATATATATATATAACGAAACGAAAACCGCATCATTTACTAAAACAAATTTCACAGATTTTATAATGTTACCGTGGGCTACTTTTTTTATTTTTATTTTTTTTACTCAATGATGTGGTTTTCGTTTTGCAAGTCTACTGCACACAGTATTTTAAAGCACACATATAATAGCCTGCATTTCAACAGTCACTGCCGAAGCTGATTACTTATTCTTCCAGAAGTAACGGTCGGGTGTAACAGGGATACGAGGTTATATTTGCGCCGGGCCATGTTGTTAACAAGCCTGATGTTGTCGTCCAGGCTTTACTGTGAAACTGCCTGTAACCAGGGAGGGTGTGTGAGTGCGTTCTACTGGACTGGAGAATAAAACACAGGAGTTTAATTATGAAAACGCAAGTGTAAACAAACAAGTAAAAAAGATTAGCCTGTCGTCAGACATGTCATGTTAATACAAAATGCATTCATATACTGTTTATTGGTACTGGGTCTGGTCTGGGAAGGGGGACACACGGGCGCGTTAAGAGAAATTCAGCGGGACATTTTTTATTTCAGAGGGGCACTGGCGCAATGGCGCGGCCCAGCGCGAACACTGGAAATAGGCCCCTGGTCACCATAGTAACATCTGCTAAGTTTTGGGGGACAGACTCTCACGTATCCCTGAGCCTTGAAGTGCGCTGAATAAGGTTTTGGGGGACAGACTCTCACGTATCCCTGAGCCTTGAAGTGCGCTGAATAAGGTTTTGGGGGACAGACTCTCACGTATCCCTGAGCCCTGAAGTGCGCTGAATAAGGTTTTGGGGGACAGACTCTCACGTATCCCTGAGCCTTGAAGTGCGCTGAATAAGGTTTGGGGGACAGACTCACGTATCCCTGAGCCTTGAAGTGCGCTGAATAAGGTTTTGGGGGACAGACTCTCACGTATCCCTGAGCCTTGAAGTGCGCTGAATAAGGTTTTGGGGGACAGACTCTCACGTATCCCTGAGCCCTGAAGTGCGCTGAATAAGGTTTTGGGGGACAGACTCTCACGTATCCCTGAGCCTTGAAGTGCGCTGAATAAGGTTTTGGGGGACAGACTCTCACGTATCCCTGAGCCTTGAAGTGCGCTGAATAAGGTTTTGGGGGACAGACTCTCACGTATCCCTGAGCCCTGAAGTGCGCTGAATAAGGTTTTGGGGGACAGACTCTCACGTATCCCTGAGCCTTGAAGTGCGCTGAATAAGGTTTTGCGAGCCTGCAGGCCCCTGCCTCTCAAGGTCGAATGCTCTGTTAGAACAGTTCTGAGTGCTGGGAGACAGTCAGAAAAAAAGAAGCGTGCTATCAACAGCTATCTAGCATGCAAAATCAGAGAAAAGGGAGCCTGCATTTAACATCTTTAACCAACAGCTCCAAACTTGAACGAATAAATCAGGATGGAAGAGAGCGACGGACTACAGCCTAACTTATTAGCTCCTCACAATATTCAAAAGGAACACTTCAGAATGTGGTTAAATTGTGAGAAAGTTAAATAAAACAAAAAGTAGGTAAAGAGAACTCGACCAACTGGATCACCATCGGAGAAAGAGGAAAGGTCAACAAACACTGAACCTATAAATGAATGAACTGATTTGGCCTGCTGGCACTGGTCTAATTTACAGAAAGATTTCCTATATACTGAGCGAGACTGGGATGCCAAACCAGGAGCACAGGCAATCTTACAGCAAGCTGGTCTCTGACGCACGTGGAACCACAGACGACTGAATCATACCCTGCATCGACTGTGCAAGACAAACACTGAGTAATCCCAGTTCAACTAAATAAGGATTGACAGACTCTACATGTGTGAATGTATTACATGTATAAGCAGAGAGAGAGAGAATTGTAAAGTATAAAAGGGTGTGCCCATGTCGCTGTACTGTATAAACCAGGGGCCAGTGTAATATCTGGTGGAAACAATTTAACAGTCACAGAGTGAAAATAACCGACGCGATGTTCTGCATTGAAATTGGTGCTAGAATATAGAACAAATAAGAGCAAATATAAGGGGTGTTAAACTTAGGTGCCATGGATTCTAATTAAGGGATATATCATTAACCTACAGAGTGCTAATGATTGATTACAATTTCGTAATATCCTGTTAATTAGAATTTACTACTCATCATTGACATGTCACACTGAGGCTGAAGATGTACCTGAATGCTATCCATTGCTAAACCTTATGTACTGATTACTTTGACACTAATTAACTTTTACTTTTGTCCCATATCACTGAACTCACTCTGATCACATGTACACTATATAACCGTGTGGTGTTGTGATTGTGTATCACTGAACTCACTCTGATCACTATATGTTCACATGATTACACTATATAACCGTGTTGTGATTGTGTTGTGTGTTGTGATTGTGTATCACTGAACTCTATATAACCGTGTGGTGTTGTGATTGTGTATCACTGAACTCATCACATGTACACTATATAACGTGTGGTGTTGTGATTGTGTGTGGTGTTGTGATTGTCACATATCACTGAACACTGAACTCACTGATCACATGTACACTATATAACCGTGTGGTGTTGTGATTGTGTATCACTGAACTCACTCTGATCACATGTACACTATATAAACGTGTTGTGATGTGGTCTGTTTGTGATTGTGTATCACTGAACTCTATATAACCTCTGATCACATGTATCACTATATAACCTGTCGTGTTGTGATTGTGTTGTGAGATAACCGTCGTGTTGTGTATCACTGAACTCACTCTGATCACATGTACACTATATAACCGTGTGGTGTTGTGATTGTGTATCACTGAACTCACTCTGATCACATGTGAACCTCTATATAACCGTGTGGTGTTGTGATTGTGTATCACTGAACTCACTCTGATCACATGTACACTATATAACCGTGTGGTGTTGTGATTGTGTATCACTGAACTCACTCTGATCACATGTACACTATATAACCGTGTGGTGTTGTGATTGTGTATCACTGAACTCACTCTGATCACATGTACACTATATAACCGTGTGGTGTTGTGATTGTGTATCACTGAACTCACTCTGATCACATGTACACTATATAACCGTGTGGTGTTGTGATTGTGTATCACTGAACTCACTCTGATCACATGTACACTATATAACCGTGTGGTGTTGTGATTGTGTATCACTGAACTCACTCTGATCACATGTACACTATATAACCGTGTGGTGTTGTGATTGTGTATCACTGAACTCACTCTGATCACATGTACACTATATAACCGTGTGGTGTTGTGATTGTGTATCACTGAACTCACTCTGATCACATGTACACTATATAACCGTGTGGTGTTGTGATTGTGAACTCTTACACTCTGATCACATGTACACTATATAATTGTGGTGTCGTGTTGTGATTGTGTATCACTGAACTCACTCTGATCACATGTACACTATATAACCGTGTGGTGTTGTGATTGTGTATCACTGAACTCACTCTGATCACAAGTACACTATATAACCGTGTGGTGTTGTGATTGTGTATCACTGAACTCACTCTGATCACATGTACACTATATAATCGTGTGGTGTTGTGATTGTGTATCACACTATGATAACACTATGTGGTGTTGTGATTGTGTATCACTGAACTCACTCTGATCACATGTACACTATATAACCGTGTGGTGTTGTGATTGTGTATCACTGAACTCACTCTGATCACATGTACACTATATAACCCTATATAACCGTGTGGTGTTGTGATTGTGTATCACTGAACTCACTCTGATCACATGTACACTATATAACCGTGTGGTGTTGTGATTGTGTATCACTGAACTCACTCTGATCACAAGTACACTATATAACCGTGTGGTGTTGTGATTGTGTATCACTGAACTCACTCTGATTGTACACTATATAACCATGTGGTGTTGTGATTGTGTATCACTGAACTCACTATATTGATTGTGTATCACTGAACTCACTCTGATCACAAGTACACTATATAACCATGTGGTGTTGTGATTGTGTATCACTGAACTCACTTGTGAGCTAGTCAGGAAAAGACAGGAGTTTTCTGCTTGTTTTGTATAATTACCTCTAAATCCCAGTTCAGATGGAGGATCATCACACAGGTTGGATCCCAGCTGGTTCGCCTCCTCAAGTGTACAGACACTATTTTCAGTAGGATGTTCCTCTTTAATAGGAACACATTCCTGTTGAGGGACCTCTTCATCTTTAACATGTGTCAGCTCTGTAATCTGCATTAGACTTGCACACCGCTCCTGGTCAAAGGACTCCTCTTGTTTGTAAACTGCTTTGATCTCTGACCTCTCCTGTGCTTCAGATTCAGGGATAGCGCGACTCTCTTTGGGATCTGTGTGAAAGAAAATTGTACAAAATTAGAACTCTTACTTACTGCTAAAGTCCCTTGTCAGAAAGCTGCTGAGAGATGTCATTGGGTCAGTCCGGTGTGTTTTTTGCACCATAAAATACAATTAGCGGTACATTTTATTAATCACACTAAAGAGATGAAAAAGCGATGTTAACAGGCTACGTTTATACACACCATAGGGGCTACAGAAAGTGTTTTTTTTTTTTTTAAATCCGAGTCAGGGATGACTTGTTTTGTATTCATATTTTTTTCCCTCCTGGGTTGGGAAATAACGTTAACGATTTAATAAAGGTAACAACAAGAAACCAACGTGTGAATCTGGGTGAGCAGAGGACAGTAGCTTGTAATTCCAGTCTGTAACTTCGTTTAGAAATCATAGCCTTCAGAATAAGTATAATTAGAATTTACTACTCATCATTGACATGTCACACTGAAGCTGAAGATGTACCTGAATGCTATCCATTGCTATACCTTATGTACTGATTACTTTGACACTAATTAACTTTTTACTTTTGATACACACATGTGCACTATATACACTACTATATAACATGTACACTATATGTGGTGTTGTGATTGTGTATCACTGAACTCACTCTGATCACATGTACACTATATAACCGTGTGGTGTTGTGATTGTGTATCACTGAACTCACTCTGATCACATGTACACTATATAACCGTGTGGTGTTGTGATTGTGTATCACTGAACTCACTCTGATCACATGTACACTATATAACGCGTGTGGTGTTGTGATTGTGTATCACTGAACTCACTCTGATCACATGTACACTATATAACCGTGTGGTGTTGTGATTGTGTATCACTGAACTCACTCTGATCACATGTACACTATATAACCGTGTCGTGTTGTGATTGTGTATCACTGAACTCACTCTGATCACATGTACACTATATAACCGTGTGGTGTTGTGATTGTGTATCACTGAACTCACTCTGATCACATGTACACTATATAACCGTGTGGTGTTGTGATTGTGTATCACTGAACTCACTCTGATGTTCACTGAACACTGAACTCACTCTGATCACATGTACACTATATAACCGTGTGGTGTTGTGATTGTGTATCACTGAACTCACTCTGATCACATGTACACTATATAACCGTGTGGTGTTGTGATTGTGTATCACTGAACTCACTCTGATCACATGTACACTATATAACCCGTGTCGTGTTGTGTGGTGTTGTGATTGTGTGTATCACTGAACTCACTCTGATCACATGTACACTATATAACCCTGTGGTGTTGTGATTGTGTATCACTGAACTCACTCTGATCACATGTACACTATATAACCGTGTGGTGTTGTGATTGTGTATCACTGAACTCACTCTGATCACATGTACACTATATAACCGTGTGGTGTTGTGATTGTGTATCACTGAACTCACTCTGATCACATGTACACTATATAACCGTGTGGTGTTGTGATTGTGTATCACTGAACTCACTCTGATCACATGTACACTATATAACCCTGTGGTGTTGTGATTGTGTATCACTGAACTCACTCTGATCACATGTACACTATATAACCGTGTGGTGTTGTGATTGTGTATCACTGAACTCACTCTGATCACATGTACACTATATATAACCGTGTGGTGTTGTGATTGTGTATCACTGAACTCACTCTGATCTCTGATCACATGTACACTATATAACCGTGTCGTGTTGTGATTGTGTATCACTGAACTCACTCTGATCACATGTACACTATATAACCCTGTGGTGTTGTGATTGTGTATCACTGAACTCACTCTGATCACATGTACACTATATAACCCTGTGGTGTTGTGATTGTGTATCACTGAACTCACTCTGATCACATGTGCACTATATAACCGTTGTGTGGTGTTGCGATTGTGTATCACTGAACTCACTCTGATCACATGTACACTATATAACCGTGTCGTGTTGTGATTGTGTATCACTGAACTCACTCTGATCACATGTACACTATATAACCCTGTGGTGTTGTGATTGTGTATCACTGAACTCACTCTGATCACATGTGCACTATATAACCGTGTGGTGTTGTGATTGTGTATCACTGAACTCACTCTGATCACATGTACACTATATAACCGTGTGGTGTTGTGATTGTGTATCACTGAACTCACTCTGATCACATGTACACTATATAACCGTGTGGTGTTGTGATTGTGTATCACTGAACTCACTCTGATCACATGTACACTATATAACCGTGTGGTGTTGTGATTGTGTATCACTGAACTCACTCTGATCACATAGGCGACACTGAGGTGAGCTAGTCAGGAAAAGACAGGAGTTTTCTGCTTGTTTTGTATAATTACCTCTAAATCCCAGTTCAGATGGAGGATCATCACACAGGTTGGATCCCAGCTGGTTCGCCTCCTCAAGTGTACAGACACTATTTTCAGTAGGACGTTCCTCTTTAATAGGAACACACTCCTGTTGAGGGACCTCTTCATCTTTAACATGTGTCAGCTCTGTAATCTGCATTAGACTTGCACACCGCTCCTGGTCAAAGGACTCCTCTTGTTTGTAAACTGCTTTGATCTCTGACCTCTCCTGTGCTTCAGATTCAGGGATAGCGCGACTCTCTTTGGGATCTGTGTGAAAGAAAATTGTACAAAATTAGAACTCTTACTTACTGCTAAAGTCCCTTGTCAGAAAGCTACTGAGAGATGTCACTGGGTCAGTCCGGTTTGTTTTTTGCACCATAAAATACAATTAGCGGTACATTTTATTAATCACACTAAAGAGATGAAAAAGCGATGTTAACAGGCTACGTTTATACACACCATAGGGGCTACAGAAAGTGTTTTTTTTTTTTTAAAATCCGAGTCAGTGATGATAATAACTTGTTTTGTATTCGTATTTTTTTCCCTCCTGGGTTGGGAAATAACGTTAACGATTTAATAACGGTAACAACGAGAAACCAACGTGTGAATCTGGGTGAGCAGAGGACAGTAGCTTGTAATTCCAGTCTGTAACTTCGTTTAGAAATCATAGCCTTCAGTATAAATGGATATATTGTGGCTGTCGTCGTGTCGATTTTGCCCTTCGTTTCCCTGGAGCAGACGGGGTCATGTGACACATACCGGTGCGCTGACTGGACAGGATTGCTTGAGTTGTCATGACGTTGTCAGGGGTGATGCACGGGGCAATCCTCGCGGGATTTGGTCGCAAGCAATAGAGTTGCACCTGCTAGCAAACTGACGAGACAGTGTCTCTAGAGCTGCTGACCCGCTTGCAAAATCAATTAAAAATAAAAAAAAAAAAAAAAAAACGCGGAATTATTTCCATTCTCCCGTGATGCTAGTAAAATTCCAGACGTTTTCAAGACTTTCATAACGGAGACGTGGTTTTTCAAGCACTTTCAAGCCCTGGAAATCAGTTTGGCATTTTTCCACACTTTTTCCAGACTTCCAGACTGGCGTACGAACCCTGTAACTGTAAAGACATGTACTATTTAAATGAAAGCCATCCCAGTCATGAGCTCAATTCAGCTAACCTCCTGTCATCAGATTCCAATCTTCCTCCTTACACCCGTGTGTCTGTCACTGGGAGACCAGACGGCTCTGCGTCCCCAGCGGGACACTTTGCTTCCGAAGACACTATTTGGCATAACACCTGGACATGCTGAGACAGTTCAGATTCCCAGACTCCCATCGTCACCAATGCATAACACACAGTGTGTCGGGTTATTCAACCGATCCGTGATAAGCCATCCGTGGATCTCAATTACACCGGAGCAATGTTTTCATAATGATACGCTTGTGGCGCATTTGCTGCCTGCGTGTTTAATAATAACCAACGTGATTGGCTTATGAAAAAATAAAAAATGCATCGGGATATGCATCTGTGCTAAAAGCATGCCGTTAGTTTAACTCCAGATGATCAGACTGACAGTGCTGGAGAAGGCGGTCGTGGGTGGGAGTGACGTCTGGGTTGCCCTGCAGCCCAGGTTTCTGCTAAGTTTTTGTACACGTTTGTATTTTCAAACCGCGCGGTACACTGGGATTGCGTGCTCGACAGTATCATGACGTAACCCGTTCTGTTCAGATACACGGAACGCATTCAGATCATTTGACGCCGCAGAGTAATCGTGACCCGCGTGTGCGTGCTAAGTTACAAAGCTGGTTTAAAATGTTTGGGTATTTTCCTGGTGTTGTGGGCAATAGGTAACCAAGTAAACAAAAATCGAGGAAAACCAACTGCACGCCCCTCCTGTTCATCAGTGTATGATATAGCCTGAAAAAGGCTCTTAAGATGAATTACAAACAAAATATTTACAATAAAAGGCTATTTAATCTGTTGGTTTGACCAAGCAATACTATTAAAAAAACATTTTTACCTTGAAATAATCGAGGTTGTTTGGTGTCTGCATCTGCCGCGTTCATGCATCCTCGCACTGCTTTCAACTCGCTCTCTGATATCTCCAACCTGAGCCTCAGACTGCCATTCTCTCTCTCCTTTCCAGCCATTTCCATTTGGAATTCAGTGAATTTGCCGCCGATAACTTTTGTAATTTCGCACAAGACGGTGTCTACAGCCGCTTTCACTGCGTGCTCGATGGTAGAAGCGAGCTCGTCTTGAAAGAACGACACGGAGATACTGACGTCCATCTTCTCTGACTGTAGTTTGAGTCTGGTTTAGCGGAATCCCCTTTTCATCCAGAAACAACGCCTTCTATTCTTATTCGGTATTATTTTTTATTTATCTACTGAACCTTCCCATTCAAATATTTTCAGCACGTCTTCAGATGTGATAAAAGAAAGAACCGTAACACAGGGAGTAACGTCCGTATTTCAGAACACTGCTCTGATAGATCCCCGGGCTGCCTTTCCCGCGCTTGGGAGGGGTCAGCGCTGGTGCAAAGTTGCATCAATAGCATAGAATGGGGAATGGCGCTGCAAGCGGGGGAGCATTCCAGCGCGCGGGAAAGCAGCGGTGCAGGGTTGTGCAACTCAGTCCTGCACACAGTTCTGCAAGGCAGCGCAGTCCATCGGTCCAAGCGCCGTCCCGCACAGCTCAACAGCCGCACACACAATAACACCGTTAATCTAAAACGGAGTTCGCTATTTTAAATCCTCATTTTGTGGTTTCGGTTTCTTTTAAAAAGACGAGCGCGGTCGACACCGTGGTTAGCCGTTAACTCTGAATTTCCAATGATGACGCGACCCCAGTGCCCGAGCGCGCTCCTCCACAGCGCTCAGCGGAGCTGGCTGGAGGCTTCGGCGCTATAGAGACGGGAGACAGCTGAGCACGTCACAGTAATAATCGTTGTAATTTGTACTTTTTTTTCGAATACACGTGCAAACATTTTGGATTTATAGAAAAATAAGTTAAAGCAGCTATCAGAACTAAACTGAATAATGAAGAAAAACTCTTGGCACATTACTGACAAACTAAACTGCTAATATACAAAACGAAGTGCATTCTTATCATGTTTACACGCACACTTCAGTATGCTCGTGTTAGGGTTAAGTACAGCTCTCACCAGAGCTTATACAGTAGATATATTTGTATTTAATATTTCTTTTTTCAGTGTACAGTCGCTTCCCCCACTGAAAAATGAGAAACATAACCCATACAAATTTCATATAGCTTGCAGCAGATCATGCTAAAAGAGGGGGGGGGGGGCATAATAATGAGTCCCTGTATCATCAATAGAGTCCCTGTATCATTAACAGAGCCCTAGTGGCTCCTGCATCATTAATAGAGCCATTTTTGGACCCCCAGGGACCCTGAATCCTTAATGGAGCCCCCAGGGCCTCTGTATCATTAATAGTTCTCGGGCCCCTGTTTCATTGACCCCGGGGGTCCCTTGTATCATTTACAGCTCCCCTGAGGAATGGTGCTGGTGACTAAATACAAAATATAACAAACACCCCCGTGTGCCAATCTGCCTGCCTAATGCCAGACCTGTAGAATTACTAATCACACCCATCTACCCCCTTTCTGCCCCCCAAACACCCCAAACCAGCAGCCTCAATTCTCCCCTATGTGCACATCCGACACCTGACACCTGACACTGTCAGCATTTGATTTTTCAACATCAGATTTCGATCCTTTTTTTTTTTATATGTGATTTTTCCAAATAAATAGTTTTGGTTTTATTTGATTCATATTTACATTTTTCAGATTTTCAAAGACATATATACCAGTATTAGTAACATAATGCATTATATTAAAGATCAGTTTATGAAATCGTTATTTTACTTTCTATTTTTCTGATCAGTGATAATAACGGAACGGGAGTTCACATTTCATTCGTCAGGTTGTGTGCTTATGCAGTTTAATATCACACAGTGATGCAAACAAACAACATCCCATTTTCTTGTTTGAAAGGTCTGGTCCGTACACAGTCATTATGGTTTAATAAATCTACGCCTCCCAGTTATCATTTCACACAGGCTTTACATAACGTAGAGAAACCCCACGGCTGGGGAGCAGGATTCCCTGCTGTCTTACACAAACGTTTGCTTTCTTTTTAACACAAAACTGTTTCACTTCAGAGAAACTATCCTGCAAAAAAACATTTTACCCAGAGACTCCTGGTGCTCGCTTCCTATTGGCTGAACCACGGTTGTGCAGCCAATCACAGAATTCTCGAGTGAGGGAGTTTCTGATAGCAGCTTATTCAGCTGCTGGATGGTAAACATCATTCTGCACGTCACTGGAGACGTCATTATTTATAACCAGCATTTAAATATATTGCTTCGTCAAAAGATGATCCGAATGACTGCGCTCGGGATTCTCTGCTGGGTTCATGCAGCTGCTGCAGGTGAGTTTGTGCACGAAATATTTCACGTTTCTTCAAATGCATATACAGCACAAATACTGGGGACTTTCCCTCAGGATTAGTTTGCTTGAAGGAAAAACAAGCAAGGCCTTTTTCCATTTAACTTTTAAGCTCGGTAAGAAAATGTATGCGACAAACGCTATTGAACACGGGTTAAGTGGACGTTTAGAAGTGTTTACTCGCATGACAAGATTGCGCTTTCCATCCATTTGTCGAGCGAGTTTAGAAGTTACTCGGTAAAATCGCTACAAAAATAATAGAGACATGAGGGCAACAAAATGGTTTCCATCCACTGCAAGTTCTAGCGAGTTAAAGGGAATTCCCTGTGACGTTTCGTGCAGTTCACAAAACCAACAAATGATATGAGTAAGTGTTGCATGCATAAAAGGTACTTACAAAGGGAAAGGTATAACCCGCAGCATTATCTCGTATTTTCCCACTAGTTTAAAGATTGCTTATTCTATTTCAGCGTTCCAGTGTTGTGTAGCACGGTGTACTAGGATGCATTCTACTAAACTGCATACGCAGAACGAAAAAAAAAAAAGTTGTATTATAAAGCCATTTAAAAAGTACGTCACTCTCCACTGCACCTATATAATCCATCCAATAGCTTAAACCGAGTTAAAGACAACTACAGGGAAGACTGATTGTGTATGAGAAAATGCATTTGAAACCATGTGCTCTTAAATTTTACATTTATAATTGGGAAATAAAAAACAAACACTTATTACTCAAACAGAATTGTCTTCTTGCAGAATTACTTCGCGCATGTCTGGTAAACTTTGCAGATTTTGAGAGTAATGTCCCACGAACTGTTAGTGTCACTATCTGGGCTTTTAAAGCAATTTGATAGAGTTGTTATAACACAGGGTGAATCCATGTTATTAACAAACATGTTTAAATGTCTGCTGCTCACTGACGCTCTGGGATTATTTAAACTAATTGTCATTTCTATTCTTTTTCCAGGAACTCATTCACTGCAGTATTTTGAACTGGCAATGTCAGAAGGGAAGGGGTTCCCAGAGTATATAGATGTGGGGATGGTGGATGATGTGCAATACTCGTACTATGACAGCACCATGGGAAAACCGGTCCCCCTATTCGACTGGATAAATAAGACTATTGGTCGTGGGTTCTGAGACAGACAAACTTGGTAAATTCGCAATGGTCATGACACCTTAAAATGGAGTTTGAGAAATACAGTCCAGCACTTTAACCATACTGGAGGTGAGTAGAGACACACACAGCCCCTTCTATCACTGTTACACAGAGACTATAGGACTGAGTACAGACACACACAGCTCCTTCTATCACTGTTACACAGGGGTGTTACACAGGGTCTATAGGACTGAGTACAGACACACACAGCCCCTTCTATCACTGTTACACAGGGACTATAGGACTGAGTACAGACACACACAGCCCCTTCTATCACTGTTACACAGGGTCTATAGGACCGAGTACAGACACACACAGCCCTTCTATCACTGTTATCACTGGGACTATGGGACTGAGTACAGACACACACAGCCCCTTCTATCACTGTTACACAGGGACTATAGGACTGAGTACAGACACACACAGCCCCTTCTATCACTGTTACACAGGGACTATAGGACTGAGTAGAGACACACACAGCCCCTTCTATCACTGTTACACAGGGACTATAGGACTGAGTACAGACACACACAGCCCCTTCTATCACTGTTACACAGGGACTATAGGACTGAGTACAGACACACACAGCCCCTTCTATCACTGTTACACAGGGTCTATAGGACTGAGTACAGACACACACAGCCCCTTCTATCACTGTTACACAGGGACTATAGGACTGAGTACAGACACACACAGCCCCTTCTATCACTGTTACACAGGGTCTATAGGACTGAGTAGAGACACACACGGCCCCTTCTATCACTGTTACACAGGGACTATAGCACTGAGTACAGACACACACAACCCTACAGGACTAATAGGCAATAAAGTGCAATCAGGTGTACGTTAGTGAGAGGAACTGGTCAGTCACTTTTTATAATACTCAAATCACTGATAACGCACAGACCATTCGGGGTGTTTTTCATTGCTATTGAAAAAACTCTAAACTACATAAACACAAATGTACCTCTTAATAACAGTGTTGTTTGCTCTGCTGGTAAACACACTACTGAGCTGGATTAGTTGTAGTTTTTCACAGAACAGTTGCAGTTAAAAGCCAGTCGGGAGTGCAGGATGGTTCATCAGTGTTATTGGATAAAACTACTAGGAGGTCTAACTGTAACACAGCTGGTGTTCTCCTTCACCAGTCCGCCCTGAAGTGACGCTGATAGAGAGGAAAGTGCGGGAATCTGCAGGAACGGAGCTCGTTTGCCACGTGACGGGGTTCTACCCCCGAGAGGTTGAGGTGAGCTGGATCAAAGACGGAGAGCATGTGCTGGAGGAAGGGGTGTGGAGTGGGCAGGTGCTTCCCAATGGGGACAAAACCTACCAGCTGAGAGACCCTGACCGTGAGTCCTGAGGAGCAGAAGAGACACAGCTACTTCTGCCAGGTGGACCACGCCAGTCTGGATGAGAAGATGGATGTGAAATGGGGTAAGAGAGAAATAGAGAGAGACCCTGCTACTGAAATAGACAGTGTGATCAGGGAGGCAGGCTGTATCTGAAGCAGTGTGGAGTAGTGGTTAGGGCTCTGGACTCTTGACCGGAGGGTCGTGGGTTCAATCCCAGGTGGGGGACACTGCTGCTGTACCCTTGAGCAAGGTACTTTACCTAGATTGCTCCAGTAAAAACCCAACTGTATAAATGGGTAATTGTATGTGATATCTGTATAATGTCAAATATGGTATAATGTGATATCTTGTAACAATTGTAAGTTGCCCTGGATAAGGGCGTCTGCTAAGAAATAAATAATAATAATAATAATAATAAAATTACTGTTTAGTCCAGGAAAACTGAGAAATCAAAATCCCTCCAGCCATTCTTTTCAATTCAAATGTGTTTTATTGCAATGGGATTTCCCAGCTGAAGTTACCGCCCGATGCCACTTCACAAACAGGTCTGCTTTAAAAACAGTTTAGGTTATCTCATGGGTGTACCCTTATGTACCCTTATGAACGCTGACTGTGCTACACCTTGGTATTAGCCAAGCGTAGCACAGCATTGTGCAATCATGGTAAAGGCTAAGTAAAACAGGCAAGCATGGCAAAGCACAGAGAATTTGGGCAAGCTATTGCAAAAAAAAAGAAAGTTACAGTAACAATCCGAACCTGTAAAACCCAGCGTCGCTTCGGACGGAAAATTGGGCCCAATGAGGAACCCTGAAATAATGCTGAATTCTACAGAATGCCAGTAGGTAGAGGGGTTGGGTTACACCGGTTTTGCTGTAAATGCACCGTATAAGGTATTGTGCTTTAGAGAGTCTAATGCCTGCTGCAGGGGTGTTGGTCATCATCTTCACGGAGTGCTCTTCTAAACCGTCTCCTGTGTGTTTGCAGTTCCAGACGCTGCTCTCAACATGTGGATTGTTGCTGGTGGTGTGCTGGCTGCTCTGGGTCTGATCATCGCAGTGATCATAGGAATTGTCATCTGGAAGAAAAGAGCATCAGGTGAGAGAGAGAGGGAGGCGGGGTTAAGTGCAGTATTGCATATCGAATTCCTTTATGAAGTGCGTACTGTGTGTACTAATGAGTTGACCGATCATGATGGAGTCATTTAATGACCCTGGCCTCTCCTGCAGTAAATGTGTAAAAGGTGCCTGTACTATGATATGAAGCTGCTGCTAGATTCACTTGTAAATCCAGTAATCCTGAGATTTGTAATTCAATCCTAGGTGCCAAGAGCCTTCACTACACAGCAGCGCAGAGTGAGTATTTTACAGGTCTTTTAATGTATAGATTTAAGTTGAAGAAATAATGTTGAAGATCGAGGCTGGAGAAAAACAAACAGAATTGAATTAATAATTAAAACTTAAAAGACTAATCTGAATTTTGTATAGTGGTTAAGAATGCAGTTCTTTAAATTAGCTGCATGAAACCCGATTTGTAGAAATTGCCTGTACCTTCTTAATGTCTTGGTTCAGAGGTCTGTTTTTATTTTCTCCAGAACTGTCTCTGCCTGGTTTGCGCTGCTTTTAGGAGAGCATTGTTTTCCAATGCCACACCTGCTCTCTACTAAACTATAGGAAACACTAAAACATAAACTCAAGTGAGAAGGGTTTTAAAGTGTTTTCTATAAAAGATCTCCATTCCTGGAATCAGGTTTAATTTTTTTTGTTTTATTTTTTTCAGCAAATGATAAAGTGATGCATCATCCATCTCCAGCAGCAACGACTGAGGTAAAGATCATTCACTTTTAATAACTGTGTGTGTTATTATTTTTTCTAAATTGAAACATGCACTGATACTCCAGCATGGTCCTGATAGGACAGAGCACAGCACCCCAACAAGGAGGGTAGAGTTCAGAGGAGAGCCTCAGAGCGCTCCTGCTTCTCACTGATACTCCAGCATGGTCTTGATAGGACAGAGCACAGCACCCCAACAAGGAGGGTAGAGTTCAGAGGAGAGCCTCAGAGCGCTCCTGCATCTCACTGATACTCCAGCATGGTCTTGATAGGACAGAGCACAGCACCCCAACAAGGAGGGTAGAGTTCAGAGGAGAGCCTCAGAGCGCTCCTGCGTCTCACTGATACTCCAGCATGGTCTTGATAGGACAGAGCACAGCACCCCAACAAGGAGGTAGAGTTCAGAGGAGGAGCCCTCCTGCATCTCACTGATACTCCAGCATGGTCTTTAAGCACAGCACCCCAACAAGGAGGGTAGAGTTCACAGGAGAGCCTGAGCTCCTTTCACTGATACTGCAGCATGGCCTTGAGAGGACAAGCACAGCACCCCAACAAGGAGGGTAGAGTTCAGAGGAACAAAGCGCTCCTGCATCTCACTGATACTCCAGCATTGCCTTGATAGGACAGAGCACAGCACGCCAACAAGGAGGGTTTCAGAGGAGAACAGTCTCTCCTGCATCTCACTGATACTCCAGCATTGTCTTGATAGGACAGAGCACAGCACCCCAACAAGGAGGGTAGAGTTCAGAGGAGAGCCTCAGAGGCTCCTCCTCACTGACACTCCAGCATGGTCTTGATAGGACAGAGCACAGCACCCCAACAAGGAGGGTGAGTTCAGAGGAGACAGCCTCCTGCATCTCACTGATACTCCAGCATGGTCTTGATAGGACAGAGCACAGCACCCCAACAAGGATAGATCAGAGGAGAGCCTCAATTTCACTGATACTCCAGCATGGTCTTGGAGGACATACCCCATAGGAAAGTTCAGAGGAGAGAGGCTCCTGCTTCTCATGTGTGCATCAAATTAAGGATTTGCACAGCAGGCAAGGAGGGTGAGTTTTATCTAATGTATCTATATTTACTAATGGTTTATAAATAGCACCCCAGCAAGGAGGGTAGACTAGCCTGGTTTGTGGTCTTGATAGGACAGAGCACAGCACCCCAACAAGGAATATATTAACAGTCTCTTTTTCACTTTCCTGCATGGTCTTGATAAAACAGAGCACAGCATTATTATTAGATGAGGTTTTATTTGCGTCTCACTGATACTCCAGCATGGTTTGATAATGGAATAATTACATTGTTGATATTGCATCTCACTGTAATTGGGACAGTTTAGGTTTGACAAGGAAGGTTTAAATGTTGCATCTCACTGATTCCAGCATGGTTTAGGTCCCAAGGCGTCTCACACTCCAGCATGGTCTTGATAGGACAGAGCACAGCAAACAAGGAGGGTACTCAGAGCGCTCCTGCATCTTCCAGCATTGCCTTGATGCATGTTTCCTCTTTCTTGGTCTTTGCAGAGCACAGCACCCCAATAAGGGATGGAATTATCGCCTCACTGACTACTCCAGCATGGTCATCAAGGGGAGGGTAGAGTTTGACACTTCTCACTGTTTAAATGTCACACAGCACCCCAGCAAGGAGGGTTTAGTTAGGATGCTTCAATTTAACTGAGTTCCAGGATGGTCTTGATAGGACAGAGCATTGTTGAGTTCAGAGGAGATGATCCTGCATCTCAATGATACTCCAGCATGGTCCTTAGGACAGAGCAAGCACCCAAACAAAGGGTAGACTTTTTAAACAGAAATAAGGCCTCACTGACTCCAGCATGGTCTTGATGGACAGAGCACACACCCCAACAAATGAGTTCAGAGGAGAGCCTCAGTGGCATGGTCTTGATGCACCCCAACAAAGGGCATATTCAGAGGAGAGCCTTGGCTCCTGCAAAACAACATAACAAGCAGACAAAAAGTTAAATTTTGGTTTAGGAAAACAACAACAAGGAGGGTAGAGTTCAGAGGAGACAAATTCACTGATACTCCAGCATGGTCTTTAGGACAGAGCACAGCACCCCAACAAGGAGGGTAGAGTTCAGAGGAGAGCCTCCGAGCGCATCTGCGTCTCACATTCCTGCTGCACATGTTATGTTATTGAGGACTAAAATCTATATTGGACACTTCTGACTGATCTTATCTGTTTTAATCCCATCACAATTTTCTAATATTTTCATTCTGTTTAGAGATAAAATTAGCCTCAATGTTCTGCAAGGATGAAACAGTGTGACTGTAACACCTTCAAAGTGATTTAATCAAAGTTGTTTTTTAGTTTGACATCACAAAACTGGTTCCACTGTGCTTTCCTCCCCCATGTGCTTTACTAACAGTCTCTTTGTTCCATTTCTGTATTGTTCCAGGAGGGACTCCATTGACAGGAAGAGAATTAGCGACTTGGCTGAGGCTTCATTATACTGTGATATTGTCACACAGAGCGATCGGACAAACCCATAGACAAGGAAGCTAAGTTGGTCGTGTGTGTCAAATTAAGAATTTGTAGAATTGTTTTATCTAATGTATTATGTTTTATAATTTTATAAATAATGATTACTATGCATTTATGGTTTGTAATGTACAGAATATATTAACTTTTTAGTGTACCTGTTATATAAAATATTATTATTATTATTATGTGTTTATTTAGCAGACGCCTTTTGTAATGGAATAATTACATTGTTGCTACTGCTGTAATTGTTTAGGTTTGACATGTTAAGGTTTAAATGTTTGCTTACAAAATTTAGGTATCATATTGTAATGAGACCCACCTGGTACTTGTTATTGTGCATGTTTGTCCTTCTTGTTGCAGCTTCCGGCGTGCAAGGGATGGAAAGATACTGACTGTTTTCTCCAGACCCCCTCAAGAAGGAAAGGTTTAACTTTCTTCCCTCCCCAATTTAAAAACAGACCAGGTCCCATCTTTCAACAAATACAATTTTATATTCTGATACAGGTAAAGTACACCATCACAAGAGGTACAGAAACAAACAGTGCAAGAATATGAATACCCTTTTAGACAAACATTTCAGAGCCAGTGCAGTGTGCAACAAATCTAACCAACCTCCACTGGATAAACCCAGACTCCCCAACCCCGCTGCTTCACCTCTGCAGCTAATTACAGATGCCAGTTTCTTCCTATCATATGCCTCTTCCACAGAATCCTCCACCGAGAGAACAAGGTGCATTGAGACTGACCACAGGACCCAACTGCTGGTTGCACAGATCTCACAAAACATTTCAAGGTCCCATTTTAATTTATCTCGATTCGCCAATGCCCACCAAGCTTGTCTTTTTCAAGTGCTGTGCATACACTGAAGTTTTCAGTGTGCTTTCTGTTATACAGGCATTCAATTCAGCAATGAAGTCGTTTACAAAAAACAACTACATCTTTTACACCAATACCTGGACAAAAAAAACAACACAAGTCACATTGTATTTTTCTGTGCTTATTTTTTAGCTATTTTCGAGTTTTATGTAGATCATTTTTTTGCGGGGCTTTCGTTTTTGATGTACTGTATGAAATTAGTGTTTTCGGTTACTTTTCCAAAATGATTGAGCCTTTTTTTTGTATAAAAATATGTATAGTAACTGAACAGTGCTTGCACACTTAAGTTGTCCCTTCTTTCCTTTGCTGTCTTCCACAGTGAAATCCCTGTGGTCACGGGCACATTGTTCTGGGGTTTTTGTGTGGAGGCATTTTTGTACATTTCGTCACAATTCTGTTTTAAATCCTCTGTATCTTAATTGTAATACAGTTTTAAATACCGTGAACAAGCCTCCATCCTGATTGTAATCTCATTTTAAATCTCGCGAGCGGAGTTTCCAATAGAAATGTAGGAATGTGCTGTCACTCAGTAGCCAGGAAGGCGGGACATTGCCCAGCAGCACTGGGAAATGTATTAATTATTATTATTATAGCAGGTTTTATTTTTTTAATGGGAAAAGGGTAAAGCCAACGTGAATAGATTCACCATTTCCGATGTTTATTGGCTTTCCACTGAATTAATTTTTTTGTATCGGTGGGGGGTGGGGGGCGAGGAGTTATCGGTTAAAACCGAAAATCAGAAGCCCTAGTTATAACGTAAGTCTTTACTAACTTTGGTTGTACACATTGCTAAATTTACACGGGTTGCACCCTTCGTGTAGGTGTAAGCTGTTCGTAGAATCACATTCCAACTGTAACTGCATGAACTTCTGTTTGAAGATGACTGTGTTTGAAGTTTTCGGCGTCAGCGTGTTTTGCGAGACCACATTCATCCTCTTGACAATACGATGATATTGACCTTTTATGCCCGTTTTAGATTTAGATGTGAGCATATTTTGAAGATCACTGATGAACTTGAAAGTAGCATAAAACATTATTAATTATACATTAACTTTCATACGAGTTATCATTTTTTAAAGTTTTACGTTTTGAAATATTTAAATGTTCAATAGTGTAAGGAAATACCTTTTTCTATAGAAAATGTCGCTTAATCCCCTCATCAGTCTGTCACAGATGGATTTTTTGTTCTATGTTGTCTAAACCTGGACCCCTAAGAAATAAATAATAATAATAATAATAATAATAATAATAATAATAACCTCACCCCCACGCACCCACTTCTATTGTGCACAGTCTACATGCAATTTTATGAAGCAAACAAAAAAACAAACCGCACAGAGATATTTGAATATCAGCCAACACTATTTAAAAACAGATACCACATGAACAATTTCCTCGGTAATACTGTAAGCTTCATATAACAGGTGTAATGCGGATGCAATTTCATTTACTGAAAGGTACAACTCATTATAATAAGCACTTCTATATATTGTAATGCAGGTACCGGTATAGTCATTAGCCTTAGATAAGGCAGTATTTTAAACAGTTTCCATTGAAAATTGAACACATTTGGAATATACACAGTAGATGTATAAATATTTAATTCAGCATTAATAATAAGATACGACACTGAGTGGAGAGGTAAGCTCTTCATCACAGTGTTACTGTGTGAATGGGAAAAGTCTGCAGTGTCTGTATCATGACTCGAAATGCACCGATTTAATTAAGAAATGAATCTTTACTATAAAACATTCCCAACTAAATGATATGCGTACTATCGGTACCTGCAATCGGTCGCCTATACTACTCCTAATAAGAGCTTGAAGCCAGGCACTGTGACTAGGCGCTTGAGTATGTTGTAATAAGAGCTTGAAGCCAGGCACTGTGACTAGGCGCTTGAGTATGTTGTAATAAGAGCTTGAAGCCAGGCACTGTGACTAGGCGCTTGAGTATGTTGTAATAAGAGCTTGAAGCCAGGCACTGTGACTAGGCGCTTGAGTATGTTGTAATAAGAGCTTGAAGTCAGGCACTGTGACTAGGCTTTATGAGTATGTTGTAATAAGAGCTTGAAGCCAGGCACTGTGACTAGGCTGATTGAGTATGTAATAAGAGTTTGAAGCCAGGCACTGTGACTTCGCTTGAGTCAGGCACTAATGACTGAAGCCAGGCACTGTGACTAGTCGCTTGAGTATGTTGTAATAAGAGTTTGAAGCCAGGCACTGTGACTAGTCGCTTGAGTATGTTGTAATAAGAGCTTGAAGCCAGGCACTGTGACTAGTCGCTTGAGTATGTTGTAAGTTTATTACGTCGGAGTTGTTTTGATCCGCAGTATCCATGTGTCAACATCCTCATGCTGATTGGTTACTGTAAAGGGAACATGTAATTGACTTGGGAGTCTCCACTCTTAATAACTAACTAGTTCTGCCTTAAGTATGTGTGGTGCAACCGAAAATAGGACAGCGCTTAGTTATCAACTAACTAGTAACTACTAAGCACATAGTGGAGGCTTTACGTGTTAACTTACAGACAAACTTACACACAGCTGGTGCAACCCAGGCCTGGTCACTGGTGGGAAGGTACGTAGACTCATCTTTAGTTCAAACTAGGAGACTAAGCCATACATGGGAGAAAAGTGGAGACTTCCTGTCAGGATATGCCTAGTGCGCAGGTGCAGAAGTGATGGTAAGTGATAAGCAGGTGTGGAAATGACATCACAGACAGGCAGTTCAAAGTTCAAACGCTTTAACAAATGGATAATAAAAGGTAGCCTCCCTGCACATGACAATGTGGATCAGGATGGCTAAACAAAATGGCACGTTTGCAATCCCAACAGAAAGATCATCAAACAAAACCCACAGCCCAGGCAGAGTGCACAGGTGATAAGCGGAGGTGTGTTCGTGAAGGTGGAGTTCTGTTCAGAGTGCACAAGTGATAAAAGCGGTGAAGGCGGAGTTCTGTTCAGAGTGCACAGGTGATAGCGGAGGTGCATTGCGTTGTGGAGGTGTGTTCGTAGGTGATAAGCGGCAGGTGATGCGTTTGTGAAGGTGGAGTTCTGTTCAGAGTGCACAGGTGATAAGCGGAGGTGCGTTTGTGAAGGTGGAGTTCTGTTCAGAGTGCACAGGTGATAAGCGGAGGTGTGTTCGTGAAGGCGGAGTTCTGTTCAGAGTGCACAGGTGATAAGCGGTGGTGTGTTCGTGAAGGCGGAGTTCTGTTCAGAGTGCACAGGTGATAAGCGGAGGTGCGTTCGTGAAGGCGGAGTTCTGTTCAGAGTGCACAGGTGATAAGCGGTGGTGCGTTCGTGAAGGTGGAGTTCTGTTCAGAGTGCACAGGTGATAAGCGGAGGTGCGTTTGTGAAGGTGGAGTTCTGTTCAGAGTGCACAGGTGATAAGCGGAGGTGTGTTTGTGAAGGTGGAGTTCTGTTCAGAGTGCACAATGGTTGGCGGTTCTGTTCAGAGTGCACAGGTGATAAGCGGTGGGTGTTTGTGTGGAGTTCTCTGGAGTTCTGTTCTGTTCAGAGTGCACAGGTGATAAGCGGAGGTGTGTTTGTGAAGGTGGAGTTCTGTTCAGAGTGCACATGTGATAAGCGGTGGTGCGTTCGTGAAGGTAGAGTTCTGTACAGAGTGCTCTTGCATCCGGGTGAGGTACTGGCTCCGTGAGCGTCAGTGGCCAGATCATTCATAGCAGTCTGGAGTGAACAAAACACCACACATAAAACTAACATTCAACACACAACAATTCTCTGGCTTTTCCTTCAGTCAACATAAGGTTGTTTACTAGCTCGTCTGTGTCCATTTTGTACTTCTGGACTCCTCCCTTGCAATCAGCTCTGCCCCACGATCTATCCAATCACTGTTAGGCAACACAGCTGACTGTCTGCAGTACAGACTTGTTCAGAAATCACACAGCTGCACCCCTCGCCAAGATGGACGACTTCCGGTTTCATCCCAATCAGGAAGTCGGCTGCCGAAGACACTCTGCTCACCTTACCTAGCGCCCTCCTGGGCTGGGAGGTGGACTTACACATCCAATTCCTCCTTTCCTTGCCACACTTACAGACATAGACATAGGCAATCTATTTAATGTATTTCTAATGTGACATAATAAAATCAGAATAGTCCAAACAAGATATACATATTTTCCATCCCGGAGTGTAAGATTTTGAAGCCATTGTGATTGGTGGTGGGGGGGTGGGGGTTTAATATGTATGCATTACAGTTTTGCTGTATATAACCCAAACAGGGTCATTATTATTTATAGTAACCCTTTGACCATGAAGAGATATGTCCAGTCTCAAACTGATCGAAAGAAATCCAAGGCTGACGCAAGATGGAGAACATCCAAAACAAGAGAAAGAAAAATAACTCAGTCTCGAATCTGCACAGCTTTAAACAGAATTGCACGAGAGCAAAACACATAAAAAATCTAAGTAAGAAAATAAAAAACGGGAAATGAAGGGCAATTTGTGGATAGGGATCCCGACATGCTGGTTATCCTCTCCTGCAGGTAACCAAAAGGCGATTTTGAACTCAGTTGAGTCAGTAACAAATTACAAAATGCGTGCGTTTTTCCTTCTATCAGTATTACACGTTATACAGCCTCTTTCGCGAGACACCCCGGTGGAGTGAACAACCCTCCCGTTAAACAGGCGTCTTGGTCAGGGCTTCCGCTGGACAATGTTCGCTTGCTCGCCGAACCCCCAGTCTCTTCATTGCACTTCCATCATTCTGGGTGATGAATGCCGTTCATCCCATCTGCTCAGTCGGCTGAAGCCGGGCCGTGCTCGCTCAGAAAGCGAGTGCCCAAATCCGCCGTGCACATGCGCAGTAGCAACCAGTCGTCAGCAAGGACTGGCTAGGATTGGCTTAAAAATATCTGGATGCAGCACAGTCGGTTAAGGCTGGTTGATACTTCCGACTGCGACCAAGTTTTTGGTCTGAGTCAGTGGTCTCCGACAGTCGGAATGACATCATCCGCACTGCCGTGAGCTATTAATTTTCTGTATGCAATTACTTTCCCCATTAAATCAGTAACGTTGCTCAGCTGTTCAATACGTCTGATCGGAGGCAGTATGGAGAACAGCTGATCGGTTTTACTTGTTTGCTGCTTATAAAATTATATATGAGCCAATTTACACATTCACTTCATTCATGAGACTGGCAATCCCGTCTCAAAGTGTCGCGGGATTGTGGAGCCTGTTGGCAAGCCAAGTCACAAGTCTGTCTGTACTGCTGCACTGGAACACATGGCTGTGCCAAAGTGACTGTGTTTGTGTTTTCAGTATCAGAGTGTAGTCTTGGATACGGAAGCACTTGCACAAGTAACATACAGTCTCTCAACAGGGAGATGCAGCTTCTATATACTACAGAATACATGCCAGGAGCGGTGTGAACACAAGTGTATGCTACACACATCCCACGTGTTACAGCACATCCACAATTACATTATCACCTTTTGAAACCAACACTTCCTCTCTATGGACGAGGTCTCTGAGAAAGACCGGATTTCTGGTTCACCTATAGAAACACACATTCAAAAAAGACAGTTAACTTCCAGCACAGAAATAAGATAGACTGCTCAATCTTTTTCTGGTAAACATGCTAGAACATGAGCAGCTGTGAATCAGATTCACTCACTGTTGACATGCCAGAGCTATGAACATGCTCTTTTTTCTTACCTTTCACGCTATGATTAAATGATTGAAATGAATGATTGAACAGTTGTTATTATGATCTGCATTTACATACCTTTGTCTTTTAAAATGTCCCTACAGAACAAATTACATGCAGACAGGTGCCTGGTGAGGAAATGTTTTTGGGTGGATGAGGTGCAGGTTGGAGGTTCATTTTGGGGGGGGGGGGGCTTAGGTCAGCCAGGGCGTCCTCGGCTCACCGCACACCAGAGCGACCCCTGTAGACTGTCCGAGCGCCTGCGGGCTTGCCTGTAAGCTGCCCAGAGCTGCGTTGTCCTCCGATGTTGTAGCTCTGGATTGGCTGCATGGCAGGCCTGCAGACTGGAAAAAAGCAGTTGTTCATCTTCACCGCTCCCGAGTCAGAGCAGGGGTGGTAGTGGGGTATGAGCTTAAATAATTGGATATATCAAATTGGGAGAAAAATGGGGAAAAAAATCAATTGGCGACTACTAAAAAAAAAAAAAAAATCAATCCATGCATAAATACCGGGCTTTTCTCTTAACATTTTAATCTACAACTAATCTGACAACATAAAAAGCTACTTAAAACATACTCCCAGCCAGCTTGAATGACGCCCCGCCTCCAACAAGTTTCGAGTATGTTGTTTTTATATTCTAATTATGCTAGGGACTATTTTCCTCAGCGGAAGGTTACCCGGTGAAATATCAGAAGTTCAAGGTAAATACAGCTTTTAATGTTATTTTTAAAGAGAAAATAAAATAAATAAATAGTTTTCTAATGGCGATAGAGCCCTCTCGATACGCATAACTCCACCACTTCAATTACCACACGGTAGAGCCCGCATCAACGGAATGGTTGTTAAACTCAGAAAATCAAGTGGAAAACGCATTATTATTATTTTTTACATAAATTGCCATTTTACCCCCATTTCCGAGCTACATATAATTTAAAAATAAATAAATAAATAAATAAATAATGTATGAAATCTGAAATCAGAATTGAAATATCTTGAAAGATTGTGGAGCTACACAAGGTCTTGCAAGGTTGTGGAGCTACACAAGGTTTTGCAAGGTTGTGGAGCTACACAAGGTCTTGCAAGGTTGTGGAGCTACACAAGGTTTTGCAAGGTTGTGGAGCTACACAAGGTCTTGCAAGGTTGTGGAGCTACACAAGGTCTTGCAGGTTGTGGAGTTACACAAGGTCTTGCAAGGTTGTGGAGTTACACAAGGTCTTGCAAGGTTGTGGAGCTACACAAGGTTTTGCAAGGTTGTGGAGCTACACAAGGTCTTGCAAGGTTAAGCTAGGTCTTGCAGGTTGTCTACACAAAGGTTGTGGAGCTACACAAGGTCTTGCAAGGTTGTGGAGCTACACAAGGTCTTCTAGACAAGGTTTGCAAGGTTGTGGAGTTACACAAGGTTTTGCAAGGGTAGACAAGGTCTGCAAGGTTGTGGAGCTAGACAAGGTCTTGCAAGGTTGTGGAGCTACAAGGTTTTGCTTAAATAAAGGTCTTGCAAGGTTGTGGAGCTAGACAAGGTCTTGCAAGGTTGTGGAGCTACACAAGGTCTTGCAAGGTTGTGGAGCTAGACAAGGTCTTGCAAGGTTGTGGAGCTACACAAGGTCTTGCAAGGTTGTGGAGGTTGCTACACAAGATCTAGACAAGGTCTTGCAGGTTGTGGAGTTACACAGGTCTTGTAGGTCTTGCAAGGTTGGAGACTACACAAGGTCTGGTTTTGCAAGGTTGTGGAGCTACACAAGGTCTTGCAAGGTTGTGGAGCTACACAAGGTCTTGCAAGGTTGTGGAGCTACACAAGGTTTTGCAAGGTTGTGGAGTTACACAAGGTTTTGCTACCTGAGTAACATGAGTAACATTCAAAGCTCGGTGTGGTATTTAAGGCTTTTTTATGATTAGCATGTTGTTATGCTTACCTGTGACTTGGGGTATGAAAGTGCTAGTGTTTCAGATTTCTGAAAACTTCAGACTCCACAGAAAAGGTTTTACAAGGTTGCGGAGCTACAGAAGGTAACAAGGTTAAATCCCCCATGTTGGACTAACTAAACTGTACATTGTACTGGTCAAAAGTCCTGAAAATAATGCTGAATAATCATTTTATTTTTAATCTTCTCTAAATGGTCATTTCTACAACGTTTGCACAAGGTTTTTACCTGAGAATAGCTATATTTAAGGCTTTTTTTTTTTTGATTAGCATGTTGTTATGCTTACCTGTGACCTAGTGTTTCAGATTTCTTAGACTCCACAGAATGGGAATATAGTAAATCCCCCCATGTTGGACTAACTAAACTGTACATTGTACTGGTCAAAAGTCCTGAAAATAATGCTGAATAATCATTTTATTTTTTAATCTCTCTAAATGGTCATTTCTACACGTTGCACAATTACCTGAGAATAGCTATTTTTTTGTAGCTTGGAGCCTTTTTGTTTAAATAGAAAACTATTTAAACAAAAAAAATACTCTTGTTTTTAATTTTTACCTGTGTGTTTGTTACCTGTGTAATTGTTATACAAATATTTGAAAAATACATGATAACTAGGAAACAATACAACATTATTAATTGATTTAACTTTAAAATAAAAGAAATACAAATGTGAATTGGCATTGTTTTTCCAGAAAAATAAAAAAAATAAAACTGGTTATTTATTGAAAGCAAAACTGTTAAGAACAAGTATCAACTTGTAAACAGTGAAGGGCATGTAGGTGTTGCCAGACACTACAGCACTACTGTGGGTCATCCCTATATTTGTCCCCATCTGTTGTGTGCCACACTTTGAAACAGTTGCGTGATTTGTTCAAGCAGAACGGTTTGCCATCACACCCTGGACCACTGCAGTAAAAAGTGGACTTCATTTCCCTTTTTGTCCTTTTGTAGCACAGATAACAGTTCCTTCTCAGTTCAGCAAGTTCAGGAATATGGTCAGCGTGGAAGGACGAAGATGGTGTTTTTGGACTGTCCAGGTTGATGCAAGGGGCATACAGCGGCACGTCAGCGTCTTTTTCAATGCCCCCCAGCTGACATGCCAGTTCCTCTCTGAATTCCAGCTGTGCGTATCTGGAAATTCTTGTAAGATTTTCATTCTGTGGATTTTGGGCTCGCCACTCCTGAAATAAAATGTAGCTGTTCACTACCGCAATATCGATGAAATGGAAGAACAAGGTCTGCCACCACTTCAAGGACTTGATACGCACGTCGTATTTCTCTATCAGCTGGTCGGACTTGTCAACACCTCCCATGTTCTGGTTATAATCGTGTATTGCCAGTGGTTGCTGAACATCTTTGACAGTCCATTTCCCATTCTCCTTGACGTGTCTTTGGACTGTTACAGCATCTGTTGCCCTGTGCAATGTGGAAAGGACTGTCACAGTACGGGAATCCTTCCATTGCATGGCCAGGATGTTTCCTTCTTCCATACGGTGCCACCTCATATCTCCACATTTCGCCTTCTTTTCCCATGTCTTGTAGTCCTTCAAGCATCTTGGAAACCGTCTCCTGTTGGGATTATAAATCCCACAAGCCAAAAATCCACGTTCTCTCAGTTCAGATAGCAGAGATGGGGACGTGTAGTAATTGTCAAACCAAAGATAGTAACCTTGGTTCACCAGTGGTTGTGACAACTGAAGAACAACTTTTTTGGCCAAGTCGTACGTATGTCCCTCTTTACTTCCAGCGTACACATCAAAGTCATACGTGTAGCCAGTGTTAGAGCAGGCCATCACCCACAGCTTGAAGCCCCAGCGCGTTGGTTTGTCCTTGATGTACTGCCTCATCCCAGATCTTCCCTTGGACTTCACCATCCGCTCTTCAATAGACAGGTTCCTCTTTGGCTGGTAAAGTGCCTGGCATGTGGTCCTCATGTGATCCAACAGGTAACGCAACTTCTGCAACCCGTCACTGTGCTCCTCTTCATCCGGATGCACAAGATGAAACACTGCAAGCAATGCCTTGAAGCGCTCCCTGCACATGTAAGCACGTGCCCAGAGACCGTGTCGTAGAGGTGCTGTGCTCCAGTATCTGGACACACGTGGCAATGGAGTTACGCCCATATATATAATGAGGCCAATTAATTTGAGCATCTCCTCCGCCGTCACATCGACCCACGATCCATGTGCATCACCGTAAGATGGCTTGTCAACGACGTGGCGCCATGCATATGCATTGGTGTACTCGCAGATCTTTGAGAGGACCGCACTGGTGAAGAAAAGCTGGAAGAAATCCATTTCTTTAGTCACTGATCCACGTGCCAGGCAGCCAAGATCTATTCCGACGGGACGGCGAGGTCTAAATGGAACCTGCCCAGGCACAGCAGGGTCTGCGTCATCATAAGAAAAACAAGCAGGGAATCTGTTGGACGGAAAAGGAAATATATTGAGAGTGTAATGTAATAGTTTATTGCAAATAACAAACAGTACTAATACTTATGTGACCCACTTATCATACAACATACCTGTTATTACCAAAACAGGGCATATCATAACTACAGTTTAACATATAGTATAAGATTAACTCTGTTTGTTAGCTGCAGGACATTTTACAATTTCCACTGACTAGGCACTGGAGCAGGACCAGAAAAGTTATAAATAGTATTATTTGAGGAAAAAAATAACAACAAATTTTCCCTACTATGATGTTAAATACAAGGCTGTACTGATCCACTGGCACTATAAAACTGTTGTAAATAGCTTGATACATTTTGTTGGTTGTGAACACAACACATATACAAGCTAACAACTGAAAAAAAAAAAAAACACAGTGCATGAAAAACAGAGAATTAAAAAAAACCAAAAAAAAACAGAAGGCAAGGAAACACATTTTACTTTTTAACACCATTGCTAGAATACTGTAGTGTGTGTGTGTGTATATATATATATATATATATTATAATTATTTATTTTTTACAAACCCTACCTTGATCTTGATGAGCTGCCCCTAGTGGAAGTAGAAGGGGGCGCCTCTTCGTCGGATGATTCTTCTGTCTCTTCAATCATCAGCTCTTCATCAAGAAGATCTTCTTCTGCTGGATCCATACCCCCTGTACCCTCAAAAAAACAATCCTTCTACGTGACTTTCAAGTTTCCTTGTTCGGGCAAATTGCTCCTCAGTCATTTTTCTCCATTTCCATTATCTCCAACACACGCCACGCGTGCTCAACTTACGTCAGCTACTTTCTGCATGCGAATGCCTGGTGTCCCATATATGGGACAGGGTGAAAATGGGAGTCTCTCTGGTTATGTGTGCACTGAAATGAAACCATGAAACCTGTAAAATCCGACCCCTTAGAGCTGGATTTTTCCTGCTTTTACTATCTGGCTGCTGGATCATTTCTTCCCTCAACATCAAATGCAATCTTTCAGGTTGGCTGTTACATCCAAAGAAGCGACTGGTTAGTTAGATTGATGCCAGTTTGTTTAACCATGATCTTTTATTGTTATTGACTGGTTAGTATGTGCCTTAGCTATACATAACCATTTAATAACAAATATAGCGCATTATCTGTGTTGATTGTGAACAGCCTTAGACTCAAGGTAAAGGAGGCTGTGTGGTCCAGTGGTTAAAGAAAAGGGCTTGTAACCAGGAGGTCTCCGGTTCAAATCCCACCTCAGCCACTGACTCATTGTGTGACCCTGAGCAAGTCACTTAACCTCCTTGTGCTCCGTCTTCCGGGTGAGACGTAATTGTAAGTGACTCTGCAGCTGATGCATAGTTCACACACCCTAGTCTCTGTAAGTCGTCTTGGATAAAGGCGTCTGCTGAATAAACAAATAATAATAATTATAAAATCTAGTGTCCCATATACACCAAGCACAGGTGCATACGGGTTTTCTAGTGATAACACATAGTTCTGATGATGTTACAATTGTAAGACCCTCATCTTGTTGATTATTTATGTTCCAGGAAATGGAATCAGTGATCTCATTCAGCTTGTCTGACAGGCAATGCCCATTCACTTCTTCAGTGCTTTATCCACAGTTCAGACGGCACATTCAGATGGTTTGAAAGGATACTTGTTGATACAATGAAGTTGTTTCCTGTGTGTTAATTGAGTTACAATAAATAAGAGTACCTGATATAATTTTGTGGTTTATTACTAATAGGAAGATATTCATTATTATTATTATTATTTATTGGTAAGATGTACAGCATACTAAAATATGTACCCATCCGTGGCTACCGTCCCATGTATGTTTATTCATTTTATTTTTCTGGGCTTATTTTTAGCTATTTTTTAGCCATGACACCTGGGTTTGAAATGACCGAGTAACAATGGAGGCTCTGTTACACGTTGTACGTAAAGCGTTGCGAATGTTAGTCAACATTATAATAACGAGAGCTTTCTACAGGGGAAATCTAATGAACAATGAGAAACGCAATACTCATGCCTCACACAGATCCTCAAATTATTAGCCAAAACAAATTAATACTGTTCAGTTTGTCAACGTTGCTGTCGAAGCAAAACTACCGCTCATCAGGTTGAACAAAGACAAGAGTGCCGTGCTCAACTTTCTATAAACGGGGGTGAACTGTTTGCAAAAATAAAGTTTATTTACTATTTTGCTAAAAGCATTACGAGTTGGTAAATTGGTAATTCTAGATCAAAATGAAGTAAAACAGTAGAAGTACAACAATAGGTATATACATTTTCAAAACATCCGACTTTCACTTAAACTACATAAAACACCCCTTTTTTAATAATAGTATGGGCCTTAATGAGGGTGGTTGAAATTGGTCTGGTTAAAGGCGATCCTGCGAAATGCACAGGCAGACTGCCTGTGAACACCATTCAATGCGTTGATAATCACCTAACGGACCACATGTGTGGCTCATGGGGGATCAAACAGACCATTCAAATGGATCTGATGGGTCTTGAGTACGCTTATTAAATGCAATGATTAGTCAAATCAGGAGCACCAGGCGTATCCAGTTCATTCGAAACTGGCTCCCTGAAATCATCTTTCAATCCTGTTTATTTCGCATGGCTCCAGTGCCGCCTGCAGTGTGAAACACACTTATCAAAACCAGGTTCAAAGCAGGCATCCCTCCAGCTAAAATTACTTGGGGGAGTTAACTAAACTGGACTGTCAACCGCGTTCTCAGAATGCATAGAAGAACTAACAACAGAGGAATGTGTTAAACAGACATGAATGATGAATTCTATAATGAAGAAACCAAACAGAAATGAACGGCGCTCTGATGCAGTGTATTGCACAGGCTTTCTCGCCCCTCTATAGATCTGCATTCCAGTTTCACTCACCTCTCTCGGTGATGCTAGAAGGTGACGTTTCCTCCTGCAGGATCTGCTCATTGGCCGGCTCACACCCCAGCTCAGTCACTTCCTCCTTGATCTCCACAGTCCTGTCTGCAGAAACAACCCATCGAAGAGGACGCTCTGTGCTGAAGGGAGCTGCTTCCATCTCAGGCACTTCCTTCCAGGGAGCCGAATTTCCAGCCCTATAGATTCTATAGAGCTCCCGGAGTTTAGAGTCTTATTCTGTACAGCTGTAAGATTAGATTTATTATCTACAGGTCTCGTGGGCATCTCTTAACAGATCTATACAGTTGCACAGTTGTTGTTTTTTTGGTGGGGTGGGGGGGGGGGGGAGTGATATTTGATTTAATCTGTAGTGTTTTGTATTTAATTATATCCTGATGTAACTATCACTGACACTGATATCTGCTTCGTTTTGTCATATACTCGTACTTGCTAGAACCGAAGTCATTGTGTTTTATCTTGCTCTTAATTGTATTAATACTTGTACTGTGATTCTTGAAATGTATTTTTGTTTACGACTGTAAGTTGCACTGGATAAGGGCGTCTGCCAAGAAATAAATAAATAATAATAATAATAATAATAATAATAATAATAAAAACAAAACAAAAATGTCCGGCGTTTAATAAAAATGACGACCAGATTTATAAATATTACTTTTGAAGCCAGAGAAGTGTTCGATTGTAAACAGTTGCAACTAATTATAACAAATAAAGAACACCAAAGTGTGCAATGGAAAGCCTGTCACCGTGTCTCATCTTCTGGTGATAAACTCAGATTTCTATGGGGACCACAGGGATGACAGGCTTGTTTTGCCCACTTTGGTGTAGTTTATTCCTCGTATTATTATTATTATTATTATTATTATTATTATTATTATTATTTATTTTTTACATCGGACAAGAAATACGTTATGGTTATTTAATAAGATAACTTTACAATAAATAAATAAATAAATAAAATAAAATAAAATTAATTAATTAAAAATACAGACAGTACATATGTTTTACTTTTTCAGTAGGGCCTAGATAGATGTTTATTTACCACAAATATTAAAATATTGCATCGATACAATACCTACAATAGCTATAAGTTCTTAGACGTGGCCACTCTGTTTAATTGTGTATTTAAAGTTTAGAGGTGACTGTGATTTCTCTTTTATTGACACGTTTTCACAGTGGCACAAACTGTAATCCATACTTATATAAACACACGCGATAGATAAAGCCAATGATTGTGTTATCATTATAAACACTTATTTTAACGGCTTCCGAGCTGCTACGCCGTCAATTTAAAAAAGTTAAAACAAAAAAGTCCCAGTTATTATTATTATTTTTTTATTTGGTAAACCAGCTCTGAGTTTGGTTACCTGAGTCTCGCTCTCTCTCGCTCTCTGCAGTCAGCGTACGGTGTCGTTTCTTTCCTTACTCTCGTCTCTTTAGTATTTAACTAAAACAATATGGTTTAAATTCAGTTAAAAAAAACAAACAAACAGCAAAACAGTTACGCCGTTTAATTAAACTACAACGACTCTCACTCGCACACAGCAAACACCCTGTGGGGAAACAAAATCCACCAGAGCATGCGCGTTACACAGCAGGGAGGGTGGAAACTGGCGCCATTTCGGATCCACTGTAGCGTCAGTATTGCATAGGAAAACATGGCGCCGTGGAACCAACATGGCAAACTCAGGGATCCAGTTTCATAGACTGCTCTTCTCAGCGAAATGGTTCACTAGCTTCTGGGGTGGCCAGCTAGCCAATCAGTGTTTCCAGCAGGGTTTAGGGTGTTTCTGCAGCAAGGTCCATGGCAAAACGTTTTAACACATGGAGGTCAAGTCTCAAGGTTTACCCGTGAAGCTCACGGTTTTTCACAATGTTGAGAGTCTCACGGCCGTGCAGTGGATTCTCACCTTTTATCATAAGTTTGTTATTGTTTGCGAGGCTGCGATACCCTTTATACATGATACAGCGGTAAATCCAATACAAATGTCGAAGCGGACTATTTCATTTGGGGGGGGCACCACGAAGAGGTGTACATTACCATTCTATATTCCTGTAGCTGCTACGCAAACTCCCCCCCTTACTCCAAAGATAGAATTGCCTTGTTGTCTCAAACTGACGGTTTGTCTGCGCGAGCCTTCTATATTTAAGTACAAAAGTCTTTACTCGAGGCGAAGGAGAGGCTGTCAGATTGTTACTGCCTCGTTCATGCAGAAATTACCACAGAAATGAGAGAAATGGACATCAGTGAGAATTTAATTATTAAAGACAGCACAAAGAAAGACGCCATGAGGTAAGAAGTAACAATACAATTGGAAATTGATGGTATGTCTATCTCTCTGTATTTCACCATAATTTTAGTCAAAGTGACGGGGAGTGTGAGGTGTACCCAGACTATTTCTTTAAAATTATTTTCTTTGTTTTAATAATGTTGACCAATAATAATAATAATCACATTCACACACTAACTGACGATTTTTTTAAAACTGAAAATCAATAAAAAAAAGTATATTAAACTAATGTTCTCAGTGTTACAAAGAAATATGTGCAGATGTATTATTTTTGAATGATTTACATGTTAAACCAGATCACATATAAACATTCACTGTTAAATGTCATTTTAGTGTGTGGTGTACCCAGACTATTTCTTTGTTTTATTTATTTTATTTCATCTCCACAAAAGGAGCAGAAGCAGACAGTATTTTCTTTTCATGACTAGCTACAGTTGTGTGTGTGTGTTTTTTATGTACTCGTGCTGTATTCGTGTCGTAGGCCAGTGGCATAGCTGTCAGCCATGTCCAAAAATCTTGATCTGTCACCAGCACTCCCAGCGATTTCAACAAGGAGACTTACAGCCGTTTCTGGATCGGGCTGCATCGTGACAGCGAGGACTGGCAGTGCTCCAATTGAGATGCTGTCAGCTACACTAACTGGACGGCTGGTAATGATACACTCTCTGAGGTCCAGTTGAGATGCTGTCAGCTACACTAACTGGACGGCTGGTAATGACCCACTCTCTGAGGTCCAGTTGAGATGCTGTCAGCTACACTAACTGGACGGCTGGTAATGACCCACTCTCTGAGGTCCAGTTGAGATGCTGTCAGCTACACTAACTGGACGGCTGGTAATGACACACTCTCTGAGGTCCAGTTGAGATGCTGTCAGCTACACTAACTGGACGGCTGGTAATGATACACTCTGTGAGGTCCAGTTGAGATGCTGTCAGCTACACTAACTGGACGGCTGGTAACGACACACTCTCTGAGGTCCAGTTGAGATGCTGTCAGCTACACTAACTGGACGGCTGGTAATGATACACTCTCTGAGGTCCAGTTGAGATGCTGTCAGCTACACTAACTGGACGGCTGGTAATGACACACTCTCTCAGGTCCAGTTGAGATGCTGTCAGCTACACTAACTGGACGGCTGGTAATGACCCACTCTCTGAGGTCCAGTTGAGATGCTGTCAGCTACACTAACTGGATGGCTGGTAATGACACACTCTCTGAGGTCCAGTTGAGATGCTGTCAGCTACACTAACTGGACGGCTGGTAACACTCTCTGAGGTCCAGTTGAGATGCTGTCAGCTACACTAACTGGACGGCTGGTAACGATTACACTCTCTGAGGTCCAGTTGAGATGCTGTCAGCTACACTAACTGGACGGCTGGTAATGATACACTCTCTGAGGTCCAGTTGAGATGCTGTCAGCTACACTAACTGGACGGCTGGTAATGACACACTCTCTCAGGTCCAATTGAGATGCTGTCAGCTACACTAACTGGACGGCTGGTAATGACCCACTCTCTCAGGTCCAGTTGAGATGCTGTCAGCTACACTAACTGGACGGCTGGTAATGACACACTCTCTCAGGTCCAGTTGAGATGCTGTCAGCTACACTAACTGGACGGCTGGTAATGACCCACTCTCTGAGGTCCAGTTGAGATGCTGTCAGCTACACTAACTGGACGGCTGGTAACGACACACTCTCTGAGGTCCAGTTGAGATGCTGTCAGCTACACTAACTGGACGACTGCTAATACACTCTGTGAGTCTGTGAGGTCCAGTTGAGATGCTGTCAGCTACACTAACTGGACGGCTGGTAACGACACACTCTCTGAGGTCCAGTTGAGATGCTGTCAGCTACACTAACTGGATGGCTGGTAATGATACACTCTCTGAGGTCCAGTTGAGATGCTGTCAGCTACACTAACTGGACGGCTGGTAATGACACACTCTCTCAGGTCCAGTTGAGATGCTGTCAGCTACACTAACTGGACGGCTGGTAATGACCCACTCTCTGAGGTCCAGTTGAGATGCTGTCAGCTACACTAACTGGACGGCTGGTAATGACACACTCTCTGAGGTCCAGTTGAGATGCTGTCAGCTACACTAACTGGATGGCTGGTAATGACACACTCTTCTGTGCTCAAGCTGATGCAGGAAGCAGTTGGGGTCAGTCAGTCTGCCACGAACAGAAACCTTTCACGTGCTACAACGGTAAAATGTTTTTATTTGTATTTTAGCATGCCAGTGTCATGAGTGACTATAATTAGCTGGGGTTGTGCACACTATGTTTTGCTTTTGTATTTACTATATTAACTTGGTTTCATTTGCACTTGTTTTGTTTCACACTTTATTTCTGTTTATTACTCAAATGGAGGCACTTTTGTTGCTTCTTTGATTTTTGTGTTATGTATTTATTTAGTTGTTAAGGGTGTGTTATTATTTGTAATATAGCACAGGTGAAAGAAGGAGAAATTAGTCCCATTCCCCAAATTCCAAATGCAGCCAGATGTTTTCCATTTGCACCAATTAACTATCATTGACAGTCCATTATAAAAAGGGAACCAAAAGTACAGGAAGGAAAAAGAGCATGTGGTTCCAGGGGGAATCGAATGGAGGACACAGGAAGTCGGACATTTTGGCAGACAGACCTGGATGGTAAACAAGGATCGTTTGGAACTCCAAAGGGAATACAGAAGGATAAAGACACAGCAGCCCAATGGAAGGAAGGACCGGTCAGAAACTGATAGCAAAGCTGAGTATTTATCCTTGAATTATGCGTTGAAGCAGCACTTTTTGATTAAAAGAAGATTATCAGTATTATTGTGCCGAGGACCGTGTGGCATTTTGACAAATTCTTCAGAAGTAAAGACACTTGGCAGGAATATTTAGATTTAGCTATATTAATTGTGGTTTTAGACAAAGTGTTGTACTGCTTCCCTTCAAGGCACCCCCCCCTCCATAACCGATGCCCTGGAAGAGCAAACAGGCACCAACCAAGGGACGGACTGCAGCTCCCTGTACACACCCCAGGCACCAGCCAAGGGGCGGCCAGCCAGGCACCTCCAGCTGTCTGCAGGTTTGTACACACCCCAGACACCAGCCAAGGGGCGGACTGCAGCTCCCTGTACACACCCCAGGCACCAGCCAAGGGGCGGACTGCAGCTCCCTGTACACACCCCAGGCACCAGCCAAGGGACATACTGCAGCTCCCTCATGCAGGTCCTATTCTAAGATCCACCAGTGGCCGGGTCAGAAGACCAAACAAGAGTAGGGAGGGCCGAGATTGGGGTGTACGTGGTGAATGACCAGGGACACAGAGGGAGTGTGCAGGATCCTGCTTCGAGGTGCTGGAGAAGGGGGACCAAGCCTCAAAGGAGCTAAATACAAGCCTTACACAGGGACAAACCAACGGATTAGGAGGTTCTTTTATCGCTGACCTTCAACTTTACCTTTCCTTATTGCAGTTTCTACTGGGACATTGTTAGGAGACTTGAATTAAGTACAAACTGAGTTTTCTAGACTTTTTGAGGCCCAGGTGAATATACTGGATCTGTCGTTTCACCAAACTGCTGCTTGTATTGTTCAGGCCTGTGTTGTGGTGATATATTGGGTGGAATTGAATAATTGTAAAGATAATAGCCCCCCTGAAGTCACAAGTAGCGTACTAACAATGTTTCATGGAAGGTGACGTACAGTCCAGGGGGAACGTTATACAGACGTGCTCAAATTTGTTGGTACCCCTCCACAAAAAACGAAGAATGCACAATTTTTCTGAAATAACTTGAAACTGACAAAAGTAATTGGCATCCACCATTGTTTTTCCATATTTAAAGAAATCAGACTTTGCTTTTGATTTTTATTCAACATAATTTTTTAAATAAGAAAACAAATGAAAATGGCATGGACAAAAATGATGGGACCGATAACCTAATATTTTGTTGCACAACCTTTAGAGGCAATCACCAATCAAACGTTTTCTGTAGCTCTCAATGAGACTTCTGCACCTGTTAACAGGTAGTTTGGCACTCTTCCTGAGCAAACTTCTCCAGCTGTCTCAGGTTTGATGGGTGCCTTCTCCAGACTGCAAGTTTCAGCTCTTTCCATAGATGTTCGATGGATTCAGATCAGGACTCATAGAAGGCCACTTCAGAATAGTCCAATGTTTTGTTCTTATCCATTCTTGGGTGCTTTTAGCTGTGTGTTTTGGGTCATTATCCTGTTGGAGGACCTGTTGTCACAGACTGAACAGAGCTTTCTGACACTGGGCAGTGCGTTTGGCTCCAGAATGCCTTGATAGTCTTGAGATTTCATTGTGCCCTTGCACAGATTCAAGGCACCCTGTGCCTGATCCCAAAAACATAACCGAGCCTCCTCCATGTTTCACTGTAGGTATGGTGTTCTTTTCTTTGAAAGCTTCATTTTTTTCGTCTGTGAACATAAGCTGATGTGACTTGCCAAAAAGCTCCAGTTTTGACTCATCTGTCCAAAGGACATTCTCCCAGAAGGATTGTGGCTTTTCAATATGCATTTTAGCAAATTCCAGTCTGGCTTTTTTATGTTTTTAAATTGGAGTCCTCCTGGGTCTTCTTCCATGGAGCCCACTTTGCTCAAAAACGACGGATGGTGCGATGAAACTGGCGTACCTTCACCTTGGAGTTCAGCTTGTATCTCTTTGGCAGTTATCCTTGGTTCTTTTTCTACCATTAAACTATCCTTCTGTTCACTCTGGGGTCGATTTTCCTAGCTACAGTGACAGTGAGTTTGCTACAGTTCCATGGACCTTAAACTTTAATATTTGCAATCACAGGAACATCAAGCTGCTTGGAGATGGTCTTGTAGCCTTTACCTTTACCATGCTTGTCTATTATTTTCTTTCTGATCTCCTCAGACAGCTTCTCCTTTGCTTTCTCTGGTCCATGTTCAGTGTTCACACAATGATACCAAACAGCACAGTGACTATTTTCTCCATTTAAATAAATGACTGATTACAAGATTGGAGACATGTGTGATACTAATTAAAGAAACTAATTAGTTTGAAATATCACTATAATCCAGTTATTTATTATCTTTTCTAAGGGTACCAACAAATGTGTCCAGGCCATTTTAGAATATCTTTGTAGAATATATAATTCATCTCTTTTAGCTTCTTTGTTTTATTCTATGACATACCAAAGGCATGCAAGTATACATGGCTTTTAATTTCATCACTTTTCAGGAGGAATGAAGCATTATTTCAATGAGCTGTAAGGGTACCAACAAATTTGAGCACGTCTGTATATAGTTTAGCTCTGGGGAATCTGGGCACCTCACGAAATTAGTGAGGAACAGGAGAACGTTATCCAGAGCTCGTGCCTCGCAGGTGAGTTACCCGAGGCAGCGAGACCCTGCTTAGAAGCAGCACTTTGATTTGCATTGTATTTACAGTGTTTGTTTTTCTGTTTTGATTGACCCTTTTCATTATGTATTATTATTTCGTCACTAACAATTCCTCGCAGGGTTACCATTGTTGGTAGTAGCCCTGAGGGATCCAAAGAAAGTTGTTGGTTCTACCCCGTCAGGTTGTTGAGACAGGACCGCCCTGTCTCAACAACCTGACGGGGTAGAACACCCGATTATTTATATGAGCAAAAAAATGGCTCCCCAGGAGATTAACTACGCCGTCATTGAGAAGGAGTGTCTGGCCATCAAATGGGCTACTCACGCCCTTCGATATTACTTGTTGGGATGGTCCTTCTCTCTTGTCATGGACCATGCCCCTTTAAGGTGGTTACACACGATGAAGGACAACACCACCAGGATAACTCAGTGGTATCTGGCGCTGCAACCCTTCCACTACACAGTGAAGCATCGTGCAGGTAAGGAGCACCAAAATGCAGATTTGTTTTCATGGGAGGGGGGGTCAATTCGAGAACTTAGAATTGGCCGAGTGTTCCTTCGGCATCACTCTGAGGGGTGAGATATGTGACAGAGAAGGTATTCGAACTGTAAATCTCCCTCCCGACCAGAAAAGGTGCTGTGTAGGGCGGTTAGTATGCTTCCCCCTAAACTGGCAGACTCACGGGTAGGTGGAAACCGGAAGTCGGTCATCTTGGAGGGGGCGGGCATGTGTCCGCACATGGAAGGACTTCATTCCGATCAGCTGCGGTCCAGGCAGTGATTGGATAAGCCATGGCCTCGGGCTGATCGAGTGGAGGAGTTCTGGTAGTACAGAGAGGATGCAGATGCGTGAGTACATCCTCTTACACTCAGTGATTAATAAGCTGGAGCGCTGTCTGTTTGGTTTTGTTTTGCAGCAGAGTACAGACCCAGGGAGCTGCAGCCAGCGAGTCAGCACTAAAACCCCAGCACCAACACACTGGAGCATCAGCTACATTAATGCAGCAGCAGTCATTTTCTGTCTGCTGCTGTTATTGGGCTTAATCGTTATCATTACTGCTATAAGTACCTTAATTGTGAGCTCTTTAAATGGGACGATTGATTCCTTGGGGGGTTGGTGTCTGTTTTTAGAAGCAGTATTTGGAGGAGCGGTGGTTTTTGAGGGAAAAGTTTGCTGGTCAGCTAAGAAGAGACAGAGAAGTCTTACTTGTTTTGGTTGTTAGAAACATAACTGTTCTAATTTACCATTTTTCCATTCTAAAAGTATCCAGTTATCTAAAAACCTGATTAAACTCAATTATTCACAGAATACAACCTTACCCTGAGGGCAGCGGCAGCATCTAATCCAATTATTTTCCCAAAACCTCCCTTTTGTCTTCATTTCCTGATGGGAGCTCCAAGCCCATCAGGATCGAGGAAGAGCTGGGTGAGATATTATTTTTTCTGGTGCTGGATTGGCCATGCTGTTTCTGACTGTTTGGGATTATTATCAATATTCATTTGGTTAATTTATTTATTTATTTATTTATTTATCTATCTATCGATCGGGGTTAAACGAGCACCTCATACAGAAGCCTCATTTTGATTTAGTTTATTTTTGGTGTCGATTTGCCTGGTATCAATACGGACCTCAGACAACAGTTCAGGACACTTGTGAATTATTTGTTTTTGTTTTATTATTCTTAGTGGATTATTTGTTGAACATTTTAATCTGTAATATTAGCTGATTTAAACGCATGTCTTGGCAATTACTTTGGTCTGTGCTATAATGTCTATATGAAATGATTCATTGTTAACAGTTTTGTTAACAGATACTGTTTGGTGTGAACTGTTTCTTAATCAATGCGTGAAACTGTGTTTATAATTGTAACATTCATGGTTTATCTCATCTCGTCTGCTATTCCAATTCTGTGATTGCCGTTTGATTTAACATCCTGTCTATTACAGTTTGTGTTTTAAACAATCCTGACTTGTCCAGCATTTTTCTTGGTTCTGTCGCGCAATCCTGCTGCTTTGGGGATTTATATATTTTTCAGAGTAGTTTGTTTATATTTCCGTCACTAAATACTAGTTATCTGACGTTGCGTGAGGGTTGTGTTTGTTACAACACGGCAAGCGCTGAAAAAGGACCAGAGCACTTCTCCGTGCACGGACGTGGATTGTTGCTTGTTGTGTATTATTATTATTATTATTATTATTATTATTATTATTATTATTATTTGGAGATTGCAATCTTGCTGTGTACCCCCTGATACCATTGCTGATTTTTAGTCTGTTTTCTGAAGAGAAACGGATCGTTTTGCACTGGGACTGACAATCTCTTACAAGTGTAACCTTTTGAAGTGGTGTATTCCATTCCATTCCCTGTGGAGAGGAGGTCATCAAGGACAGCGATTTGCTGAAAATAATTGACTGGCAGCATATATTAAATTATATACCTATCAAAAGCTGAAGTTGTGCTGTGCATCGCGGTGACGTCAATTGGTCGAGCTCTTTTGTTGTTTTCAAATTTCAATTTTTTTGTGTTACATGGTACTGGTATAAATAAATAATAAACAAAAAAGAAATTTAAAAAAAAACCTTTAAAATCTTCAGTTTTCAGCCAGTGAATAAGCCTGACAGTACTGCTCTTCAAGCACAATGGGCTCCACATTCAATTCAGATGGTGTCTAACAGAGGACTAGGAAAGAAGAGACTCCCTCCCTCAAAGAGCGAGAAAGAGCGCCCCCTCACGAGAGCTGCATTCTGCAGCGTCGGAGGCTGGGAATGAAACGCTTCCACACGATATCAGCAGAGGAAAGGGTTCATTGTGTTCATACAGCAATTCCAACATGTGGAAGAAGTTTAAGCCTAAACTAAACTAACTTTCTCTCTGTTATGTGGCTCAATAGTGTGAGTTTTTGGAATGGTTTCATACAGAATGATACACTCAATACAAGAGTTTAATACTAATACTGAGAGAACAGTAAGCAATGCAGGAAGGTATTGAAATGCACATGTCTTACAAATGCGGGTGATACAGAGCAGTGCAGTATTCTGTTCTTTCTTTAGCATGGTTTAGTATCCTGTTGTATATTAATCAAATCATCCAATCAGCACACACAAGGTTTAAATGTACAGTCTCATTAGAACTCACATTACACACATTTCCTCATAACACAGCTTTTTAACAAGGTCCAGGGCGGATCGTAATACATCTCACACAATACTCATAGAACTTATAAAAACACAAACTCAGTCATATTAACACACCTCATTTCAGTTCATTGAAATGTGAGCAAACACATCATACTGTATGAAGTAGTTCACTTGATAATATACTGACCTGTTTCTAGATAGATCTTCTGACTGATATCAGGAGGAATTTTATGCAGAAACGGCACAGAGAGACTTGCCAGCAGTGGATAAAGAACAAAACTCCCTGCTCTGTATGTAAAAGTCTGAACAGGACAGAGAAATAAACTTGCCCTTTGTTTAATGATACACACATTGTGTTCAGTGGCTGGTGTAGGTGCAGTAGATATGAATGCAGTACTAGCAGTAAGCCGTGCCATAGACTCACTGGTCCCTTAAAAGAAACTAACAGAAACTAAATATGTTTAATCCACACACTAGTCTGCATTAATACTGAACAGAAATGTAAAATACAAACAGGACTAAAAATCAAGTTCCAGTATCTAGACAGTAGCATTTCCTTAGGAGTGAAAGAAAAAAAAGGTTTTGTGTCAAAGCATCTTTTGCACCAGTATTTATTTATCTATACTAAAAAGGTAAATAAATCTCCTGCAAATTCTAGATCCCCCTCCCCCCCCACAATCCCCATCACCACACTGCATTTTATATTATCTTGTGCTCTGTAATGTTAGCTTAAGCAGAGAAGCCTCTTGAGACGTGTCCGCGTCACCGCCCGCATTCTGACACAATCAAAGTGCAAGAGAGTTGAAGTGCATTTTTACCATTTAAAATGCATGCTGTTCAGAGTGATACACAAAACAGTCATTACACAGGGATTCATAATGCAAGGCTAACGGGTTTTTCCTCATAAATGAAAAGTCCCATTGAATATAGTCTTTAACACTAGAAGCCCCGTGGCAGTCATTTTGCCGGTTTTTAGTTTTAAAACTTAAGTTTCTCCAGTCGTGTAACAGATATGGGGCTGTGCGTTCAGGTACCTTTCTGTCCATATGTATTACATATTCTCACAAAGCATGAAACACAGGCGTGCAGAAATAAAGGAGATGTGTGTATATATATATATATATATATATATATATATATATATATATATATATTACATTATACCTAAAAGCCCCAGGAGCAGTCACTTTGACGGCTACACAGAAAAAAAATGTATTTCGATTATACAGAACGATATTCTACTTTATTATTTTCATTTACCAGTCTGCAATGTGTTTAGCTGTACCTAGCAACCATCAACTCCTTGGTACTTAACAAAGAATGCACAGAGAAGAATCTACCAAGCAGAGAATATATTTTACAGTTAGCACAGAAACTTCGCAAGAAGCATTTGGAACAGAGGGAGACTGCCAAGCGTGTACCCACAGCTGAAGCTGGCAAACCCGCCGAGAGCCGCAAGAGACGCCAATGCCAGGTTGGCAAGTGCAGTAAAAATAAAACTTTAGACAGCTGTGCAGAAAGGTGGCGTGGAGAAGCACATTATCTGTGTTGATTGTGAACAGCCTTAGACTCAAGGTAAAGGAATACCCTTTTGTCAAAAAAAGACTTTTTTTTTGTAACTTCTTGTGCTGTGTGCTTCTGTAAAATGTTTTCTTCTAAGTTTATTTATCTACATTGTTCAGTTGTTTTTGAACATCTGATAATAAACTGATTTGCTGTTGAAAAGTTAAAAATGTATTGCTGACGTTTCAGTTTTATAAATAGGTATGTCTGTTCAGATGTTTATTTACATTTTCTTGTTTTGATTTGTAAAATAAATTTTCATTATATATATATATATATATATATATATATATATATATATATATATATACACAGTGCTCTTGAAAGTATTCAGCCCCTTGAACTTTGCGACCTTTTGCCACATTTCAGGCTTCAAACATAAAGATATGAAACTGTAATTTTTGTGAAGAATCAACAAGTGGGGACACAATCATGAAGTGGAACGAAATTTATTGGATATTTCAAACTTTTTAACAAATAAAAACTGAAAAATTGGGCGTGCAAAATTATTCAGCCCCCCTTAAGTTAATACTTTGTAGCGCCACCTTTTGCTGCGATTACAGCTGTAAGTCGCTTGGGGTATGTCTCTATCAGTTTTGCACATCGAGAGACTGAAATTTTGCCCATTCCTCCTTGCAAAACAGCTCGAGCTCAGTGAGGTTGGATGGAGAGCATTTGTGAACAGCAGTTTTCAGTTCTTTCCACAGATTCTCGATTGGATTCAGGTCTGGACTTTGACTTGGCCATTCTAACACCTGGATATGTTTATTTGTGAACCATTCCATTGTAGATTTTGCTTTATGTTTTGGATCATTGTCTTGTTGGAAGACAAATCTCCGTCCCAGTCTCAGGTCTTTTTGCAGACTCCATCAGGTTTTCTTCCAGAATGGTCCTGTATTTGGCTCCATCCATCTTCCCATCAATTTTAACCATCTTCCCTGTCCCTGCTGAAGAAAAGCAGGCCCAAACCATGATGCTGCCACCACCATGTTTGACAGTGGGGATGGTGTGTTCAGGGTGATGAGCTGTGTTGCTTTTTACGCCAAACATAACGTTTTGCATTGTTGCCAAAAAGTTCGATTTTGGTTTCATCTGACCAGAGCACCTTCTTCCACATGTTTGGTGTGTCTCCCAGGTGGCTTGTGGCAAACTGTAAACGACACTTTTATGGATATCTTTAAGAAATGGCTTTCTTCTTGCCACTCTTCCATAAAGGCCAGATTTGTGCAGTATACGACTGATTGTTGTCCTATGGACAGAGTCTCCCACCTCAGCTGTAGATCTCTGCAGTTCATCCAGAGTGATCATGGGCCTCTTGGCTGCATCTCTGATCAGTCCTCTCCTTGTATGAGCTGAAAGTTTAGAGGGACGGCCAGGTCTTGGTAGATTTGCAGTGGTCTGATACTCCTTCCATTTCAATATTATCGCTTGCACAGTGCTCCTTGGGATGTTTAAAGCTTGGGAAATCTTTTTGTATCCAAATCCGGCTTTAAACTTCTCCACAACAGTATCTCGGACCTGCCTGGTGTGTTCCTTGTTCTTCATGATGCTCTCTGCACTTTAAACAGACTTCTGAGACTATCACAGTGCAGGTGCATTTATACGGAGACTTGATTACACACAGGTGGATTCTATTTATCATCATTAGTCATTTAGGTCAACATTGGATCATTCAGAGATCCTCACTGAACTTCTGGAGAGAGTTTGCTGCACTGAAAGTAAAGGGGCTGAATAATTTTGCACGCCCAATTTTTCAGTTTTTTATTTGTTAAAAAAGTTTGAAATATCCAATAAATTTCGTTCCACTTCATGATTGTGTCCCACTTGTTGTTGATTCTTCACAAAAAATTACAGTTTCATATCTTTATGTTTGAAGCCTGAAATGTGGCAAAAGGTCGCAAAGTTCAAGGGGGCTGAATACTTTCGCAAGGCACTGTATATATAATTGTGGAAAGACCGCTGCCACTCTCGGGTTCGTTGCCCCTTTAAAAATCGACCCAGGACAGACTTGGATTTTTCAGCGCGGTTGCTGTATTTTTAATAACAAGACAAACAAAACACAAACAAAACAAAACACAAAAATAAACACCTAGCTCTTTACGAGCACTAACTAACACACAGGAACCTAACTAGCACAGGACAGCTAGGCCGTTCACCTGTCACACAAAAAACAACTATACTCAAACCACACAGGTTCACACTGCACGTTATTTCCTCTTGACTGCTCGGCCACAGCACACCTCTTCTGCCTCCTTCTCCTCCGCAGCCCCGAGCAAACTGACTGCCTGTCTTTTACACCCTGCACCGGGAGAGAGAGAGAGAGAGAGAGAGAGAGAGAGATATGCCTGCCTCGTTATGAGTATATCTCTGGGTATTCTAGTGCTATGGTTTCTCTCCTGTGTGAATTCGCTGGTGTCTTTGAAGGCTTTTTATATAACTGAACCTCTTCCCACAGTGAGAGCAGAGATATGGTTTCTCTCCCGTGTGAGTTCGCTGGTGTGAAACAAGGCTGTTTGACCAATTGAAACTCTTCCCACAGTCAGAGCAGCGATACGGTTTCACTCTTGTGTGAATTTGTTGGTGTTTTTTCAGATATCGCGAGTTATTGAAACTCTTCCCACAGTCAGAGCAGTGATACGGTTTCTCTCCTGTGTGAATTCGCTGGTGTTTTTTCATGTCTCCTGAGTTACTGAACCTCTTCCCACAGTCAGAGCAGAGATATGGTTTCTCTCCCGTGTGAGTTCGCTGGTGTGAAACAAGGCTGCCTGACTGACTGAAAGTCTTCCCACAGTGAGAGCAGCGATATGGTTTCTCTCCCGTGTGAGTTCGCTGGTGTGAAACAAGGCTGTTTGAACAATTGAAACTCTTCCCACAGTCAGAGCAGTGATACGATTTCACTCTTGTGTGAATTTGTTTGTGTTTTTTCAGAGATCCCGAGTTATTGAAACTCTTCCCACAGTCAGAGCAGTGATACGATTTCACTCTTGTGTGAATTTGTTGGTGTTTTTTCAGAGATCCCGAGTTATTGAAACTCTTCCCACAGTCAGAGCAGCGATACGGTTTCTCTCCCGTGTGAGTTCGCTGGTGTGAAACAAGGTTGCCTGACTGACTGAAAGTCTTCCCACAGTGAGAGCAGCGATATGGTTTCTCTCCCGTGTGAGTTCGCTGGTGTGAAACAAGGCTGCCTGACTGACTGAAAGTCTTCCCACAGTGAGAGCAGCGAAATGGTTTCTCTCCCGTGTGAGTTTGCTGGTGTGAAACAAGGCTGTTTGACCAATTGAAACTCTTCCCACAGTCAGAGCAGCGATACGGTTTCTCTCTTGTGTGAATTCGCTGGTGTTTTTTCAGATATCCCGAGTTATTGAAATTCTTCCCACAGTCAGAGCAGCAATACGGTTTCTCTCCTGTGTGAATTCGCTGGTGTTTTTTCAGATATTTCGAGTTACTGAAAGTCTTCCCACAGGCAGAGCAGCGATACCGTTTCTTTCCTGTGTGAGTTCGCTGATGTGCTTTAAAATTCCCTAACTGAGTGAAACCTTTCCCACAGTCAGGATCTTCTCCACCGCCCGCCCTCGCTTTAGCTGCTGTACTGGAACCTGGAAAATATGAACAGGAAAGAAAGAAAGTAAGAGGGGCTCCTTGTAGGCTTCGGGCATGTGGCTGGGTGGTGGAGTGGATTAAAGCATGTGAATTTCATCTGTGGGGCTTGCACTGGGTTACACCAGCTAAAAAACACAAAGTTAAACTTAAAGCAGTCAGTAAAGACTGATGCAGGTGAAACCGAGCCCTGGAATCAAAATCTGCCTTCAAAGTTCTCCTGCAAGGTTTCAGGTCTATTTCATCTAACACACAATACTTTAAATCTTTCTCAATAACGTTACATTACACATTTACAATAATATCCATATATTGTTAGACTGAACATTTATAATGATATACAGTGCCTGTGGTAAGTATTCACCCACACCTTGGACATTTCCACAGTTTGTTGTGTTACAACCTGAAATCTTGATACATTTAAATGGGATATTTTTTTTCGTTTGATTCACACTCAACACTTTGAAGAGGTAAGAGTATTTTTATTGTGAAACAATAGTTAATGAAAAATAAAAAAACTGAAATGTCTTGGTTAGATAAGTATTCACCCCCCAGAGTCAATACTTGGTAGAACCACCTTTGGCAGCAATTACAGCTCGGAGCCTTTTGGGGTAAGTCTCTACCAGGTTTGCACATCTGGATCGTGAAATATTCACCCATTCTTCTTGGCAAAATTGTTCAAGCTCTGTCAAGTTTGATGGGGATCGTTGGTGGACAGCAGTCTTCAAGTCTTGCCACAGATTCTCAATCGGATTCAAGTCCGGGCTTTGACTGGGCCACTCTAGGACATTCACTTTCTTGTTTTTAAGCCACTCCAGTGTCGCTTTGGCTGTGTGCTTGGGGTCATTGTCCTGCTGAAAGGTGAATCTCCATCCCAGTCTTAGGTCTTTTGCAGACTGAAGCAGTTTTCCCTCAAGGATTTGCCTGTATTTAGCTCCATCCATTTTGCCCTCTACCCTGACAAGCTTCCCAGTCCCTGCCGATGAAAAGCATCCCAATAGCATGATGCTGCCACCACCATGCTTCACAGTAGGGATGGTGTTACCTGGTGATGTGCTGTGTTGGGTTTGCGCCAGACATAACGCTTTGCATTTAGGCCAAGTAGTTACATTTTTGTTCCATCTGACCACAGAATCATTTGCCACATCTTTTCAGAGTCTCCCACATGCCTTTTTGCAAATTCCAAGCAGGATTTTACATGGGCTTTTTTCAGAAATTGATTCCTTCTTGCCACTCTTCCATACAGGCCAGATTTGTGGAGTAGCTGAGCTATTGTTGACATATGGATAGTTTCTTCAATCTCAGCCATGGAACGCTGTAGGTCTTTCAGAGTTGTCATTGGCCTCTTGCTGGCTTCTCTGACCAATGCCCTTCTTACCCGGCTGCTCAGTTTGGGAGGACAGCCTGCTTTAAGCAGATTCTAGGTGGTGCTGTATACCTTCCACTTCTTAATGATAGAATAGACAGTGCTCCAATGGATATTCAATGCCTTTGAAATCTTTTTATACCCCTCCCCTGATCTGTGCCTTTCCACAACTTTATCCCGGAGTTGTTTTGAAAGCTCCTTGGTCTTCATGGTAGTATCTTTGCTTTGAATGCACTACCCAACTGTGGGACCTTACAGAGACAGGTGTATTTAATCTGAAATCATGTGAACCACTTTTATTGCACACAGATGGACGCCATTTAACTTATTGTGTGAATTCTGAAGGCAATTGGTTGCACCTGAGCTTATTTAGGAGTGTCATAGCAAAGGGGATGAATACTTATCTAATGAAGACTTTTCAGGTTTTTATTTTTAATTGAATTGTTTTTTCACCCCCCCCCCATTTTTTCACACATTGAAAGTGTTGAGTAGGTTGTGTAAATCAAAGGAAAAAAAATCCCATTTAAATACATCTAGATTTCAGGTTGTAACACAACAAACTGTGAAAACGTCCAAGGGGGGTGAGTACTTACTATAGGCACTGTATACAGTACTTTAGTGTGTGTGTCCCCTGTCCCCGTCCGTCCCGTCCCCCCCCCCAATCCCCAATCCCCAATCCCCAATCCCCAATCCCCCAGAACAATGGCAACTGTGACGGTTTAATCTGTCTGGGGAGATTAACACTGACAATTATCAGTAAACTTCCTTTTTAAAGTGTGTATTTTTTATATTGAGTTACATATTGTGTAACTGTGTATACAATGGAGTAAAATGAAGGACATGGATATTAAATTCTGATTTAATTAAAGTAATGTATGTTTACCTATAATTGGAGGTCAGAGGTGAGGGGGGTCAATAAAAGAAGAGATGTCCGTTTTAAACAGGAAGGCGTGGACCATGTGGTCATGTAGGATACTCTGCTATAACTGATACGGATTCGTTACTTGAAAGTATTTTTAAATAACCTCTGCATTATTTATTATTTGCGATACTGGTTACACATTTTGGATGTGTTTTGACACAGCATGACGACGTTATTCTATCAGGATTTTGTGGCTGTGTGGTCCAGTGGTTAAAGAAAAGGGCTTGTAACCTGGAGGTCCCCGGTTCAAATCCCACCTCAGCCACTGACTCATTGTGCGACCCTGAGCAAGTCACTTAACCTCCTTGTGCTCCGTCTTTCGGGTGAGAAGTAGTTGTAAGTGACTCTGCAGCGGATGCATAGTTCACACACCCTAGTCTCTAAGTCGCCTTGGGTAAAGGGGTCTGCTAAATTAACAAATAATAATAATTTATTTACAATATATTTGTGCACTTCATGTACTTTACCTGTTTTTAAAACTACCCTTGCTATTTATGTAGAATTGGACTCTGCATCTTATTTTTAAGTAAAACTCTTGAAATGGAACACTGCTTGTGACTGAATTACTACTGCTCTGCACACAACACTGCCATAGGAAGTGACTTGAACCCTGAGTTTTCAAATATAGTGATAGTCAGCGGGACAACGCTGCTTGGCTCTGCGATGGCAACATTATATCTGTATCTGAAGTTCACCAGTTGCGAGTCCTATCTTGAACTGGTCAGAGTGGTACAGGAAAAACAAATAGCTAGTAATGTAACCTACATGCTCCCTCCCTCCCTCCCTCTCAACCACACTGTGGATATCACGCAATCTAGAATGACAATGTCACAGCTACTGGGAGTCACTCACCTGCTAGACTGGATTCTGAATGTGATCGCCCGTCTTCCTTTCCACCTCCTTGCATGCTGTTGGGAGAGCCTTCCTCTCCAGCGCCTTGCTCTCTCACGCAGATTCTCTCCAGCACCACGCTACACTCCCGCAGGCGTACAGGCTCCTGCTCAGGGATGTTTGGGTTGAAGTCCTCGGATTCTTCCTTCCCTGGTTCCATGTGGTCAAACTCTACTTCAGGGGGCTCCTGTTTAATACGGACAGTTTCCAGCCCCTTTTCTTGTTTAACAGAAAGGGGTTCTTCTGTCTGGGAGATCTCCAGTTCGTTGTGCTCAGCTTTAATGTCAGAGACCTCCATCAGACAGCAGTCACATTGCCTCTCAAAGCACTCCTGTTTAATGGGGAGGGAAGCCAGCCCAGAGGACTCCTCTGTACAGGGGAGGAGTTCACGTTCAGGGAAGTCCTCTTTAATCTGGACAGACTCCATCTTCACACTGTCTGTGGCAGCACACAGGGTTCTGTTTAGTAGCTGCTGGGGGGAAAAAGATTTCTTTATTTAAATACAGTGCTACTAAGGCAGTGGTTACCATCCTGTAGACTGTGAGTTAAACTCCAGGTGGTCCGCAAACAATTCCCAAAATTCAATCATGCAGTTCATGCAAAAACCCATTTCTACACAATCACGTTGTATTACTAACAACACAACAAACAGCTTTAACCACGTGATATATAATTCTAAGATATGTACGGGGTCTGCATGTTCCCCCTTTATCTGTTTCATTTTATTACAGGTGTGTTTATTTATATATATATTATTTATAATTACAGCTCCATTTGATGCAACACCACACATCACCTTGTGTGAAACACACATTAACTGAATAACTTACACATGATGAAGCACACTTGTCTTGTCAAAATTACAGACTTCTTTTCTTTTGCTTTATTTTTTTACATCTAGCATTCATGTAAACGCACCTCTTTCTAATCTGTGCTCATTCTGCTGCTTGTGTTCACTGTTAGGCTGTCCCAGCCTTTTCATTGTCAGGAGGTTTTTGTCAAACAAAACACTTAAACCTCCAAAATGGAGACGTCATTTGTCTACAAACGATGTTCAGACTTTAAGGCCAAACAAATAATAATGATATTAATAATGATTAAACAATATCATAGTGTAACGATCGTGTTTGTAAAGACGCTATTCATACAGGTTTAGCAAATACGTATAAATGAGAAGAAACGTGTTTAACGTAAAATATATTAATCTTTAATTGTAATTTGTATAAAATGATTCCAGGTGCAAATATTTGTTGAACAATGAATCCTGTTAGCAGTAGGCGCGGCTGGAGATTATTTAATGCCGTGTCTTTCCTTAGAAGGGAGAGAGGATTATTCTCTCACTCAGTGTATTTACAACCTGCTAGTCGGTGAGCCTCAGTTGTCGTTTGAATAATGTGTGTGTGGTATCCAGAGCCAAAATAAACATTTCTACGTGAGATCGCCACCACAGTGACTATGAGCTGCATTGTAAAGAGCTCTGTGTTCCTGTGATTGAGGGCGGGGGTAAGCTCGCGTCTATCACCCGTTACAGCCTCAGATACGTTGTCAATAATATTAAACATAAAAACAGCGTTACCTTGTTTTTTTTTTTTTTTATTCGTTTAGCTGGCGCTTTCAGTTTAATTGAATCGGTCTTGTTGATACCCGGCCATGCCGTGTCCATTTATCAAACAAAGGACCTGACAGACCCGTGCGTCACAAACAACTAACCTGTAATTAATAATAATAATAATAATAATAATAATAATAATAATAATAATAATGTCACTTACCTTGTTTTAGTACACGTCTGGTATGCAATATCGTTTAATTAAACTAAAGGAAAATAAACTGTGCGCGGCTCAGTGTTTATCTCGCGCTGTTTGAGACGCAGCGGCTCAGTGTTCGCAGAGGGGTTCTGTGCGCGTGCTCCTAAGCCGTGAGCAGGTGCTCTGTCGCGCGCTCCACACAGACAGCGCGTCCATTCCCGGGGGGGGTGTATATACAAAACTACTCTTCACATGTACATAATCACACTGTTCAAAACTAACACAACAAGAAAGAGTTCACATCCTTATTTATTTAACAGCTGGAACACGTACAGCACTGTATCAATACAGCTGTGATTTCCATTGATAAATCATTACAAATACCAGGACAAACTTATTCAGGCAGTCTGTTCATTATTTGCAATATCCATGTCTTCACTCTCAGCCTCCCCCGCTTTACTGTTCTCATACATGTCGCTGTTCGTGGCTTGAATCATCTCAGATGATGTCTGAAAGGTTGAATACCAAGACACTTGCCAGACACCACGGCATGCTTGCCAATTGCGCTGTTTTGCTGATGTAACGCCTCAAGCTTTCTTTCCAACCACAAGGATACAAGTTTGTTTTGTAGTAATTGAAAACTATTGCTGCACCCAATCTTAGAATCGGGACATTGTGCAAAATACAAGAACCATTTTGCAATTTGTTTTCAAATATGGTCATGGTCAAATTGCAAAATGGTTATTGTATTTTGCTCAATGTCAGAATTATAAGATTGAGTGCAACACTGTGTTAGTATTATTTTATTATAAATGAATTACATTTCCAGAGAACTTAAAGTACACCACATACCACTAGATATGCCAAATAATACTTATGCTCTTAGATTGCTAGTAGTGCTGATGTATTTGAAATTATTATTACAACAGTAAACTGTTAGTATTAATATCATATCATTTAACTAACAACATAATTGTACCTGTATTTCAAGTATATAACATTTATGCTTGAAGTGCAGATACTAGCCTGTACTGTATTCTTAATCCTTTACATGGATTACAATAAAACCGTTTAGAAATCACATTACTATATAGTTGAAATACAGGTGCAATTATATTGGCTATTATATACAAATACATGTTCATATAATTACTATCAAAAGTAACTAGAGCCCACATGAGCCCCACAGTGGCCCAACATGGGCCACAATAACAGAAGCCCACACTGTGCCAGTGAAATGGGGCCACAATGGCCCCAATGTGCAAATCTACATGGGCCCCACAATGGCTGCCAGTTATGGGGCAATATCTTTACCCGTGGGCATGTTTGCTGGGCAATACAACCTATGGAGGCATTCACACTGGACGCCTAAAACCGACGGTGTCAAAAATAGACCCTGTCCTCTTTTTCTGTGCGTGTCAGGCGTAAATTTGTCTCTAACCAATCACACTCCAGCTCTCACCCGCTCGTCGGCATGACAACAAACATCAACAGATAGCCCCTACTGTATTTCATGAACACAGAGATCGGCCTAATGAAAATGAGTGATTTAAAACAGTAGATATTGCTGGAATGAAAAGTGTCCTTAAAGATAATGGAAACAAATAGAGCTACAGTACAGAAAACAAGAAAACCTAAGGATTTTTAACACAAAAGGAGACCCAACCTGTTAAATGAATACATGTATACATATAATGCATGTAGTCTTCATGTTTATGTATATTTTACATTATTTAATTTTAGGACAGACAGTAAACACATAAATGGCCAGACATCAAAACGCTTTCTACTGTAGTTATTTGTGGAGAACGTCTCATGAGTATAGAGCCCTGTGTTTCAAACACAAACTGGATCTTCAGACTGAATAGTTATATACATTTTAGTTTTTTAAGATTAAGAACTTCAACCGTAGCCTACATATTAAAAATATGCAACCCATGAATGGTTCTGTTCTGGTGAAAGCGCTTTAGCGAACCACAAGTACTATATATACTGTTGCTGATTTTACTTATTCCGCACGTCTTGTGACTCGGATGTAGTTCAAACCCGATGGAAGAGCTTGTGGAAGAGTTGGAAGATGGAAGCGTTCTCCCGATAAAAAGGAGCAAAAAACAAAGAGTGGGCAGGCAGTAAGAAATATAAAACCACGGAAATACAGGCTGCAGTTTGTGGAGCAGCATTTGGAAATGAAAAGGTAGAGAAACGTAGAGAGTCAACAGTAGGGTAATCATTATTATTATTAATATATATATATATATATAATAGTGAGTGCGGCGTCTACTCCAACAGGACTCACTATATCCTTGAGGCTGTTTTCTAAATATTTATTTCCAGCTAAATATTAGCGTTTTCAAACGTGAACTGAATTAACATTGTCGATGTAGATCAGCAGGAGTCATGAACCGTTTGCATTTCAAACCCCCTGGGTTCTGACTCCCAGAGTCGTTGTTATTGTGGTCCTAAAATATGTTGTTTTCACGCAGTTATTTCACCCATTTATTTATTTATTTATTTTAAAGTTATGAACAAGACACATTTTATAAAGCTGTAAGGAGAGGCTCACCACAGCTAGTCTGTATTCACATGTTTTCTGTCTATTCATTTTCACATCTACTGGTACTGGAGTCCTTAGTGCAGGCTGACATGACCAGCTCCATTGAGAAATGCGTTTAACCCAGTAATAGTGTAGCTATTGGATTTGGGAATAAGACATTTAACATCTTTAAATCAGACTAACAATTATGAGAAACACCAGTGACTTGCCGAGACAAAATTATTATTATTATTATTTATTTCTTAGCAGACACCCTTATCCAGGGTGACTTACAGTTGTAAACAAAAATACATTTCAAGAATCACAGTACAAGTAATAACACAATTAAGAGCAAGATAATGGACTGGGGTAGCAGAGTCATCACAACCTGTCTCATTCGAACTCACATTACACACATTTCCTCATAACACAGCTTTTTAACAAGGTCCTGGTCGGATCGTAATACATCTCACACAATACTCATAGAACTTATAAAAACACAAACTCAGTCATATTAACACATCTCATTTCAGTTCATTGAAATGTGAGCAAACACATCATATTGTATGAAGTAGTTCACTTGATAATATACTGACCTGTTTCTAGATGGATCTTCTGACTGATATCAGGAGGAATTTTATGCAGAAACGGAGATATTTGCCAGCAGTGGATAAAGAACAAAACTCCCTGCTCTGTATGTAAAAGTCTGAACAGGACAGAGAAATAAACTTGCCCTTTGTTTAATGATACACACATTGTGTTCAGTGGCTGGTGTAGGTGCAGTAGATATGAATGCAGTACTAGCAGTAAGCCGTGCCATAGACTCACTGGTCCCTGGAAACTAACCGAAACTAAACATGTTAAAACCACACACTAATCTGCATTAATTCTCAACAGAAATGTAAAATACAAACAGGACTAAAAATCAAGTTCCAGTATCTAGACAGTAGCATTTCCTTAGGAGTGAAAGAAAAAAAAGGTTTTGTGTCAAAGCATCTTTTGCACCAGTATTTATTTATCTATACTAAAAAGGTAAATAAATCTCCTGCAAAATCTAGATCCCCCTTCCCCCCCACACAATCATACATTTGTTTCCATCACCACACTGCATTTTATATTATCTTGTGCTCTGTAATGATAGCTTAAGCAGAGAAGCCTCTTGTGACGTGTCTGCGTCACCGCCCGCTTTCTGACACAATCAAAGTGCAAGAGAGTTGAAGTGCATTTTTACCATTTAAAATGCATGCTGTTCAGAGTGATACACAAAACAGTCATTACACAGGGATTCATAATGCAAGGCTAACGGGTTTTTCCTCATAAATGAAAAGTCCCATTGAATATAGTCTTTAACACTAGAAGCCCCGTGGCAGTCATTTTGCTGGTTTTTAGTTTTAAAACTTAAGTTTCTCCAGTCGTGTAACAGATATGGGGCTGCGCGTTCAGGTACCTTTCTGTCCGTATGTATTACATATTCTCACAAAGCATGAAACACGGGCGTGCAGAAATAAAGGAGATATATATATATTACATTATACCTAAAAGCCCCAGGAGCAGTCACATTGACGGCTACACAGAAAAAAATGTATTTCGATTATACAGAACGATATTCTACTTTATTATTTTCATTTACCAGTCTGCAATGTGTTTAGCTGTACCTAGCAACCATCAACTCCTTGGTACTTAACAAAGAATGCACAGAGAAGAATCTACCAAGCAGAGAATATATTTTACAGTTAGCAGAGGAACTTCGCAAGAAGCATTTGGAACAGAGGGAGACTGCCAAGCGTGTACCCACAGCTGAAGCTGGCAAACCCGCCGAGAGCCGCAAGAGACGCCAATGCCAGGTTGGCAAGTGCAATAAAAATAAAACTTCAGACAGCTGTGCAGAAAGGCGGCGTGGAGAAGCACATTATCTGTGTTGATTGTGAACAGCCTTAGACTCAAGGTAAAGGAATACCCTTTTGTCAAAAAAAAGACTTTTTTTTTGTAACTTCTTGTGCTGTGTGCTTCTGTAAAATGTTTTCTTCTAAGTTTATTTATCTACATTGTTCAGTTGCTTTTGAACATCTGATAATAAACTGATTTGCTGTTGAAAAGTTAAAAATGTATTGCTGACGTTTCAGTTTTATAAATAGGTATGTCTGTTCAGATGTTTATTTACATTTTCTTGTTTTGATTTGTAAAATAAATGTTCATTATATATATATATAATTGTGGAAAGACCGCTGCCACTCTCGGGTTCGTTGCCCCTTTAAAAATCGACCCAGGACACAGACTTGGATTTTTCAGCGCGGTTGCGGTATTTTTAATAACAAGACAAACAAAACACAAACAAAACAAAACACAAAAATAAACACCTAGCTCTTTACGAGCACTAACTAACACACAGGAACCTAACTAGCACAGGACAGCTAGGCCGTTCACCTGTCACACAAAAAAAATGCTATACTCAAACCACACAGGTTCACACTGCACGTTATTTCCTCTTGACTGCTCGGACACAGCACACCTCTTCTCCTCCGCAGCCCCAAGCAAACTGACTGCCTGTCTTTTATACCCTGCACCTGGTTCTAATTTCCAATTACCGCCCAGGTGCAGGGGATAATTAAACAATAAAACAATTAACCAAACTGAATTACACAATAAGCAAAACAATTAACTAAAACAAATGTGCATTTGCACATGTTTTCCACTGAGGGAGGCTTTAACCCCCTTCCTGCTGTGTTTACAATATATATATATATATATATATATATATATATATATAGATGCATGCCTCGTTATGAGTATATCTCTGGGTATTCTAGTGCTATGGTTTCTCTCCTGTGTGAATTCGCTGGTGTCTTTGAAGGCTTTTTATAAAACTGAAACTCTTCCCACAGACAGAGCAGCGATACGGTTTCTCTCCTGTGTGAATTCGCTGGTGTTTTTTCATGTCTCCTGACTGACTGAAACTCTTCCCACAGTCAGAGCAGCGATACGGTTTCTCTCCTGTGTGAATTCGCTGGTGTTTTTTCATGTCTCCTAAGTGAATGAAACTCTTCCCACAGTTGGAGCAGCGATACGGTTTCTCTCCTGTGTGAATTTGCTGGTGTTTTTTCATGTCTCCTGAGTGACTGAACCTCTTCCCACAGTAAGAGCAGAGATATGGTTTCTCTCCTGTGTGAGTTCGCTGGTGTTTTTTCATGTCTCCTGAGTTACTGAACCTCTTCCCACAGTCAGAGCAGAGATATGGTTTCTCTCCCGTGTGAGTTCGCTTGTGTGAAACAAGGCTGTTTGACCAATTGAAACTCTTCCCACAGTCAGAGCAGCGATACGGTTTCTCTCCTGTGTGAATTTGCTGGTGTTTTTTCAGATATTTCGAGTTACTGAAAGTCTTCCCACAGGCAGAGCAGCGATATGGTTTCTCTCCCGTGTGAGTTCGCTTGTGTGAAACAAGGCTGTTTGACCAATTGAAACTCTTCCCACAGTCAGAACAGCGATACGGTTTCTCTCTTGTGTGAATTTTCTGATGTTTTTTCAGATATCCAGAGTTATTGAAACTCTTCCCACAGTCAGAGCAGTGATACGGTGTCTCTCCTGTGTGAATTTGCTGGTGTTTTTTCATGTCTCCTGAGTTACTGAACCTCTTCCCACAGTCAGAGCAGAGATATGGTTTCTCTCCCGTGTGAGTTCGCTGGTGTGAAACAAGGCTGTCTGACCGACTGAAACTCATCCCACAGTCAGAGCAGCGATACGGTTTCTCTCCTGTGTGAATTTGCTGGTGTTTTTTCAGATATTCCGAGTTACTGAAAGTCTTCCCACAGGCAGAGCAGCGATATGGTTTCTCTCCCGTGTGAGTTCGCTTGTGTGAAACAAGGCTGTTTGACCAATTGAAACTCTTCCCACAGTCAGAACAGCGATACGGTTTCTCTCTTGTGTGAATTTTCTGATGTTTTTTCAGATATCCAGAGTTATTGAAACTCTTCCCACAGTCAGAGCAGAGATATGGTTTCTCTCCTGTGTGAATTCGCTGGTGTTTTTTCAGATATTTCGAGTTACTGAAAGTCTTCCCACAGGCAGAGCAGCGATACCGTTTCTTTCCTGTGTGAGTTCGCTGATGTGCTTTAAAATTCCCAAACTGGGCGAAACCTTTCCCACAGTCAGGATCTTCTCCACCGCCTGCCCTCGCTTTAGCTGCTGTACTGGAACCTGGAAAATATGAACAGGAAAGAAAGTAAGAGGGGCTGCTTGTAGGCTTCGGGCATGTGGCTGGGTGGTGGAGTGGACTCAAGCTTGTGACTTTCAGCTGTGGGGCTTGCACTGGGTTACACCAGCTTAAAAACACAAAGTTAAACTTAAAGCAGTCAGTAAAGACTGATGCAGGTGAAACCGAGCCCTGGAATCAAAATCTGCCTTCAAAGTTCTCCTGCAAGGTTTCAGGTCTATTTCATTTAACACACAATACTTTAAATCTTTCTCAATAACGTTACATTACACATTTACAATAATATCCATATATTGTTAGACTGAACATTTATAATGATATACAGTGCCTGTAGTAAGTATTCACCCCCCTTGGAGATTTCCACAGTTTGTTGTGGTACAACCTGAAATCTTGATGCATTTATGTGGGATTTTTTTTTTCCTTTGATTTACACTCAACACTTTGAAGAGGTAAGAGTATTTTTATTGTGAAACAATAGTTAATGAAAAATAAAAAAAACTGAAATGTCTTGGTTAGATAAGTATTCACCCCCCTGAGTCAATACTTGGTAGAACCACCTTTGGCAGCAATTACAGCTCGGAGCCTTTTGGGGTAAGTCTCTACCAGGTTTGCACATCTGGATCGTGAAATATTCACCCATTCTTCTTGGCAAAATTGTTCAAGCTCTGTCAAGTTGGATGGGGATCGTTGGTGGACAGCAGTCTTCAAGTCTTGCCATAGATTCTCAATCGGATTCAAGTCCGGGCTTTGACTGGGCCACTCTAGGACATTCACTTTCTTGTTTTTAAGCCACTCCAGTGTCGCTTTGGCTGTGTGCTTGGGGTCATTGTCCTGCTGAAAGGTGAATCTCCATCCCAGTCTTAGGTCTTTTGCAGACTGAAGCAGTTTTCCCTCAAGGATTTGCCTGTATTTAGCTCCATCCATTTTGCCCTCTACCCTGACAAGCTTCCCAGTCCCTGCCGATGAAAAGCATCCCAATAGCATGATGCTGCCACCACCATACTTCACAGGAGGGACGGTGTTACCTGGTGATGTGCTGTGTTGGGTTTGCACCAGACATAACGCTTTGCATTTAGGCCAAATAGTTACATTTTTGTTTCATCTGACCACAGAATCATTTGCCACATCTTTTCAGAGTCTCCCACATGCCTTTTTGCAAATTCCAAGCAGGATTTTACATGGGCTTTTTTCAGAAATTGATTCCTTCTTGCCACTCTTCCATACAGGCCAGATTTGTGGAGTAGCTGAGCTATTGTTGACATATGGATAGTTTCTTCAATCTCAGCCATGGAACGCTGTAGGTCTTTCAGAGTTGTCATTGGCCTCTTGCTGGCTTCTCTGACCAATGCCCTTCTTACCCGGCTGCTCAGTTTGGGAGGACAGCCTGCTTTAAGCAGATTCTAGGTGGTGCTGTATATCTTCCACTTCTTAATGATCGACTTGACTGCTCCAAGGGATATTCAATCCCTTTGAAATCTTTTATACCCCTCCCTGATCTGTGCCTTTCCACAACTTTATCCCGGAGTTGTTTTGAAAGCTCCTTGGTCTTCATGGTAGTATCTTTGCATTGAATGCACTACCCAACTGTGGGACATTACAGAGACAGGTGTATTTAATCTGAAATCATGTGAACCACTTTTATTGCACACAGATGGACGCCATTTAACTTATTGTGTGAATTCTGAAGGCAATTGGTTGCACCTGAGCTTATTTAGGAGTGTCATAGCAAAGGGGATGAATACTTATCTAATGAAGACTTTTCAGGTTTTTATTTTTAATTGAATTGATTTTTTCACCCCCCCCCCCATTTTTTCACACATTGAAAGTGTTGAGTAGGTTGTGTAAATCAAAGGAAAAAAAATCCCATTTAAATGCATCTAGATTTCAGGTTGTAACACAACAAACTGTGAAAACGTCCAAGGGGGGTGAGTACTTACTATAGGCACTGTATACAGTACTTTAGTGTGTGTGTGTCCCCTGTCCCCGTCCGTCCCCCCCCAATCCCCAATCCCCAATCCCCCAGAACAATGGCAACTGTGACGGTTTAATCTGTCTGGGGAGATTAACACTGACAATTATCAGTAAACTTCCTTTTTAAAGTGTGTATTTTTTATATTTAGTTACATATTGTGTAACTGTGTATACAATGGAGTAAAATTAAGGACATGGATATTAAATTCTGATTTAATTAAAGTAATGTATGTTTACCTATAATTGGAGGTCAGAGGTCAGGGGGGTCAATAAAAGAAGAGATGGCCGTTTTAAACAGGAAGGCGTGGACCATGTGGTCATGTAGGATACTCTGCTATAACTGATACCGGATTCGTTACTTGAAAGTATTTTTAAATAACCTCTGCATTATTTATTATTTGCGATACTGGTTACACATTTTGGATGTGTTTTGACACAGCATGACGTACGTTATTCTATCGGGATTTGTGACGGCTGTGTGGTCCAGTGGTTAAAGAAAAGGGCTTGTAACCTGGAGGTCCCCGGTTCAAATCCCACCTCAGCCACTGACTCATTGTGCGACCCTGAGCAAGTCACTTAACCTCCTTGTGCTCCGTCTTTCGGGTGAGAAGTAGTTGTAAGTGACTCTGCAGCGGATGCATAGTTCACACACCCTAGTCTCTAAGTCGCCTTGGGTAAAGGGGTCTGCTAAATTAACAAATAATAATAATTTATTTACAATATATTTGTGCACTTCATGTACTTTACCTGTTTTTAAAACTACCCTTGCTATTTATGTAGAATTGGACTCTGCATCTTATTTTTAAGTAAAACTCTTGAAATGGAACACTGCTTGTGACTGAATTACTACTGCTCTGCACACAACACTGCCATAGGAAGTGACTTGAACCCTGAGTTTTCAAATATAGTGATAGTCGGCGGGACAACGCTGCTTCAGCTCTCTTGACGGCAGCATTATATCTGTACCTGAAGTTCACCAGTTGCGAGTCCTATCTTGAACTGGTCAGAGTGGTACAGGAAAAACAAATAGCTAGTAATGTAACCTACATGCTCCCTCCCTCCCTCTCAAACACACTGTGGATATCACGCAATCTAGAATGACAATGTCACAGCTACTGGGAGTCACTCACCTGCTAGATTGCATTCTGAATGGGAGCGCCCGTCTTCCTTTCCACCTCCTTGCATGCTGTTGGGAGAGCCTTCCTCTCCAGCGCCTTGCTCTCTCACGCAGATTCTCTCCAGCACCACGCTACACTCCCGCAGGCGTACAGGCTCCAGCTCAGGGATGTTTGGGTTGAAGTCCTCGGATTCTTCCTTCCCTGGTTCCATGTGGTCAAACTCTACTTCAGGGGGCTCCTGTTTAATACGGACAGTTTCCAGCCCCTTTTCTTGTTTAACAGAAAGGGGTTCTTCTGTCTGGGAGATCTCCAGTTCGTTGTGCTCAGCTTTAATGTCAGAGACCTCCATCAGACAGCAGTCACATTGCCTCTCAAAGCACTCCTGTTTAATGGGGAGGGAAGCCAGCCCAGAGGACTCCTCTGTACAGGGGAGGAGTTCACGTTCAGGGAAGTCCTCTTTAATCTGGACAGACTCCATCTTCACACTGTCTGTGGCAGCACACAGGGTTCTGTTTAGTAGCTGCTGAGGGGAAAAAAAGATTTCTTTATTTAAATACAGTGCTACTAAGGCAGTGGTTACCATCCTGTAGACTGTGAGTTAAACTCCAGGTGGTCCGCAAACAATTCCCAAAATTCAATCATGCAGTTCATGCAAAAACCCATTTCTACACAATCACACGTTGTATTACTAAGCAACACAACAAACAGCTTTAACCACGTGATATATAATTCTAAGATATGTACGGGGTCTGCATGTTCCCCCTTTATCTGTTTCATTTTATTACAGGTGTGTTTATTTATATATATATTATTTATAATTACAGCTCCATTTGATGCAACACCACACATCACCTTGTGTGAAACACACATTAACTGAATAACTTACACATGATGAAGCACACTTGTCTTGTCAAAATTACAGACTTCTTTTCTTTTGCTTTATTTTTTTACATCTAGCATTCATGTAAACGCACCTCTTTCTAATCTGTGCTCATTCTGCTGCTTGTGTTCACTGTTAGGCTGTCCCAGCCTTTTCATTATTTGTCAGGAGGTTTTTGTCAAACAAAACACTTAAACCTCCAAAATGGAGACGTCATTTGTCTACAAACGATGTTCAGACTTTAAGGCCAAACAAATAATAATGATATTAATAATGATTAAACAATATCATAGTGTAACGATCGTGTTTGTAAAGACGCTATTCATACAGGTTTAGCAAATACGTATAAATGAGAAGAAACGTGTTTAACGTAAAATATATTAATCTTTAATTGTAATTTGTATAAAATGATTCCAGGTGTAAATATTTGTTGAACAATGAATCCTGTTAGCAGTAGGCGCTGCTGGAGATTATTTAATGCCGTCTCTTTCCTTAGAAGGGAGAGAGGATTATTCTCTCACTCAGTGTATTTACAACCTGCTAGTCGGTGAGCCTCAGTTGTCGTTTGAATAATGTGTGTGTGGAATCCAGAGCCAAAATAAACATTTCTACGTGAGATCGCCACCACAGTGACTATGAGCTGCATTGTAAAGAGCTCTGTGTTCCTGTGATTGAGGGCGGGGGTAAGCTCGCGTCTATCACCCGTTACAGCCTCAGATACGTTGTCAATAATATTAAACATAAAAACAGCGTTACCTTGTTTTTTTTATTCGTTTAGCCGGCGTTTTCAGTTTAATTGAATCGGTCTTGTTGATACCCGGCCATGCCGTGTCCATTTATCAAACAAAGGACCTGACAGACCCGTGCGTCACAAACAACTAACCTGTAATTAATAATAATAATAATAATAATAATAATAATAATAATAATGTCACTTACCTTGTTTTAGTACACGTCTGGTATGCAATATCGTTTAATTAAACTAAAGGAAAATAAACTGTGCGCGGCTCAGTGTTTATCTCGCGCTGTTTGAGACGCAGCGGCTCAGTGTTCGCAGAGGGGTTCTGTGCGCGTGCTCCTAAGCCGTGAGCAGGTGCTCTGTCGCGCTCCACACAGACAGCGCGTCCATTCCCGGGGGGGGGGGGGTGTATACAAAACTACTCTTCACATGTACATAATCACACTGTTCAAAACTAACACAACAAGAAAGAGTTCACATCCTTATTTATTTAACAGCTGGAACACGTACAGCACTGTACAGCACTCCATTGTACAAATACCAGGACAAATACAGCTGTGATTTCCATGTCTTGAGCCTCCCCCGCTTTAAATCACATGTTACAAATACCAGGACAAACTATTATTATTATTTATTAGCAGACGCCCTTATCCAGGGCGACTTACAATTGTTACAAGATATCACATTATTTTTACATACAATTACCCATTTATACAGTTGGGTTTTTACTGGAGTAATTTAGGTAAAGTACCTTGCTCAAGGGTACAGCAGCAGTGTCCCCTACCAGGGATTGAACCCACAACCCTCCGGTCAAGAGTCCAGAGCCCTAACCACACTGCTGCCCTGCAATAGCGCTGTTTTGCTGATGTAACGCCTCAAGTTTTCTTTCCATAAAGTCCAGTGGCTTGCCCTTCAGTCCAGGATGTCTCGTCCAAATGGCGTCGCAGCTGTCATCAGCCAGCACATCACCGCAGACGACACACTGAGGACGAGGTTCATCTGCAGTTCCAACAAAGGGAAATCCAAGCTTTAAGTAACTTTCTTCATATTTCCAAATTGTTTGTTTTTTACTCGATGATCACAATCGCTCGGATTTAACCTGCAGACTGGACAGCGTACAGTGCGGCGCCAGCAGAACTGTCACTGACAATAATAATAATTTTAATAACGGGCAAGCTGGACCGCCGTTGCCAAATAGGGCGCTGTGCCCGGAGCCAGTACAGTTAATGTGCAGCAGAGGATGCTGGGAGTACGAACATGGTAGGGGAGAAACCGACAATTATTGTTGTTGTGTTTATTTGTTGTTATTGTAAAAGTTCCAGTACTGTTAATAATTGTTATTACCCTTCCGGTGTTGTTTGTTAAAATGAATGTCACCCTAAGTGCTCTGGGGTGGGGAAGGGCTGTGTGTGCGTGTTTGGTTGGTTGGCGCTGACTTGCTGTTAGCTGCATAATAAACTGCATTACCTAAAAGAGCTATTGTGTGCGTGTCTCCGTTAATCCCTGTGCTCGCTACAATAATAATAATAATAATAATAATAATAATTCTTAAGCACAAAATCGCCCGTGATCGAGCCTCTGCTTTGTTAAGCGCGGATCACTTTCAATTTGAAGATGGACACCAAAACAATATTTTTGGGATATGTCTGCTTGTTAGGTATTTACTGAGCATTATTAAAGCTGCCGATAGGCCCCTCCGTGGAGTGACGTCATCGGTCCCGCCTCCCGAAGTAATAAATAGTCACTGTACGGAGATTTCAGTCTCTTGCCTTTCACGAACAGGTAGGTAGGGTGAGTATAAACTAACCTCGTTCCAGTTGTGTTAGTGACTCTTTTAAGAGCTGTGTTTTGTGTTTCTATATATATATATATATATATATATATATATATATATATATATATGTAAAAAGTGGCGCCTTTTTATACCTATATATGATAAATATATTATTTTATATATTTTAAATATTATTTGAATACATAAAACAATATATCATATATCTCCTATTTTTCATTTATAAAATGGGCCAGTTTTTAGATGTTAAAAATATAAGGATAAAAATATGTTTTTCCCGTAGAAATGTAAAAGGCAGATAATAAAAGTGATCAGAAGACTTCAAAACTTGAACAAGTTTGTTTTGTAGTAATTGAAAACTATTGCTGCTCCCAATCTTAGAATCGTGACATTGTGCAAAATACAAGAACCATTTTGCAATTTGTTTTCAAATATGGTCATGGTCAAATTGTAAAATGGTTATTGTATTTTGCTCAATGTCAGAATTATAAGATTGAGTGTAACACTGTGTTAGTATTATTTTATTATAAATGAATTACATTTCCAGAGAACTTAAAGTACACCACATACCACTAGATATGCCAAAGAATACTTATGCTCTTAGATTGCTAGTAGTGCTGATGTATTTGAAATTATTATTACAACAGTAAACTGTTAGCATTAATATCATATCATTTAACTAACAACATAATTGTACCTGTATTTCAAGTACATAGCATTTATGCTTGAAGTGCAGATACTAGCCCGTACTGTATTCTTAATCCTTTACATGGATTATAGTAAAACAGTTTAGAAATCACATTACTATATAGTTGAAATACAGGTGCAATTATATTGGCTATTATATACAAATAAATGTTCATATAATTAGTATCAAAAGAAACTAGTGCCCACATGAGCCCCACAGTGGCCCAACATGGGCCACAATAACAGAAGCCCACACTGTGCCAGTGAAATGGGGCCACATTGCCCCAATGTGCAAATCTACATGGGCCCCACAATGGCTGCCAGTTATGGGACAATATCTTTACCCGTGGGCATGTTTGTTGGGCAATACAACCTATGGAGGCATTCACACTGGACGCCTAAAACTGACGGTGTCAAAAATAGACCCTGTCCTCTTTTTCTGTGCGTGTCAGGCATGAATTTGTCTCTAACCAATCACAATCCAGCTCTCACCCGCTCGTCGGCATGACAACAAACATCAACAGATAGCCCCTACTGTATTTCATGAACACAGAGATCGGCCTAATGAAAATGAGTGATTTAAAACAGTAGATCTTGCTGGAATGAAAAGTGTCCTTAAAGATAATGGAAACAAATAGAGCTACAGTACAGAAAACAAGAAAACCTAAGGATTTTTAACACAAAAGGAGACCCAACCTGTTAAATGAATACATGTATACATATAATGCATGTAGTCTTCATGTTTATGTATATTTTACATTATTTAATTTTAGGACAGACAGTAAACACATAAATGGCCAGACATCAAAACGCCTTCTACTGTAGTTATTTGTGGAGAATGTCTCATGAGTATAGAGTCCTGTGTTTCAAACACAAACCGGATCTTCAGACTGAATAGTTATATACATTTTAGTTTTTTAAGATTAAGAACTTCAACCGTAGCCTACATATTAAAAATATGCAACCCATGAATGGTTCTGTTCTGGTGAAAGCGCTTTAGCGAACCACAAGTACTATATATACTGTTGCTGATTTTACTTATTTCGCATGACTTGTGACTCGGATGTAGTTCAAACCCGATGGAAGAGCTTGTGGAAGAGTTGGAAGATGGAAGAGTTTTCCCGATAAAAAGGAGCAAAAAAAAACAAAAGTGGGCAGGCAGTAAGAAATATAAAAACATGGAAATACAGGCTGCAGTTTGTGGAGCAGCATTTGGAAATGAAAAGGTAGAGAAACGTAGAGAGTCAACAGTAGGGTAATCATTATTATTATTATATATATATATATATATAATAGTGAGTATTCTACTCAACAGGACTCACTATATCCTTGAGGCTGTTTTTCTAAATATTTATTTCCAGCTAAATATTGCGTTTTCAAACGTGAACTGAATTAACATTGTTGATGTAGAATAAGCAGTAGTCATGAACCGTTTGCATTTCAAACCCCCTGGGTTCTGACTCCCAGAGTCGTTGTTATTGTGGTCCTAAAATATGTTGTTTTCACGCAGTTATTTCACCCATTTATTTATTTATTTATTTATTTTAAAGTTATGAACAAGACACATTTTATAAAGCTGTAAGGAGAGGCTCACCACAGCTAGTCTGTATTCACATGTTTTCTGTTTATTCATTTTCACATCTACTGGTACTGGAGTCCTTAGTGCAGGCTGACATGACCAGCTCCATTGAGAAATGCGTTTAACCCAGTAATAGTGTAGCTATTGGATTTGGGAATAAGACATTTAACATCCTTAAATCAGACTAACAATTATGAGAAACACCAGTGGCATGCTGAGACAAAATTATTATTATTATTATTTATTTCTTAGCAGACACCCTTATCCAGGGTGACTTACAGTTGTAAACAAAAATACATTTCAAGAATCACAGTACAAGTAATAACACAATTAAGAGCAAGATAATGGACTGGGGTAGCAGAGTCATCACAACCTGTCTCATTAGAACTCACATTACACACATTTCCTCATAACACAGCTTTTTAACAAGGTCCTGGTCGGATCGTAATACATCTCACACAATACTCATAGAACTTATAAAAACACAAACTCAGTCATATTAACACATCTCATTTCAGTTCATTGAAATGTGAGCAAACACATCATATTGTATGAAGTAGTTCACTTGATAATATACTGACCTGTTTCTAGATGGATCTTCTGACTGATATCAGTAGGAATTTTATGCAGAAACTGAGATATTTGCCAGCAGTGGATAAAGAACAAAACTCCCTGCTCTGTATGTAAAAGTCTGAACAGGACAGAGAAATAAACTTGCCCTTTGTTTAATGATACACACATTGTGTTCAGTGGCTGGTGTAGGTGCAGTAGATATGAATGCAATACTAGCAGTAAGCCATGCCATAGACTCCTCATAACATGAAGGTTTTCACTGGTCCCTTAACCAAAACTAAACATGTTAAAACCACACACTAATCTGCATTAATACTGAACAGAAATGTAAAATACAAACAGGACTAAAAATCAAGTTCCAGTATCTAGACAGTAGCATTTCCTTAGTTCCTCCTGAAAAAAAAAAAGGTTTAGTGTCAAAGCATCTTTTGCACCAGTATTTATTTATCTATACTAAAAAGGTAAATAAATCTCCTGCAAATCCTAGATCTCCCCCCCCACACAATCATACATTTGTTTCCATGACCACACTGCATTTTATATTATCTTGTGCTCTGTAATGTTAGCTTAAGCAGAGAAGCCTCTTGAGACGTGTCTGCGTCACCGCCCGCTTTCTGACACAATCAAAGTGCAAGAGAGTTGAAGTGCATTTTTACCATTTAAAATGCATGCTGTTCAGAGTGATACACAAAACAGTCATTACACAGGGGATTCATAAGAAAGGCTAACGGGTTTTCCTCATAAATGAAAAGTCCCATTGAATATAGTCTTTAACACTAGAAGCCCCGTGGCAGTCATTTTGAAGGTTTTAGTTTTAAAACTTAAGTTTCTCCAGTCGTTGTAACAGATATGGGGCTGAGGCGTTCAGGTGTTTTTCTGTCCATTTTGTTTGATTACATATTCTCAAAAAGCATGAAACACAGGCGTGCAGAAATAAAGGGATATATATATATACATTATACCTAAAAAGCCCCAGGAGCAGTCCATTTGTCAATATATATATATAAAAAATGTATTTCGATTATACAGAACGACTATTCCTTTAGGCTGTTTTCAAACATTTACCAGTCTGAAATGTGTTTTTTACCTGTGAAGAATCAACATTGTTGATGTAGATTAACAAAGAATCACAGAGAAGAATCTACCAAACCCATTGGTTATACTCCCAAACGTTGTTTTTTAACAAATAAAAAACTGAAAATTTTGGAACAGAATTATTTCTGCCATTTATTTACCACATTTGAAGCTGGCAAACAAGACACATTTTATAAAGTTCAATGAGGTTGGAAAGTGCAGTCTGTAAAACTTTATGTTTATTCATTTGCAGAACTGGTACTGTGGAACCACAGTATCTGTGTTGATTGACCAACTCCAGCCTTAGACTCCGTTTAAAGGAATACCCTTTTGTTTGGGAAAAAGACATTTTTTTTTTGTCACTTCTAACAATGCTGAAACACCAGTGACTTCTGTAAAATTATTTGGATTCTAAGTTTATTTATCTTATACCAGGTTCACTTGTTTTGATAACATCTGAAAAAACTGATCAGAACTGTTGAAAAGTTAAAAATGTAGACCTGGCACGTTAAAGTTTTATAAATAGGTATGTCTGTTCAGATGTTTATTTACATTTTCTTGTTTTGATTTGTAAAATAATTTTAATTATATATATATATATATATATATATATATATATATATATATATAATCAGTATACTACTGCAAAGTATTGGCCCCTTTATGAACTGGCGACCTTTTGAAATGTGAGCAAACATTTGTAGGCTTCAAACATAAAATATGAAACTGTAAGTTTTTGTGAAGAATCAACAAGTGGGACACAATCATGGAATTTTATGCAGAAATTTATTGGATATTTCAAACTTTTTAACAAAGAAAAAACGAAATGTTTGTATGTAAAAATTAACAGGACAGAGAATTAAACTTGCACCTTTTTTGCTGCGACAAACATGGTGGTTCAGTGGCTGGTGTCTATCAGTTTTCTTCATCAGCAGACAGGGAAGATTTTTAAATTCCTCCTTGCAAAAGAAACTGGCTGAAGTGAGGTTGGATGGGACCATTTGGAACAAAAGTTTTCAGTTCTTTGAACAGATTCTCGAGATTCAGGACTGGAAAAATCTTCCATTCTAACACCTGGATATGTTTATTTAAAGAAAAATTCCATTGTAGATTTTGCACCATGTTTTGGATCATTATCTTGTTGGAAGTCAAAAAATCCAAAGTCAAAGTCTCAGGTCTTTTGCAGACTCCATCAGGTTTTCTTCCAGAATTTGTTTTGGCCACATCCATTTTCCCATTATTTTAACCATCTTCTGTGTGATGCTGAAGAATTTCAGTCTCCCAAACCATGAGACCCACCACCACCATGTTTGACAGTGGGATGGTGCAAAAAGGTGATGAGCATTTTTACCATTTAAAATGCATAACGTTTTGCATTGTTGCACAAAAAGTTCGATTAAAAAAGTTTCATAATGACCAATAACCGGGTTTTCCACCTCATAAATGTGTCCCATTGAATATATTCTTAACACTGTAAATGACATCATTTTTATGTTTAAGTTTAAAAATGGCTTTCTTCTTGCCACTCTTCAGGGGGCCAGATTCAGGTACCTTTCTGTCCATACTGATACATATCCTATGGACATGAGTCTCCCAGAAATAGCTGTATATATATTACATTATCCTAAAAGCCCATGAGCAGTCCTTTTGGCTGCTACACAGAAAAAAGTCCTCTTATACAGATACGAGCTTCTACTTTATTATTTTCATTTACCAGTCTGCAATGTGTTTAGATGTACCTTCAATATCAACTCCTTGGTACTAACAAAGAATGCACAGAGAAGAATCTACCAAGCAGAAATTTTTTTTACAGTTAGCAGAGGAACTTTCAAGAAGCATTTGGAACAGCCTGGAGTGTTCCTTGTTGTTCATGATGCTCTCTGCACTTTGGCAACTTCTGAGACTATCACAGTGCAGGTGCATTTAAAATAAAACTTGAGACACTGTGTGGAAATTCGGCGTGGATCATCATTATCATTTGATTGTCAACATTAGACTCAAGGTAAAGGAATACCTTTGTCAAAAAAAAGAGTTTTTTGTAACTCTTGTGCTGTGGGCTGTAAAATGTTTTTTCTAAGTTTATTTATTTACATTGTTTTGCTTTTGAACATCTGATTTAAACTGATTTGCAATAAAAAAGTTAAAAATGTATTGTGTGACTTTTCAGTTTTATAAAAAGGTATGTCTGTTCAGATGTTTATTTACAAGCCTGTTTTGGCAAAAAATAAAGTTCAAAATGAATATATATATATATATATATATATAAATAATTGTGGAAAGACCGCTGCCACTCTCAGGTTCGTTGCCCTTTTAAAAATCGACCCAGGACAGACTTGGATTTTTCAGCGCGGTTGCTGTATTTTTAATAACAAGACAAACAAAACACAAACAAAACAAAACACAAAAATAAACACCTAGCTCTTTACGAGCACTAACTAACACACAGGAACCTAACTAGCACAGGACAGCTAGGCCGTTCACCTGTCACACAAAAAACAACTATACTCAAACCACACAGGTTCACACTGCACGTTATTTCCTCTTGACTGCTCGGCCACAGCACACCTCTTCTGCCTCCTTCTCCTCCTCCAAACTGAGCCCCTAATTTCCAAAAGCAAACTGACTGCCTGTCTTTTACAAATGTCTGCACCGGGGAGAGAGAGAGAGAGAGAGAGGAGAGAGGGAGAGAGAGAGAGAAAACAATTAGAGAGAAACTAAATTAGAGAGAGAGAGAGAAACAAGAGACTAAAAGATATGCCTGCCTCGTTTGTATATCTCTCCATTCTAGTGCTATGGTTTCTCTCCTGTGTGAATTGCTGGTGTCTTTGAAGGCTTTTTATATAACTGAACCTCTTCCCACATAGAGCAGAGATATGGTTTCTCTATGTGTGAGTTAGCTGGTGTGAAACAAGGCTGTTTGACCAATGAAACTCTTCCCACAGTCAGAGCAGCGATATGGTTTCTCTCCTGTGTGAATTTGTTGGTGTTTTTCAGATATTTGTATAAAACTGAAACTCTTCCCACAGTCAGAGCAGCGATACGGTTTCTCTCCTGTGTGAATTCGCTGGTGTTTTTTCATGTCTCCTGAGTTACTGAACCTCTTCCCACAGTCAGAGCAGAGATATGGTTTCTCTCCTGTGTGTGTTCGCTGGTGTGAAACAAGGCTGCCTGACTGAATGAAACTCTTCCCACAGTTGAGCAGCGATATGGTTTCTCTCCGTGTGAGTTCGCTGGTGTGAAACAAGGCTGTTTGAACAATTGAAACTCTTCCCACAGTCAGAGCAGTGATACAGTTTCTCTCTTGTGTGAATTTGTTGGTGTTTTTTTCATGTCTCCCGAGTTACTGAAACTCTTCCCACAGTCAGAGCAGTGATACGGTTTTTCTCTCTTGTGTGAATTTGTTGGTGTTTTTTCAGTCTCCTGAGTGAATGAAACTCTTCCCACAGTCAGAGCAGCGATATGGTTTCTCTCCTGTGTGAATTTGCTGGTGTGAAACAAGGCCTCCTGAGTGACTGAAAGTCTTCCCACAGTAAGGGCAGAGATATGGTTTCTCTCCTGTGTGTGTTCGCTGGTGTGAAACAAGGCTGCCTGACCAATTGAAACTCTTCCCACAGTCAGAGCAGCAAAATGGTTTCTCTCCTGTGTGAGTTTGCTGGTGTTTTTTCAGTCTGTTTGTTAATTGAAACTCTTCCCACAGTCAGAGCAGCGATACGGTTTCTCTCTTGTGTGAATTCGCTGGTGTTTTTCAAGGCTGTTTGAGTTATTGAAACTCTTCCCACAGTCAGAGCAGAAATACGGTTTCTCTCCTGTGTGAATTCGCTGGTGTTTTTCAGATATTTGAGGTTACTGAAAGTCTTCCCACAGGCAGAGCAGCGATACCGTTTCTTTCCTGTGTGAGTTCGCTGATGTGCTTTAAAATTCCCAAACTGGGTGAAACCTTTCCCACAGTCAGGATCTTCTCCACCGCCCGCCCTCGCTTTAGCTGCTGTACTGGAACCTGGAAAATATGAACAGGAAAGAAAGAAAGTAAGAGGGGCTCCTTGTAGGCTTCGGGCATGTGGCTGGGTGGTGGAGTGGATTAAAGCATGTGAATTTCATCTGTGGGGCTTGCACTGGGTTACACCAGCTTAAAAACACAAAGTTAAACTTAAAGCAGTCAGTAAAGACTGATGCAGGTGAAACGGAGCACTGGGATCAAAATCTGCCTTCAAAGTTCTCCTGCAAGGTTTCAGGTCTATTTCATCTAACACACAATACTTTAAATCTTTCTCAATAACGTTACATTACACATTTACAATAATATCCATATATTGTTAGACTGAACATTTATAATGATATACAGTGCCTGTGGTAAGTATTCACCCACACCTTGGACATTTCCACAGTTTGTTGTGTTACAACCTGAAATCTTGATACATTTAAATGGGATATTTTTTTCCTTTGATTTACACTCAACACTTTGAAGAGGTAAGAGTATTTTTATTGTGAAACAATAGTTAATGAAAAATAAAAAAAACTGAAATGTCTTGGTTAGATAAGTATTCACCCCCCAGAGTCAATACTTGGTAGAACCACCTTTGGCAGCAATTACAGCTCGGAGCCTTTTGGGGTAAGTCTCTACCAGGTTTGCACATCTGGATCGTGAAATATTCACCCATTCTTCTTGGCAAAATTGTTCAAGCTCTGTCAAGTTGGATGGGGATTGTTGGTTGTCAGCAATTTTCAAGTCTTGCCATAGATTCTCAATCGGATTCAAGTCCAGGCTTTGACTGGGCCACTAGGACATTCACTTTCTTGTTTTTAAGCCACTCCAGTGTCGCTTTGGCTGTGTGCTTGGGGTCATTGTCCTGCTGAAAGGTGAATCTCCATCCCAGTCTTAGGTCTTTTGCAGACTGAAGCAGTTTTCCCTCAAGGATTTGCCTGTATTTAGCTCCATCCATTTTGCCCTCTACCCTGACAAGCTTCCCAGTCCCTGCCGATGAAAAGCATCCCCATAGCAAGATGCTGCCACCACCATGCTTCACAGTAGGGATGGTGTTACCTGGTGATGTGCTGTGTTGGGTTTGCACCAGACATAACGCTTTGCATTTAGGCCAAGTAGTTACATTTTTGTTTCATCTGACCACAGAATCATTTGCCACATCTTTGCAGAGTCTCCCACATGCCTTTTTGCAAATTCCAAGCAGGATTTTACATGGGCTTTTTTCAGAAATTGATTCCTTCTTGCCACTCTTCCATACAGGCCAGATTTGTGGAGTAGCTGAGCTATTGTTGACATATGGATAGTTTCTTCAATCTCAGCCATGGAACGCTGTAGGTCTTTCAGAGTTGTCATTGGCCTCTTGCTGGCTTCTCTGACCAATGCCCTTCTTACCCGGCTGCTCAGTTTGGGAGGACAGCCTGCTTTAAGCAGATTCTAGGTGGTGCTGTATACCTTCCACTTCTTAATGATCGACTTGACTGCTCCAATGGATATTCAATGCCTTTGAAATCTTTTTATACCCCTCCCCTGATCTGTGCCTTTCCACAACTTTATCCCGGAGTTGTTTTGAAAGCTCCTTGGTCTTCATGGTAGTATCTTTGCTTTGAATGCACTACCCAACTGTGGGACCTTACAGGGACAGGTGTATTTAATCTGAAATCATGTGAACCACTTTTATTGCACACAGATGGACGCCATTTAACTTATTGTGTGAATTCTGTAGGCAATTGGTTGCACCTGAGCTTATTTAGGAGTGTCATAGCAAAGGGGATGAATACTTATCTAATGAAGACTTTTCAGGTTTTTATTTTTAATTGAATTGTTTTTTCACCCCCCCCCCATTTTTCACACATTGAAAGTGTTGAGTAGGTTGTGTAAATCAAAGGAAAAAAAATCCCATTTAAATGCATCTAGATGTCAGGTTGTAACACAACAAACTGTGAAAACGTCCAAGGGGGGTGAGTACTTACTATAGGCACTGTATACAGTACTTTAGTGTGTGTGTGTCCCCTGTCCCCGTCCGTCCCCCCCCCAATCCCCAATCCCCAATCCCCAATCCCCCAGAACAATGGCAACTGTGACAGTTTAATCTGTCTGGGGAGATTAACACTGACAATTATCAGTAAACTTCCTTTTTAAAGTGTGTATTTTTAATATTTAGTTACATATTGTGTAACTGTGTATACAATGGAGTAAAATTAAGGACATGGATATTAAATTCTGATTTAATTAAAGTAATGTATGTTTACCTATAATTGGAGGTCAGAGGTCAGGGGGGTCAATAAAAGAAGAGATGTCCGTTTTAAACAGGAAGGCGTGGACCATGTGGTCATGTAGGATACTCTGCTATAACTGATACCGGATTCGTTACTTGAAAGTATTTTTAAATAACCTCTGCATTATTTATTATTTGCGATACTGGTTACACATTTTGGATGTGTTTTGACACAGCATGACGTACGTTATTCTATCAGGATTTGTGACGGCTGTGTGGTCCAGTGGTTAAAGAAAAGGGCTTGTAACCTGGAGGTCCCCGGTTCAAATCCCACCTCAGCCACTGACTCATTGTGCGACCCTGAGCAAGTCACTTAACCTCCTTGTGCTCCGTCTTTCGGGTGAGAAGTAGTTGTAAGTGACTCTGCAGCGGATGCATAGTTCACACACCCTAGTCTCTAAGTCGCCTTGGGTAAAGGGGTCTGCTAAATTAACAAATAATAATAATTTATTTACAATATATTTGTGCACTTCATGTACTTTACCTGTTTTTAAAACTACCCTTGCTATTTATGTAGAATTGGACTCTGCATCTTATTTTTAAGTAAAACTCTTGAAATGGAACACTGCTTGTGACTGAATTACTACTGCTCTGCACACAACACTGCCATAGGAAGTGACTTGAACCCTGAGTTTTCAAATATAGTGATAGTCAGCGGGACAACGCTGCTTGGCTCTGCGATGGCAACATTATATCTGTATCTGAAGTTCACCAGTTGCGAGTCCTATCTTGAACTGGTCAGAGTGGTACAGGAAAAACAAATAGCTAGTAATGTAACCTACATGCTCCCTCCCTCCCTCCCTCTCAACCACACTGTGGATATCACGCAATCTAGAATGACAATGTCACAGCTACTGGGAGTCACTCACCTGCTAGACTGGATTCTGAATGTGATCGCCCGTCTTCCTTTCCACCTCCTTGCATGCTGTTGGGAGAGCCTTCCTCTCCAGCGCCTTGCTCTCTCACGCAGATTCTCTCCAGCACCACGCTACCCCCCGCAGGCGCACAGGCTCCAGCTCAGGGATGTTTGGGTTGAAGTCCTCAGATTCTTCCTTCCCTGGTTCCATGTGGTCAAACTCTACTTCAGAGGGCTCCTGTTTAATACGGACAGTTTCAGCCCATTTTCTTGTTTAACAGAAAGGGGTTCTTCTGTCTGGGAGATCTTCAGTTCGTTGTGCTCAGCTTTAATGTCAGAGACCTCCATCAGACAGCAGTCACATTGCCTCTCAAAGCACTCCTGTTTAATGGGGAGGGAAGCCAGCCCAGAGGACTCCTCTGTACAGGGAGGAGTTCACGTCAGGGAAGTCCTCTTTAATCTGGACAGACTCCATCTTCACACTGTCTGTGGCAGCACACAGGGTTCTGTTTAGTAGCTGCTGGGTGAAAAGGATTTCTTTATTTAAAAACAGTGCTACTAAGGCAGTGGTTACCATCCTGTAGACTGTGAGTTAAACTCCAGGTGGTCCGCAAACAATTCCCAAAATTCGATCACGCAGTTCATGCAAAAACCCATTTCTACACAATCACACGTTGTATTACTAAGCAACACAACAAACAGCTTTAACCACGTGATATATAATTCTAAGATATGTACGGGGTCTGCATGTTCCCCCCTTTATCTGTTTCCTTTTATTACAAGTTCCCACAAAAGGTTGCTTTGCTTTCACCCTTCTGTCCAGTTCATCCCAAACCAGCTCGATGGGGTTTAAGTCTGGAGACTGTGCTGGCCATTCCATGATTTGAAGCCACCGTCTTGTTGTTTTCTTCTAAGGTAGTTCTGACATAGCCTGGAGGTATGTTTTGGGTCATTATCTTGTTGTAGGATGAACCCCGACCAACTAGGCGTATACCAGGGGTATTGCATGGCGCTGCAAAATGCTGTGGTAGCAGTTTTGGTTCAGGTGCCACTCACTCTGTGCAAGTCGCTGACTCTGGATCCAGCAAAGAGCCCCAGACCATCACGCTTCCCTCCTCCATGTTTGACAGTTGGTGTCACCGAGGAACCATCCTTTTTACTTTATTGCGTGATGAACCGAAGATTTCAAATTTTGATTCATCGGTCCATAAGACCTTCTTCCAGTCTTCAGTAGTCCACTGGCGGTGCTTCATGGCCCAGGCAAGCCTTTTTTCTTATTTTGCCATCTTAGCAATGGCTTTCTTACTGCCACTCGACCTGTCAAACCTGCAGCTCGAAGTCTTCTCTTCACAGTTGAAACTGAGACTTGCTTCTTGACCAGTGTTAAGCTGTGCTTGAAGCTGTTGTCCTGTGAGCCGCCTATTCGCAAGCTGTTGACTCTCAGAAACTTGTCTTCTGATTCTGTTGTGGCTTTGGGTCTGCCAGACCTCTTCCTGTCAGAGTTTCCTCCAGTTTCCAAGTGCCTTTTGATGGTGTAGGAAACTGTACTCACTGACACCTTGGCTTTCCAATTTCTCTAAAGGAAAGACCTACACTTTTAAGGGTTATAATGGTCTGTCTGTCTTCCTTTGTTAATTGCTTTTTCTCACCATTATGAGAGCAATATACTACTTCCTGCAGTACAATACTGTCCAAATAATGCTTTAACACAGTCTGTTCCAACACTGCTTTTATACAGACAGAGGGTTTGTAAGTAATCAACAAAAGTTGGGACACCTGTAGGAATTGTTAGCATCAACTTTCAAGGCTTTTATAATTGCAGCTCCATTTGATGCAACACCACACATCACCTTGTGTGAAACACACATTAACTGAATAACTTACACATGATGAAGCACACTTGTCTTGTCAAAATTACAGACTTCTTTTCTTTTTCTTTATTTTTTTACATCTAGCATTCATGTAAACGCACCTCTTTCTAATCTGTGCTCATTCTGCTGCTTGTGTTCACTGTTAGGCTGTCCCAGCCTTTTCATTATTTGTCAGGAGGTTTTTGTCAAACAAAACACTTAAACCTCCAAAATGGAGACGTCATTTGTCTACAAACGATGTTCAGACTTTAAGGCCAAACAAATAATAATGATAATAATAATGATTAAACAATATCATAGTGTAACGATCGGGTTTGTAAAGACGCTATTCATACAGGTTTAGCAAATACGTATAAATGAGAAGAAACGTGTTTAACGTAAAATATATTAATCTTTAATTGTAATTTGTATAAAATGATTCCAGGTGTAAATATTTGTTGAACAATGAATCCTGTTAGCAGTAGGCGCGGCTGGAGATTATTTAATGCCGTGTCTTTCCTTAAAAGGGAGAGAGGATTATTCTCTCACTCAGTGTATTTACAACCTGCTAGTCGGTGAGTTTCAGTTGTCGTTTGAATAATGTGTGTGTGGAATCCAGAGCCAAAATAAACATTTCTACGTGAGATCGCCACCACAGTGACTATGAGCTGCATTGTAAAGAGCTCTGTGTTCCTGTGATTGAGGGCGGGGGTAAGATCGCGTCTATCACCCGTTACAGCCTCAGATACGTTGTCAATAATATTAAACATAAAAACAGCGTTACCTTGTTTTTTTTATTCGTTTAGCCGGCGTTTTCAGTTTAATTGAATCGGTCTTGTTGATACCCGGCCATGTCGTGTCCATTTATCAAACAAAGGACCTGACAAACCCGTGCGTCACAAACAACTAACCTGTAATTAATAATAATAATAATAATAATAATAATAATAATAATAATAATGTCACTTACCTTGTTATAGTACACGTCTGTTATGCAATATCGTTTAATTAAACTAAAGGAAAATAAACTGTGCGCGGCTCAGTGTTTATCTCGCGCTGTTTGAGACGCAGCGGCTCAGTGTTCGCAGAGGGGTTCTGTGCGCGTGCTCCTAAGCCGTGAGCAGGTGCTCTGTCGCGCGCTCCACACAGACAGCGCGTCCATTCCGGGGGTGTATACAAAAGCTACTCTTCACATGTACATAATCACACTGTTCAAAACTAACACAACAAGAAAGAGTTCACATCCTTATTTATTTAACAGCTGGAACACGTACAGCACTGTATCAATACAGCTGTGATTTCCATTGAAAAATCATTACAAATACCAGGACAAACTATTCAGGCAGTTTATTATTTGCAATACGCCCTTATCCAGGGCGACTTGAACATGATTGAAAGGTTTAACAAGATATCACATTATCACAATTTTTACATACAATTACCCATTTATACAGTTGGTTTTTTACTGGAGTAATTTAGGTAAAGTACCTTGCTCAAGGGTACAGCAGCAGTGTCCCATACCAAGGATTGAACCCACAACCCTCCGGTCAAGAGTCCAGAGCCCTGACCGCTACGCCACACTGCTGCCCTGCAATAGCGCTGTTTTGCTGATGTAACGCCTCAAGTTTTCTTTCCATAAAGTCCAGTGGCTTGCCCTTCAGTCCAGGATGTCTCGTCCAAATGGCGTCGCAGCTTTCATCAGCCAGCACATCACCGCAGACGACACACTGAGGACGAGGTTCATCTGCAGTTCCAACAAAGGGAAATCCAAGCTTTAAGTAACTTTCTTCATATTTCCAAATTGTTTGTTTTTTACTCGATGATGCACCTGCACAATCGCTCGGTCTTTTATCAAGCACCGCAGACTGGAAAGCGTACAGTGCGGCGCCAGCAGAACTGTCACTGACAACAACAACAACAACAACAACAATAATAATAAATAATACGAAATAATAATAATAATAATAATTCTAATAATTCCGGTGTTGTTTGTTAAATATTGAATGTCACCCTGAGAAAATCGCCCGTGATTGAGTATCTGTTTTGTTACTTGCGCGGATAAACTTTCAATTTGAAGATGGACACCAAAACAATATTTTTGGGATATGTCTGCTTGCCAGGTATTCGCTGAGCATTTTATATTAAAGCTGCCGATAGGCCCCTCCGTGGAGTGACGTCATCGGTCCCGCCTCCCAAAGTAATAAATAGTCACTGCACGGAGATTTCAGTCTCTTGCCTTTCACGAACAGGTAGGCAGGGTGAGTATAAACTAACCTCGTTCCAGTTGTGTTAGTGACTCTTTTAAGAGCTGTGTTTTGTGTTTATATATATATATATATATATATATATATATATATATGATCCTTATATGATATCATATATATGATATTTTAATACATAAAACAATATATCATATATCTCCTATTTTTCCATCTATAAAAGGGGCCAGTTTTTAGATATTAAAAATATCTAAATATGTTTTTCCCATAGAAATGTAAAAGGCAGATAATAAAAGTGATCAGAAGACTTGAACAAGTTTGTTTTGTAGTAATTGAAAACTATTTGCTCCCAATCTTAGAATCGGGACATTGTGCAAAATACAAGAACCATTTTGCAATTTGTTTTCAAATATGGTCATGGTCAAATTGTAAAATGGTAATTGTATTTTGTTCAATGTCAGAATTATAAGATTGAGTGTAACACTGTGTTAGTATTATTTTATTATAAATGAATTACATTTCCAGAGAACTTAAAGTACACCACATACCACTAGATATGCCAAATAATACTTATGCTCTTAGATTGCTAGTAGTGCTGATGTATTTGAAATTATTATTACAACAGTAAACTGTTAGCATTAATATCATATCATTTAACTAACAACATAATTGTACCTGTATTTCAAGTACATAGCATTTATGCTTGAAGTGCAGATACTAGCCCGTACTGTATTCTTAATCCTTTACATGGATTATAGTAAAACAGTTTAGAAATCACATTACTATATAGTTGAAATACAGGTGCAATTATATTGGCTATTATATACAAATAAATGTTCATATAATTAGTATCAAAAGTAACTAGTGCCCACATGAGCCCCACAGTGGTCCAACATGGGCCACAATAACAGAAGCCCACACTGTGCCAGTGAAATGGGGCCACATTGCCCCAATGTGCAAATCTACATGGGCCCCACAATGGCTGCCAGTTATGGGACAATATCTTTACCCGTGGGCATGTTTGTTGGGCAATACAACCTATGGAGGCATTCACACTGGACGCCTAAAACCGACGGTGTCAAAAATAGACCCTGTCCTCTTTTTCTGTGCGCGTCAGGCGTGAATTTGTCTCTAACCAATCACAATCCAGCTCTCACCCGCTCGTCGGCATGACAACAAACATCATCAGATAGCCCCTACTGTATTTCATGAACACAGAGATCGGCCTAATGAAAATGAGTGATTTAAAACAGTAGATATTGCTGGAATGAAAAGTGTTCTTAAAGATAATGGAAACAAATAGAGCTACAGTACAGAAAACAAGAAAACCTAAGGATTTTTAACACAAAAGGAGACCCAACCTGTTAAATGAATACATGTATACATATAATGCATGTAGTCTTCATGTTTATGTATATTTTACATTATTTAATTTTAGGACAGACAGTAAACACATAAATGGCCAGACATCAAAACGCTTTCTACTGTAGTTATTTATGGAGAACGTCTCATGAGTATAGAGTCCTGTGTTTCAAACACAAACCGGATCTTCAGACTGAATAGTTATATACATTTTAGTTTTTTAAGATTAAGAACTTCAACCGTAGCCTACATATTAAAAATATGCAACCCATGAATGGTTCTGTTCTGGTGAAAGCGCTTTAGCGAACCACAAGTACTATATATACTGTTGCTGATTTTACTTATTTCGCATGACTTGTGACTCGGATGTAGTTCAAACCCAATGGAAGAGCTTGTGGAAGAGTTGGAAGATGGAAGAGTTTTTAAAAAGGAGCAAAAAACAAAGTGGGCAGGCAGTAAGAAATATAAAACCACGGAAATACAGGCTGCAGTTTGTGGAGCAGCATTTGGAAATGAAAAGGTAGAGAAACGTAGAGAGTCAACAGTAGGGTAATCATTATTAATATATATATATATATATATATAATAGTGAGTGTGGCGTCTACTCCAACAGGACTCACTATATCCTTGAGGCTGTTTTCTAAATATTTATTTCCAGCTAAATATTAGCGTTTTCAAACGTGAACTGAATTAACATTGTTGATGTAGATCAGCAGTAGTCATGAACCGTTTGCATTTCAAACCCCCTGGGTTCTGACTCCCAGAGTCGTTGTTATTGTGGTCCTAAAATATGTGGTTTTCACGCAGTTATTTCACCCATTTATTTATTTATTTATTTTAAAGTTATGAACAAGACACATTTTATAAAGCTGTAAGGAGAGGCTCACCACAGCTAGTCTGTATTCACATGTTTTCTGTTTATTCATTTTCACATCTACTGGTACTGGAGTCCTTAGTGCAGGCTGACATGACCAGCTCCATTGAGAAATGCGTTTAACCCAGTAATAGTGTAGCTATTGGATTTGGGAATAAGACATTTAACATCTTTAAATCAGACTAACAATTATGAGAAACACCAGTGACTTGCCGAGACAAAATTATTATTATTATTATTTATTTCTTAGCAGACACCCTTATCCAGGGTGACTTACAGTTGTAAACAAAAATACATTTGAAGAATCACAGTACAAGTAATAATACAATTGAGAGCAAGATAATGGACTGGGGTAGCAGAGTCATCACAACCTGTCTCATTAGAACTCACATTACACACATTTCCTCATAACACAGCTTTTTAACAAGGTCCTGGGCGGATCGTAATACATCTCACACAATACTCATAGAACTTATAAAAACACAAACTCAGTCATATTAACACATCTCATTTCAGTTCATTGAAATGTGAGCAAACACATCATATTGTATGAAGTAGTTCACTTGATAATATACTGACCTGTTTCTAGATGGATCTTCTGACTGATATCAGGAGGAATTTTATGCAGAAACGGCACAGAGAGACTTGCCAGCAGTGGATAAAGAACAAAACTCCCTGCTCTGTATGTAAAAGTCTGAACAGGACAGAGAAATAAACTTGCCCTTTGTTTAATGATACACACATTGTGTTCAGTGGCTGGTGTAGGTGCAGTAGATATGAATGCAGTACTAGCAGTAAGCCGTGCCATAGACTCACTGGTCCCTTAAAAGAAACTAACAGAAACTAAATATGTTTAAACCACACACTAATCTCAGAAATGTAAAATACAAACAGGACTAAAAATCAAGTTCCAGTATCTAGACAGTAGCATTTCCTTAGGAGTGAAAGAAAAAAAAGGTTTTGTGTCAAAGCATCTTTTGCACCAGTATTTATTTATCTATACTAAAAAGGTAAATAAATCTCCTGCAAATTCTAGATCTCCCCCCCCACACAATCATACATTTGTTTCCATCACCACACTGCATTTTATATTATCTTGTGCTCTGTAATGATAGCTTAAGCAGAGAAGCCTCTTGTGACGTGTCTGCGTCTCCGCCCGCTTTCTGACACAATCACAGTGCAAGAGAGTTGAAGTGCATTTTTACCATTTAAAATGCATGCTGTTCAGAGTGATACACAAAACAGTCATTACACAGGGATTCATAATGAAAAGGCTAACGGGTTTTTCCTCATAAATGAAAAGTCCCATTGAATATAGTCTTTAACACTAGAAGCCCCGTGGCAGTCATTTTGCCGGTTTTTAGTTTTAAAACTTTTTTCTCCAGTCGTGTAACAGATGTATCGTTCAGGTACCTTTCTGTCCATTATGTATTACATATTCTCACAAAGCATGAAACACAGGCGTGCAGAAATAAAGGAGATGTGTATATATATATATATATATATATATATATATATATATATATATATATATATTATACCATTCTAAAAGCCCCAGGAGCAGTCACTTTGACGGCTACACAGAAAAAAAATGTATTTCGATTATACAGAACGATATTCTACTTTATTATTTTCATTTACCAGTCTGCAATGTGTTTAGATGTACCTAGCAACTATCAACTCCTTGGTACTTAACAAAGAATGCACAGAGAAGAATCTACCAAGCAGACAATATATTTTACAGTTAGCAGAGGAACTTCACAAGAAGCATTTGGAACAGAGGGAGACTGCCAAGCGTGTACCCACAGCTGAAGCTGGCAAACCCGCCGAGAGCCGCAAGAGACGCCAATGCCAGGTTGGCAAGTGCAATAAAAATAAAACTTCAGACAGCTGTGCAGAAAGGCGGCGTGGAGAAGCACATTATCTGTGTTGATTGTGAACAGCCTTAGACTCAAGGTAAAGGAATACCCTTTTGTCAAAAAAAGACTTTTTTTTGTAACTTCTTGTGCTGTGTGCTTCTGTAAAATGTTTTCTTCTAAGTTTATTTATCTACATTGTTCAGTTGCTTTTGAACATCTGATAATAAACTGATTTGCTGTTGAAAAGTTAAAAATGTATTGCTGACGTTTTAGTTTATAAATAGGTATGTTGTAAACCGATGTCTGTTCAGATGTTTATTTACATTTTCTTGTTTTGATTTGTAAAATAAATGTTCATTATATATATATATATATATATATAATTGTGGAAAGACCGCTGCCACTCTCGGGTTCGTTGCCCCTTTAAAAATCGACCCAGGACACAGACTTGGATTTTTCAGCGCGGTTGCGGTATTTTTAATAACAAGACAAACAAAACACAAACAAAACAAAACACAAAAATAAACACCTAGCTCTTTACGAGCACTAACTAACACACAGGAACCTAACTAGCACAGGACAGCTAGGCCGTTCACCTGTCACACAAAAAACAACTATACTCAAACCACACAGGTTCACACTGCACGTTATTTCCTCTTGACTGCTCGGACACAGCACACCTCTTCTCCTCCGCAGCCCCAAGCAAACTGACTGCCTGTCTTTTATACCCTGCACCTGGTTCTAATTTCCAATTACCGCCCAGGTGCAGGGGATAATTAAACAATAAAACAATTAACCAAACTGAATTACACAATAAGCAAAACAATTAACTAAAACAAATGTGCATTTGCACATGTTTTCCACTGAGGGAGGCTTTAACCCCCTTCCTGCTGTGTTTATATATATATATATATATATATATATATATATATATATAGATGCATGCCTCGTTATGAGTATATCTCTGGGTCTTCTAGTGCTATGGTTTCTCTCCTGTGTGAATTCGCTTTTGTCTTTGAAGGCTTTTTATAGAACTGAAACTCTTCCCACAGTCAGAGCAGCGATACGGTTTCTCTCCTGTGTGAGTTCGCTGGTGTTTTTTCATGCCTCCTGAGTGACTGAAACTCTTCCCACAGTCAGAGCAGCGATACGGTTTCTCTCCTGTGTGAGTTCGCTGGTGTTTTTTCATGCCTCCTGAGTGACTGAAACTCTTCCCACAGTTGGAGCAGCGATACGGTTTCTCTCCTGTGTGAATTCGCTGGTGTTTTTTCATGCCTCCTGAGTGACTGAACCTCTTCCCACAGTGAGAGCAGAGATATGGTTTCTCTCCTGTGTGAGTTTGCTGGTGTTTTTCATGTCTGTTTGAGTTACTGAACCTCTTCCCACAGTCAGAGCAGAGATATGGTTTCTCTCTTGTGTGAGTTTGCTGGTGTTTTTTCAGATATGTTTGAGTTATTGAAACTCTTCCCACAGTCAGAGCAGTGATACGGTTTCTCTCCTGTGTGAATTTGCTGGTGTTTTTTCAGATATTTAAGTTACTGAACCTCTTCCCACAGTCAGAGCAGAGATATGGTTTCTCTCCCGTGTGAGTTCGCTGGTGTGAAACAAGGCTGCCTGACTGACTGAAACTCATCCCACAGTCAGAGCAGCAATACGGTTTCTCTCCTGTGTGAATTTTCTGATGTTTTTTCAGATATCCAGAGTTATTGAAACTCTTCCCACAGTCAGAGCAGTGATACGGTGTCTCTCCTGTGTGAATTTGCTGGTGTTTTCCCATGTCTCCTGAGTTACTGAACCTCTTCCCACAGTCTGCAGAGTGTGAAACTGGGTGTGAAACAAGGCTGCCTGACCAATTGAAACTCTTCCCACAGTCAGAGCAGCGATACGGTTTCTCTCCTGTGTGAATTCGCTGGTGTTTTTTCAGATATCCCGAGTTATTGAAACTCTTCCCACAGTCAGAGCAGCAATACGGTTTCTCTCCTGTGTGAAGTCGCTGGTGTTTTTTCATGTCTCCTGAGTTAGTGAACCTCTTCCCACAGTCAGAGCAGAGATATGGTTTCTCTCCTTGTGTGTGAGTTTTTCAGATATCCTGGTATTGAAACAAGGCTGTTTGAATTCGCTGGTGTTTTTTCAGACTGAAACTCATCCCACAGGCAGAGCAGCGATACCGTTTCTTTCCTGTGTGAGTTCGCTGATGTGCTTTAAAATTCCCAAACTGGGTGAAACCTTTCCCACAGTCAGGATCTTCTCCACCGCCTGCCCTCGCTTTAGCTGCTGTACTGGAACCTGGAAAATATGAACAGGAAAGAAAGTAAGAGGGGCTGCTTGTAGGCTTCGGGCATGTGGCTGGGTGGTGGGGTGTATTAAAGCATGTGAATTTCATCTGTGGGGCTTGCACTGGGTTACACCAGCTAAAAAACACAAAGTTAAACTTAAAGCAGTCAGTAAAGACTGATGCAGGTGAAACCGAGCCCTGGAATCAAAATCTGCCTTCAAAGTTCTCCTGCAAGGTTTCAGGTCTATTTCCTCTAACACACAATACTTTAAATCTTTCTTAATAACGTTACATTACACATTTACAATAATATCCATATATTGTTAGACTGAACATTTATAATGATATACAGTGCCTGTAGTAAGTATTCACCCCCCTTGGAGATTTTCACAGTTTGTTGTGTTACAACCTGAAATCTTGATGCATTTATGTGGGATATTTTTTTTCCTTTGATTTACACTCAACACTTTGAAGAGGTAAGAGTATTTTTATTGTGAAACAATAGTTAATGAAAAATAAAAAAAACTGAAATGTCTTGGTTAGATAAGTATTCACCCCCCTGAGTCAATACTTGGTAGAACCACCTTTGGCAGCAATTACAGCTCGGAGCCTTTTGGGGTAAGTCTCTACCAGGGTTGCACATCTGGATCATGAAATACTCACCCATTCTTCTTGGCAAAATTGTTCAAGCTCTGTCAAGTTGGATGGGGATTGTTGGTTGTCAGCAATTTTCAAGTCTTGCCATAGATTCTCAATCGGATTCAAGTCCAGGCTTTGACTGGGCCACTCTAGGACATTCACTTTCTTGTTTTTAAGCCACTCCAGTGTCGCTTTGGCTGTGTGCTTGGGGTCATTGTCCTGCTGAAAGGTGAATCTCCATCCCAGTCTTAGGTCTTTTGCAGACTGAAGCAGTTTTCCCTCAAGGATTTGCCTGTATTTAGCTCCATCCATTTTGCCCTCTACCCTGACAAGCTTCCCAGTCCCTGCCGATGAAAAGCATCCCAATAGCATGATGCTGCCACCACCATGCTTCACAGGAGGGACGGTGTTACCTGGTGATGTGCTGTGTTGGGTTTGCACCAGACATAACGCTTTGCATTTAGGCCAAATAGTTCAAATTTTTGTTTCATCTGACCACAGAATCATTTGCCACATCTTTTCAGAGTCTCCCACATGCCTTTTTGCAAATTCCAAGCAGGATTTTACATGGGCTTTTTTCAGAAATTGATTCCTTCTTGCCACTCTTCCATACAGGCCAGATTTGTGGAGTAGCTGAGCTATTGTTGACATATGGATAGTTTCTTCAATCTCAGCCATGGAACGCTGTAGGTCTTTCAGAGTTGTCATTGGCCTCTTGCTGGCTTCTCTGACCAATGCCCTTCTTACCCGGCTGCTCAGTTTGGGAGGACAGCCTGCTTTAAGCAGATTCTAGGTGGTGCTGTATATCTTCCACTTCTTAATGATCGACTTGACTGCTCCAAGGGATATTCAATCCCTTTGAAATCTTTTTATACCCCTCCCCTGATCTGTGCCTTTCCACAACTTTATCCCGGAGCTGTTTTGAAAGCTCCTTGGTCTTCATGGTAGTATCTTTGCTTTGAATGCACTACCCAACTGTGGGACCTTACAGGGACAGGTGTATTTAATCTGAAATCATGTGAACCACTTTTATTGCACACAGATGGACGCCATTTAACTTATTGTGTGAATTCTGAAGGCAATTGGTTGCACCTGAGCTTATTTAGGAGTGTCATAGCAAAGGGGGTGAATACTTATCTAATGAAGACTTTTCAGGTTTTTATTTTTAATTGAATTGATTTTTCACCCCCCCCCCATTTTTTCACACATTGAAAGTGTTGAGTAGGTTGTGTAAATCAAAGGAAAAAAAATCCCATTTAAATACATCAAGATTTCAGGTTGTAACACAACAAACTGTGAAAACGTCCAAGGGGGGTGAGTACTTACTATAGGCACTGTATACAGTACTTTAGTGTGTGTGTCCCCTGTCCCCGTCCGTCCCCCCCAATCCCCAATCCCCAATCCCCAATCCCCCAGAACAATGGCAACTGTGACGGTTTAATCTGTCTGGGGAGATTAACACTGACAATTATCAGTAAACTTCCTTTTTAAAGTGTGTATTTTTTATATTTAGTTACATATTGTGTAACTGTGTATACAATGGAGTAAAATTAAGGACATGGATATTAAATTCTGATTTAATTAAAGTAATGTATGTTTACCTATAATTGGAGGTCAGAGGTCAGGGGGGTCAATAAAAGAAGAGATGGCCGTTTTAAACAGGAAGGCGTGGACCATGTGGTCATGTAGGATACTCTGCTATAACTGATACCGGATTCGTTACTTGAAAGTATTTTTAAATAACCTCTGCATTATTTATTATTTGCGATACTGGTTACACATTTTGGATGTGTTTTGACACAGCATGACGTACGTTATTCTATCAGGATTTGTGACGGCTGTGTGGTCCAGTGGTTAAAGAAAAGGGCTTGTAACCTGGAGGTCCCCGGTTCAAATCCCACCTCAGCCACTGACTCATTGTGCGACCCTGAGCAAGTCACTTAACCTCCTTGTGCTCCGTCTTTCGGGTGAGAAGTAGTTGTAAGTGACTCTGCAGCGGATGCATAGTTCACACACCCTAGTCTCTAAGTCGCCTTGGGTAAAGGGGTCTGCTAAATAAACAAATAATAATTTATTTACAATATATTTGTGCACTTCATGTACTTTACCTGTTTTTAAAACTACCCTTGCTATTTATGTAGAATTGGACTCTGCATCTTATTTTTAAGTAAAACTCTTGAAATGGAACACTGCTTGTGACTGAATTACTACTGCTCTGCACACAACACTGCCATAGGAAGTGACTTGAACCCTGAGTTTTCAAATATAGTGATAGTCGGCGGGACAACGCCGCTCAGCTCTGCGACGGCAGCATTATATCTGTACCTGAAGTTCACCAGTTGCGAGTCCTATCTTGAACAGGTCAGAGTGGTACAGGAAAAACAAATAGCTAGTAATGTAACCTACATGCTCCCTCCCTCCCTCTCAAACACACTGTGGATATCACGCAATCTAGAATGACAATGTCACAGCTACTGGGAGTCACTCACCTGCTAGACTGCATTCTGAATGGGAGCGCCCGTCTTCCTTTCCACCTCCTTGCATGCTGTTGGGAGAGCCTTCCTCTCCAGCGCCTTGCTGTCTCACGCAGATTCTCTCCAGCACCACGCTACACTCCCGCAGGCGTACAGGCTCCAGCTCAGGGATGTTTGGGTTGAAGTCCTCAGATTCTTCCTTCCCTGGTTCCATGTGGCCAAACTCTACTTCAGGGGGCTCCTGTTTAATACGGACAGTTTCCAGCCCCTTTTCTTGTTTAACAGAAAGGGGTTCTTCTGTTTGGGAGATCTTCAGTTCGTTGTGCTCAGCTTTAATGTCAGAGACCTCCATCAGACAGCAGTCACATTGCCTCTCAAAGCACTCCTGTTTAATGGGGAGGGAAGCCAGCCCAGAGGACTCCTCTGTACAGGGGAGGAGTTCACGTTCAGGGAAGTCCTCTTTAATCTGGACAGACTCCATCTTCACACCGTCTGTGGCAGCACACAAGGTTCTGTATAGTAGCTGCTGGGGTGAAAAAGGATTTCTTTATTTAAAAACAGTGCTACTAAGGCAGTGGTTACCATCCTGTAGACTGTGAGTTAAACTCCAGGTGGTCCACAAACAATTCCCAAAATTCGATCACGCAGTTCATGCAAAAACCCATTTCTACACAATCACACGTTGTATTACTAAGCAACACAACAAACAGCTTTAACCACGTGATATATAATTCTAAGATATGTACGGGGTCTGCATGTTCCCCCTTTATCTGTTTCCTTTTATTACAGGTGTTTATATATATATATATATATATATATATATATATATATATAATTTATAATTACAGCTCCATTTGATGCAACACCACACATCACCTTGTGTGAAACACACATTAACTGAATAACTTACACATGATGAAGCACACTTGTCTTGTCAAAATTACGGACTTCTTTTCTTTTGCATTATTTTTTTTTTACATCTAGCATTCATGTAAATGCACCTCTTTCTAATCTGTGCTCATTCTGCTGCTTGTGTTCACGGTTAGGCTGTCCCAGCCTTTTCATTATTTGTCAGGAGGTTTTTGTCAAACAAAACACTTAAACCTCCAAAATGGAGACGTCATTTGTCTACAAACGATGTTCAGACTTTAAGGCCAAACAAATAATAATGATAATAATAATGATTAAACAATATCATAGTGTAACGATCGTGTTTGTAAAGACGCTATTCATACAGGTTTAGCAAATACGTATAAATGAGAAGAAACGTGTTTAACGTAAAATATATTAATCTTTAATTGTAATTTGTATAAAATGATTCCAGGTGCAAATATTTGTTGAACAATGAATCCTGTTAGCAGTAGGCGCGGCTGGAGATTATTTAATGCCGTGTCTTTCCTTAGAAGGGAGAGAGGATTATTCTCTCACTCAGTGTATTTACAACCTGCTAGTCGGTGAGTTTCAGTTGTCGTTTGAATAATGTGTGTGTGGTATCCAGAGCCAAAATAAACATTTCTACGTGAGATCGCCACCACAGTGACTATGAGCTGCATTGTAAAGAGCTCTGTGTTCCTGTGATTGAGGGCGGGGGTAAGCTCGCGTCTATCACCCGTTACAGCCTCAGATACGTTGTCAATAATATTAAACATAAAAACAGCGTTACCTTGTTTTTTTTATTCGTTTAGCCGGCGTTTTCAGTTTAATTGAATCGGTCTTGTTGATACCCGGCCATGTCGTGTCCATTTATCAAACAAAGGACCTGACAAACCCGTGCGTCACAAACAACTAACCTGTAATTAATAATAATAATAATAATAATAATAATAATGTCACTTACCTTGTTATAGTACACGTCTGTTATGCAATATCGTTTAATTAAACTAAAGGAAAATAAACTGTGCGCGGCTCAGTGTTTATCTCGCGCTGTTTGAGACGCAGCGGCTCAGTGTTCGCAGAGGGGTTCTGTGCGCGTGCTCCTAAGCCGTGAGCAGGTGCTCTGTCGCGCGCTCCACACAGACAGCGCGTCCATTCCCGGGGGGGGGGGGTGTATACAAAGCTACTCTTCACATGTACATAATCACACTGTTCAAAACTAACACAACAAGAAAGAGTTCACATCCTTATTTATTTAACAGCTGGAACACGTACAGCACTGTATCAATACAGCTGTGATTTCCATTGAAAAATCATTACAAATACCAGGACAAACTATTATTTATTAGCAGACGCCCTTATCCAGGGCGACTTACAATTGTTACAAGATATCACATTATTTTTACATACAATTACCCATTTATACAGTTGGTTTTTTACTGGAGTAATTTAGGTAAAGTACCTTGCTCAAGGGTACAGCAGCAGTGTCCCATACCAAGGATTGAACCCACAACCCTCCGGTCAAGAGTCCAGAGCCCTGACCGCTACGCCACACTGCTGCCCTGCAATAGCGCTGTTTTGCTGATGTAACGCCTCAAGCTTTCTTTCCATAAAGTCCAGTGGCTTGCCCTTCAGTCCAGGATGTCTCGTCCAAATGGCGTCGCAGCTTTCATCAGCCAGCACATCACCGCAGACGACACACTGAGGACGAGGTTCATCTGCAGTTCCAACAAAGGGAAATCCAAGCTTTAAGTAACTTTCTTCATATTTCCCAATTGTTTGTTTTTTACTCGATGATGCACCTGCACAATCGCTCGGTCTTTTATCAAGCACCGCAAACTGGAAAGTGTACAGTGCGGCGCCAGCAGAACTGTCACTGACAACAACAACAACAACAACAACAATAATAATAATAATAATAATAATAATTCTTAAGCACAAAATCGCCCGTGATCGAGTCTCTGCTTTGTTAAGCGCGGATCCCTTTCAATTCGAAGATGGACACCAAAACAATATTTTTGGGATATGTCTGCTTGTCAGGTATTCGCTGAGCATTTTATATTAAAGCTGCCGATAGGTCCTTCCGTGGAGTGACGTCATCAGTCCCGCCTCTCGAAGTAATAAATAGTCACTGCACGGAGATTTCAGTCTCTTGCCTTTCCGAACAGGTATGTAGGGTGAGTATAAACTAACCTCGTTCCAGTTGTGTTATTGACTCTTTTAAGAGCTGTGCTTTGTGTTTATATATATACATATATATGACCCTTATAATTCTAAAGTGACCCCTTTTTATACCTATATATGATAAATATATTATTTTATATATTTTAAATATTATTTGAATACATAAAACAATATATCATAAATCTCCTATTTTTCATTTATAAAAGGGGCCAGTTTTTTTATATTAAACATATAAGGATAAAAATATGTTTTTCCCATAGAAATGTAAAAGGCAGATAATAAAAGTGATCAGAAGACTTCAAAACTTGAACAAGTTTGTTTTGTAGTAATTGAAAACTATTGCTGCACCCAATCTTAGAATCGGGACATTGTGCAAAATACAAGAACCATTTTGCAATTTGTTTTCAAATATGGTCATGGTCAAATTGTAAAATGGTTATTGTATTTTGTTCAATGTCAGAATTATAAGATTGAGTGTAACACTGTGTTAGTATTATTTTATTATAAATGAATTACATTTCCAGAGAACTTAAAGTACACCACATACCACTAGATATGCCAAATAATACTTATGCTCTTAGATTGCTAGTAGTGCTGATGTATTTGAAATTATTATTACAACAGTAAACTGTTAGCATTAATATCATATCATTTAGGTAGGCTACACTATAAATGGACTAACAACATAATTGTACCTGTATTTCAAGTACATAACATTTATGCTTGAAGTGCAGATACTAGCCCGTACTGTATTCTTAATCCTTTACATGGATTATAGTAAAACAGTTTAGAAATCACATTACTATATAGTTGAAATACAGGTGCAATTATATTGGCTATTATATATAAATACATGTTCATATAATTACTATCAAAAGTAACTAGTGCCCACATGAGCCCCACAGTGGCCCAACATGGGCCACAATAACAGAAGCCCACACTGTGCCAGTGAAATGGGGCCACAATGGCCCCAATGTGCAAATCTACATGGGCCCCACAATGGCTGCCAGTTATGGGACAATATCTTTACCCGTGGGCATGTTTGCTGGGCAATACAACCTATGGAGGCATTCACACTGGACGCCTAAAACCGACGGTGTCAAAAATAGACCCTGTCCTCTTTTTCTGTGCGCGTCAGGCGTGAATTTGTCTCTAACCAATCACACTCCAGCTCTCACCCGCTCGTCGGCATGACAACAAACATCAACAGATAGCCCCTACTGTATTTCATGAACACAGAGATCGGCCTAATGAAAATGAGTGATTTAAAACAGTAGATATTGCTGGAATGAAAAGTGTCCTTAAAGATAATGGAAACAAATAGAGCTACAGTAAAGAAAACAAGAAAACCTAAGGATTTTTAACACAAAAGGAGACCCAGCCTGTTAAATGAATACATGTATACATATAATGCATGTAGTCTTCATGTTTATGTATATTTTACATTATTTAATTTTAGGACAGACAGTAAACACACAAATGTCCAGACATCAAAACGCCTTCTACTGTACTTATTTATGGAGAATGTCTCATGAGTATAGAGCCCTGTGTTTCAAACACAAACTGGATCTTCAGACTGAATAGTTATATACATTTTAGTTTTTTAAGATTAAGAACTTCAACCGTAGCCTACATATTAAAAATATGCAACCCATGAATGGTTCTGTTCTGGTGAAAGCGCTTTAGCGAACCTCAAGTACTATATATACTGTTGCTGATTTTACTTATTTCACACGTCTTGTGACTCGGATGTAGTTCAAACCCGATGGAAGAGCTTGTGGAAGAGTTGGAAGATGGAAGAGTTTTTCCGATAAAAAGGAGCAAAAAACAAAGAGTGGGCAGGCAGTAAGAAACATAAAACCATGGAAATACAGGCTGCAGTTTGTGGAGCAGCATTTGGAAATGAAAAGGTAGAGAAACGTAGAGAGTCAACAGTAGGGTAATCATTATTAATATATATATATATATATATATATAATAGTGAGTGCGGCGTCTACTCCAACAGGACTCACTATATCCTTGAGGCTGTTTTCTAAATATTTATTTCCAGCTAAATATTAGCGTTTTCAAACGTGAACTGAATTAACATTGTTGATGTAGATCAGCAGTAGTCATGAACCGTTTGCATTTCAAACCCCCTGGGTTCTGACTCCCAGAGTCGTTGTTATTGTGGTCCTAAAATATGTGGTTTTCACGCAGTTATTTCACCCATTTATTTATTTATTTATTTTAAAGTTATGAACAAGACACATTTTATAAAGCTGTAAGGAGAGGCTCACCACAGCTAGTCTGTATTCACATGTTTTCTGTTTATTCATTTTCACATCTACTGGTACTGGAGTCCTTAGTGCAGGCTGACATGACCAGCTCCATTGAGAAATGCGTTTAACCCAGTAATAGTGTAGCTATTGGATTTGGGAATAAGACATTTAACATCTTTAAATCAGACTAACAATTATGAGAAACACCAGTGGCGTGCCGAGACAAAATTATTATTATTATTATTTATTTCTTAGCAGACACCCTTATCCAGGGTGACTTACAGTCGTAAACAAAAATGCATTTCAAGAATCACAGTACAAGTAATAATACAATTAAGAGCAAGATAATGGACTGGGGTAGCAGAGTCATCACAACCTGTCTCATTAGAACTCACATTACACACATTTCCTCATAACACAGCTTTTTAACAAGGTCCTGGGCGGATCGTAATACATCTCACACAATACTCATAGAACTTATAAAAACACAAACTCAGTCATATTAACACACCTCGTGTCAGTTCCTTGAAATGTAAGCAAACACATCATTTTGTATAAAGTAGTTCACTTGATAATATCCTGACCTGTTTCTAGATGGATTTTCTGACTGATATCAGGAGGAATTTTATGCAGAAACGGCACAGAGAGATTTGCCAGCAGCAGAGAGCCGCAAGAGACGCCAATGCCAGGTTGGCAAGTGCAATAAAAATAAAACTTCGGACAGCTGTGCAGAAAGGCAGCGTGGAGAAGCACATTATCTGTGTTGATTGTGAACAGCCTTAGACTCAAGGTAAAGGAATACCCTTTTGTTGAAAAAAGAAAAAAATACTTTTTTTATAACTTCATGTACTTTGCACTTCTGTAAAATGTTTTCTTCTAAGTTTATTTATCTGAGTTTATTTTTATATATATATATATATGCATGCATGCTTCGGATGTTTGTGACTAATTACATCCGACTGTTTCTCTTTTCGTAATACTATTTACAGTGTTTTGAATACAGCCGTCAGAAAGACTGCTGCAGGGCTTCTAGGTATGAGTATATCTCTGGGTTTTCTACTTTTAAGGTTTCTCTTCTGTGTGAATTCGCTGGTGTTTTTGAAGGCTTTGTTTAAAACTGAAACTCTTCCCACAGTCAGAGCAGCTGTATGGTTTCTCTCCTGTGTGAGTTCGCTGGTGTAAAACAAGGCTGCCTGACTGACTGAAACTCTTCCCACAGTCAGAGCAGCGATACGGTTTCTCTCCTGTGTGAATTCGCTGGTGTTTTTTCATGTTTGCTGAGTGACTGAAACTCTTCCCACAGTCAGAGCAGCTATATGGTTTCTCTCCTGTGTGAATTCGCTGGTGTTTTTTCATGTCTCCTAAGTGACTGAAACTCTTCCCACAGTCAGAGCAGAGATATGGTTTTTCTCCTGTGTGAGTACGCTGGTGTGAAACAAGCTGGACTGACTGACTGAAACTCTTCCCACAGTCAGAGCACTGATACGGTTTCTCTCCTGTGTGAATTAGCTGGTGTGAAACAAGGTGCATTGACTGACTGAAACTCTTCCCACAGTCAGAGCAGCGATATGGTTTCTCTCCTGTGTGAGTTCGCTGGTGTGAAACAAGGTGGATTGACTGAATGAAACTCTTCCCACAGACAGAGCAGCGATACGGTTTCTCTCCTGTGTGAATTCGCTGGTGTGAAACAAGGTGGATTGACTGATTGAAACTCTTCCCACAGACAGAGCAGCGATATGGTTTCTCTCCTGTGTGAATTCGCTGGTGTTTTTTCAGGTTGTTTGACAGACTGAAACTCTTCCCACAGTCAGAGCAGCGATACGGTTTCTCTCCTGTGTGAACACGCTGGTGTGAAACAAGGCCATCTGACCGACTGAAACAGATCCCACAGTCAGAGCAGCAATACGGTTTCTCTCCTGTGTGAATTTGCTGGTGTTTTTTCAGATATCCCGAGTTATTGAAACTCTTCCCACAGTCAGAGCAGCGATATGGTTTCTCTCCAGTGTGAATTTGCTGGTGTTTCTTCACAATGTTTGACAAACTTAAAATCTTCCCACAGGCAGAGCAGCAATACGGTTTCTCTCCTGTGGGAGTTTGTTGGTTAATTTTAAGATTCCCTAACTGGGTTAAACCTTTCCCACAGTCAGGATCTTCTCCACTGCCCGCCCTCACTTTAGCTGCCTTACTGGAACCTGGAAAATATGAACAGGAAAGAAAGTAAGAGGGGCTGCTTGTAGGCTTCGGGCATGTGGCTAGGTGGTGGAGTGGATTAAAGCATGTGAATTTCAGCTGTGGGGCTTGCACTGGGTTACACCAGCTTAAAAACACAAAGTTAAACTTAAAGCAGTCAGTAAAGAATGATGCAGGTGAAACGGAGCACGGGGATCAAAATCTGCCTTCAAAGTTCTCCTGCAAGGTTTCAGGTCTATTTCCTCTGACACACAATACGTTAAATATTTCTCAATAACATTACATTACACATTTACAATATCCATATATTGTTACACTTAACATTTATAATGATATACAGTGCCTGTAGTAAGTATTCACCCCCCTTGGACGTTTTCACAGTTTGTTGTGTTACAACCTGAAATCTTGATGCATTTATGTGGGAATTTTTTCCTTTGATTTACACTCAACACTTTGAAGAGGCAAGAGAATTTTTATTGTGAAACAATAGTTAATGAAAAATAAAAAAACTGAAATGTCTTGGTTAGATAAGTATTCAACCCTCTGAGTCAATACTTGGTAGAACCACCTTTGGCAGCAATCATGGCTCTGAGTCTTTTGGGGTAAGTCTCAACCAGGTTTGCAGGTCTGGATTGTGCAATATTCACCCATTCTTCTTGGCAAAATTGTTCAAGCTCTGTCAAGTTTGATGGGGATCGTTGGTGGACAGTAGTCTTCAAGTCTTGCCACAGATTCTCAATCGGATTCAAGTCCGGGCTTTGACTGGGCCACTCTAGGACATTCACTTTCTTGTTTTTAAGCCACTCCAGTGTCGCTTTGGCTGTGTGCTTGGGGTCATTGTCCTGCTGAAAGGTGAATCTCCATCCCAGTCTTAGGTCTTTTGCAGACTGAAGCAGTTTTCCCTCAAGGATTTGCCTGTATTTAGCTCCATCCATTTTGCCCTCTACCCTGACAAGCTTCCCAGTCCCTGCCGATGAAAAGCATCCCAATAGCATGATGCTGCCACCACCATGCTTCACGGGAGGGACGGTGTTACCTGGTGATGTGCTGTGTTGGGTTTGCGCCAGACATAACGCTTTGCATTTAGGCCAAATAGTTCAAATTTTGTTTCATCGGACCACAGAATCATTTGCCACATCTTTTCAGAGTCTCCCACATGCCCTTTTGCAAATTCCAAGCAGGATTTTACATGGGCTTTTTTCAGAAATTGATTCCTTCTTGCCACTCTTCCATACAGGCCAGATTTGTGGAGTAGCTGAGCTATTGTTGACATATGGATAGTTTCTTCCATCTGAGCCATGGAACGCTGTAGGTCTTTCAGAGTTGTCATTGGCCTCTTGCTGGCTTCTCTGACCAATGCCCTTCTTACCCGGCTGCTCAGTTTGGGAGGACAGCCTGCTCTAAGCAGATTCTGGGTGGTGCTGTATACCTTCCACTTCTTAATGATCGACTAGACAGTGCTCCAATAGATATTCAATGCCTTTGAAATCTTTTTATACCCCTCCCCTGATCTGTGCCTTTCCACAACTTTATCCCGAAGTTGTTTTGAAAGCTCCTTGGTCTTCATGGTAGTATCTTTGCTTTGAATGCACTACCCAACTGTGGGACCTTACAGAGACAGGTGTATTTAATCTGAAATCATGTGAACCACTTTTATTGCACACAGATGGACGCCATTTAACTTATTGTGTGAATTCTGATGGCAATTGGTTGCACCTGAGCTTATTTAGGAGTGTCATAGCAAAGGGGATGAATACTTATCTAATGAAGACTTTTCAGGTTTTTATTTTTAATTGAATTGTTTTTTCACTCCCCCATTTTTTCACACATTGAAAGTGTTGAGTAGGTTGTCTAAATCAAAGGAAAAAAATCCCATTTAAATGCATCAAGATTTCAGGTTGTAACACAACAAACTGTGAAAACGTCCAAGGGGGGTGAGTACTTACTATAGGCACTGTATACAGTACTTTAGTGTTTAGCTAGTAATGTAACCTACAAGTTCCCTCCCTCCCTCTCAACCACACTGTGGATATCACGCAATCTAGAATGACAATGTCACAGCTACTGGGAGTCACTCACCTGCTAGACTGGATTCTGAATGGGAGCGCCCGTCTTCCTTTCCACCTCCTTGCGTGCTGTTGGGAGAGCCTTCCTCTCCAGCGCCTTGCTCTCTCACGCAGATTCTCTCCGGCACCACGCTACACTCCCGCAGGCGTACAGGCAGCAGCTCAGGGATGTTTGGGTTAAAGTCCTCGGATTCTTCCTTCCCTGGTTCCATGTGGTCAAACTCTACTTCAGGGGGCTCCTGTTTAATACGGACAGTTTCCAGCCCCTTTTCTTGTTTAACAGAAAGGGGTTCTTCTGTCGGGGAGATCTCCAGTTCATTATGCTCAGCTTTAATGTCAGAGACCTCCATCAGACAGCAGTCACATTGCCTCTCAAAGCACTCCTGTTTAATGGGGAGGGAAGCCAGCCCAGAGGACTCCTCTGTACAGGGGAGGAGTTCACGTTCAGGGAAGTCCTCTTTAATCTGGACAGACTCCATCTTCACACTGTCTGTGGCAGCACACAAGGTTCTGTTTAGTAGCTGCTGGGGTGAAAAAGGATTTCTTTATTTAAAAACAGTGCTACTAAGGCAGTGGTTACCATCCTGTAGACTGTGAGTTAAACTCCAGGTGGTCCACAAACAATTCCCAAAATTCGATCACGCAGTTCATGCAAAAACCCATTTCTACACAATCACACGTTGTATTACTAAGCAACACAACAAACAGCTTTAACCACGTGATATAAAATTCTAAGATATGTAAATTAGACAAAGAACAAAACCTCATGGCAAGCCTGGATACATCTGCAGTACACAATTTAAACAGTTAAGAGAATCACAAAGGTACTTATTTATTATACCGAATCAACCGCTCAAAAATCTTTAGGAATCACACATTTGCTAATCTGCCATCATTCAGGATAAATGCAGTTGTTTTTTATGGATACAGTCATACTTGCCAACATTTGGAAAAGGGATGCTGATTATTATTATTTATTTCTTAGCAGACACCCTTATCCAGGGTGACTTACAATTGTTACAAGATATCACATTATTTTTACATACAATTACCCATTTATACAGTTGGGTTTTTACTGGAGCAATCTAGGTAAAGTACCTAGCTCAAGGGTACAGCAGCAGTGTCCCATACCAAGGATTGAACCCACAACCCTCCGGTCAAGAGTCCAGAGCCCTAACCACTACTCCACACTGGTGCCCCATCATATAACAGACGTATCCCCCCAACTCAACATCACACGACCATCATGACAGTAAAAATAGACAATGAAGCGTTCTTACCTTTGTGTAAGTTAGTGATCAGTAGATGTGTCAGCCGCACGAAAGCACAGCGTGTGGTTTTCACTAACTCTACTGTGCAGAATTTAAAAAAAAATTCTATGGGTAAATATCAGGACTCTCTCGGGACGTGGGACATTTGCTAGGAAATCGGGACTGTCCCGACCATATAGAGACTGTTGGCATGTATGTACGGTATCAAAAGGCAATACCAAAAACTACCTACGTTACAGCAACTCAAATAATGTTAAAACACATTCATGACAAGTACTTGCATTGTTGCACATAACCTCACTGATAACTGCACAGAGTGTAACCACAATAAAGGGAACATGATACAACATGTGTATTGTAACAGCTTAATCTGCAGGAGGTAACTGCTGTTAATCTTGGCCTTTTTTCCACTCTGCTCGGCGGGTGACTCGTGGGTATGTTCCAGTCTTTGGCTCTGGGGCTGTTTAATAAAAGGTACTGTGGATTGTTAGTGTCCTGTCTTCATTTCTTTTTTCTTTAGTATAGTTTGCACTTCCGATGATAATAAAAAAATAACACTTTGAATTACAGCAACTGAATGATGGTGACATAGTTGATTTTCATTGGTTAATTGAAAATCAATTGAAAAAAATGGGGGAGTAGCAGTTAGGGCTCTGGACTCTTGCTCGGAGGGTCGTGGGTTCAATCCCAGGTGGGGGACACTGCTGCTGTACCCTTGAGCAAGGTACTTTACCTAAATTGCTCCAGTAAAAACCCAACTGTATAAATGGGTAATTGTATGTAAAAATAATGTGATATCTGTATAATGTGAAATAATGTATAATGTGATATCTTGTAACAATTGTAAGTCGCCCTGGATAAGGGCGTCTGCTAAGAAATACATAATAATAATAATAATAATAATAATAATAATAATAATAATAATAATTTGCCTTGCTACCGTGCACACACCGGTACTGTTGGATGACAATGACGGGTGAGTGGAATCCGAGCCTGATCCACTTTATACAGCCAAACTGTATGATCCGGCTCCAGTGAAACTAAACTCCATTCCTTTTCTTTCTTATTTTTTTTAAATCATGTTAATACAATGTGCTACTGATCTTAAGCTCTGAAGTGTTAAGACCGAGGTTTTTATGAAGTCAGTTTGCGTAAAAATCTTTTTAAATAGGTTTAAAATGTCCCGAAGAAATCATTGTTAATTCAAAATCTTTTATCGCAGGAGATAAATGTATCCCTCCCCACCCCCCTGGGATGACAACTGAAAGTGCAGAGTCAGGGACCCCCCCCCATCCCATCTCATCTCATCTCATCCCATCCCATCCCATCCCATCAAATCACACCCTGCCTGCTCCTCAAAAGCATAACTAGCCTTTGTGAGGGCGAGAGCCTCACTGTACATGTGATTGTGATTATTACTCCACTGGGGATAGAGCCGTGGTTTATTATGGATTGTGCATGCTGTTGATCAAGTGTGTTTGATATATGACGGTGTACTGCTATAATTAGGAGGCAGTGTGGTCCAGTGGTTAAAGAAACAGGCTTGTAACCAGATGGTTCCCAGTTCAAATCCCTCCTCAGTCACTGACTCACTGTGTGACCCTGAGCAAGTCACTTAACCTCCTTGTGCTCTGTCTTTTGGGTGAGACGTAGTTGTAAGTGACTCTGCAGCTGATGCATAGTTCACACACCCTCGTCTCTGTAAGTCTCCTTGGATAAAGGCGTCTACTATTTAAACAAATAATAATAATAATTAGATTAGGACGCTTTCATTAATGAAGTTTCTATATGTGGAGCAAAGGTTTTGTTATATCTATGTGTTCTGATGGTCAGACTTTACAGGTAATAGTTAAGGACAAACAAATAATAATTTTAATAATAATGAGTAAACAACATCAGTGTAACGATCGTGTTTGTAAAGACGGTATTCATGCAGGTTAAACAAATACGTATAAATGAGAAGAAACATGTTTAACGTAAAATATATTAATCTTTAATTTTAAAGGTATGAATGTTAAAACATAGTTTATTAATTTTTTTGTATAAAATGATTCCAGGTGCAAATATTTGTTGAACAATGAATCCTGTTAGCAGTAGGCGCGGCTGGAGATTATTTAATGCCGTGTCTTTCCTTAGAAGGGAGAGAGGATTATTCTCTCACTCAGTGTATTTACAACCTGCTAGTCGGTGAGCCTCAGTTGTCGTTTGAATAATGTGTGTGTGGAATCCAGAGCCAAAATAAACATTTCTACGTGAGATCGCCACCACAGTGACTATGAGCTGCATTGTAAAGAGCTCTGTGTTCCTGTGATTGAGGGCGGGGGTAAGCTCGCGTCTATCACCCGTTACAGCCTCAGATACGTTGTCAATAATATTAAACATAAAAACAGCGTTACCTCGTTTTTTTTATTCGTTTAGCCGGCGCTTTCAGTTTAATTGAATCGGTCTTGTTGATACCCGGCCATGCCGTGTCCATTTATCAAACAAAGGACCTGACAGACCCGTGCGTCACAAACAACTAACCTGTAATTAATAATAATAATAATAATAATAATAATAATAATAATGTGACTTACCTTGTTATAGTACACGTCTGGTATGTAATATCGTTTAATTAAACTAAAGGAAAATAAACTGTGCGCGGCTCAGTGTTTATCTCGCGCTGTTTGAGACGCAGCGGCTCAGTGTTCGCAGAGGGGTTCTGTGCGCGTGCTCCTAAGCCGTGAGCAGGTGCTCTGTCGCGCGCTCCACACAGACAGCGCGTCCATACCCCCCCCCCTTCTTTCAAAATGTTCACCTTTTGTTGCCTTACGTCCTGGAATTAAAATGCATTAAAACAGTTTTTTTTTCATTTATCTACACATCTTACCCCACAACTTCCAAGTGAAAAAAATATTCTAGAAATGTGTAGAAAATTAATTAAAAATAAAAACTGAAATAGCTTGGTTGGATAAGTGTCCACCCCCTTTGTAATAGCAGTCCTAAAAGACTCAACCATGAGCACCGAGGCGCTTTCAAAAGAACTCCGGGACAAAGTTGTTGAAAGGTACAGATCAGGGGATGGGTATAAAAAAATATCAAAGGCCTTGAATATCCCTTGGAGCACGGTCAAGACGATTATTAAGAAGTGGAAAGTGTATGGCACCACTAAGACCCTGCCTAGATCAGGCCGTCCCTCCAAACTGGATGACTGAGCAAGAAGGAGACTGATAGGAGAGGCTACCAAGAGGCCAATGGCAACTTTGCAAGAACTACAGGCTTTTATGGCCAAGACTGATCAAAGTGTGCATGTGACAACAATATCCCAAGCACTCCAGAAATCTGGCCTGTATGGTAGGGTGGCAACAAGGAAGCCATTACTCAAGAAAGCCCACCTTGAATCCCATTTGAAGTATGCAAAAAAACACTCAGGAGATTCTGTAGCCATGTGGCAAAAAGTTTAGCGGTCTGCTGACACTTAAATTGAATTTTTCTGGCCTAATTGCAAAGCATTATGTTTGGCGCAAACCCAACACAGCTCATCACCCAAAGAACACCATCCCTACTGTGAAGCATGGTGGTGGCAGCATCATGTTATGGGGATAATTCTCATCGGCAGGGACTGGGGCACTTGTCAGGATAGAAAGGAAAATTAATGGAGCAAAATACAGAGAAGTTCTTGAGGAAAACCTGCTGCCCTCTGCAAGAAAGCTGAAACTGGGATGAAAATTTACTTTTCAGCATGACAACGACCCAAACCACACAGCCAAAGCTACAATGGAGTGGCTAAAGAACAAAAAAGTAAATGTCCTTGAGTGGCCCAGTCAGAGCCCCGACCTAAATCCAATCGAAAGTTTGTGGCATGACCTGAAGATTGCTGTCCATTAACGCTCCCCAAGGAACTTGACAGAGCTTGAACAGTTTTGTAAAGAAGAATGGTCAAATATTGCCAAATCTAGTTGTGCAACGTTGGTAGAGACCTATCCCAACAGACTCACAGCTGTAATTGCTGCCAAAGGTGCTTCCACCAAGTATTAACTCAGGGGGGTGGAGACTTATCCAATTATGATCTTTCAGTTATGTATTTTAATTTTTTTTTTTATATATTATAATTTTTTTCTCAATAAAACCTTTTTCCCCTTAACAGTGTGGAGTATGCTGTGTAGATAAGTGGAAAAAATCCTCATTTAAATGTATGAAACTCTGAGGCACTGACACAACAAAATGTGAAAAAAGTTCAAGGGGGTGTAGACTTTCTATAGGCACTGTGTGTGTGTGTGTGTGTGTGTGTGTGTGTGTGTGTGTGTGTGTGTGTGTGTGTGTGTGTTCAATCAGGGTGGCTATTATCAGACTTGAGACTTGACCATTGTGACTTCAGTAGTATTAGTAGTATTTATTTCTTAGCAGACACCCTTATCCAGGGTTGCTTACAATTCTTACAAGTTATAACAGTACAAAGTATCACACTATAAAATATTACATTACAGAATATCATAATACAGATAAGAGCAGATATGAAAGTAGAACAAGATCAATTGAAGTAAGAGCAAAATAATAAAGCATACAGTAAATTAAAAGAGCGAATTCGACTAAAAGCAGAACTTAGTTCTCGCTATTCCTTATCCAATGCTGCCATCGTGTGGCCATTTAGTAGAACTGTTGGTTCAATGAAAACTAACTCACAGCTCCGTGACAAGCGGTGGCTGGTGCCCTCTGCTGTTTACAATGGGTAGTACAGGTAGTGATTTTCAGCAATGCCATTATTACTGTTATTAGTATTTATTTCTTAGCAGACATCCAGGGCGACTTACAGTCGTTACAAGTTATCACAGTACAAAGTATCACATTATAAAATATCACGTTAAAGAATATCATAATTCAGATAAGAGCAGGTATGAAAGTACAACAAGATCAATTCAAGTAAGAACAACATAATAAAGCATACAGTAAATTATAAGAGCAAATTCGACTAAGATCAGCTAAACCTGATAGAAACTATTTGCTTATATGAGTCCATTAAGAACACGTAGTAAGCATGATAAATGCATGAGAATGATTTCAAATAAGAGCAATTACAGAAAACTTTATTATTTATACACACAGTACTCTCCTGGTTATCCTGTAACTGTATATATATTTTTTTGCTGTATTTTAAGAATGTATCTGAAATTTCTAATTTTGTACAGGGGTTAAGGTTAATACGAGTAAAAAAACTACAAAAACTAAAAAAAAGACAACTGAGCTGTATTCGTATAAACAAAAACAAGGTGTTTTATTAGAACCAACAGTTCTATTAAATGGCCACAAGATGGCAGCATTGGATAAGGAATAGCGAGAGCTGCGTTCTGCCCGTCTCCATGAAGTCCAGGTTTACAGCACAGGAAGCCCCGCAACCCGACACCTCCCCATGTGAGTTTAATTATTTATTCTTAAAACCAGTACTATTTTAATCCACAACAGCGACTGATAAAACAGCCTTTGTACAGCAATTGTCCTGCGGTGTGCAGGTCAGGGAGCTGTGTGGGTGCTGGAGTGCGCTGCAGAGCGGATTTCCACTCGATCACACAAGGGAATATAAAGAATGCCGTGTTCAGAGCTAACTCTGCGATTTAGTGTGTGGATATATTAAAACCACTGAAGCTGAAGTAAAGAAAATGTATGTGATCTCTAACTCGCTGTTTGACAAATAACAATTAAAAAATAAAAGCATGTGTGATGCTTATTTCCCTGCAAGCCCTTTTCTTTAACCACTGGAGCATACAGACAGTGTGCAGAGCTGCTAGTCTGTGATGGTTGATTCTAGTGTGTGCAGAGCTGCTCGTCTGTGATGGTTGATTCTAGTGTGTGCAGAGCTGCTAGTCTGTGATGGTTGATTCTAGTGTGTGCAGAGCTGCTCGTCTGTGATGGTTGATTCTAGTGTGACCCCTGGTCCTTATTTATTTTATAGATCAAAAAAGTCCCTTGGGTCGACATTGTCAATACCTTTTAGGATTTTGAATGCTTGAATCAGATCACCGCGTAGTCTTCTTTGTTCAAGACTGAATAGATTCAATTCTTTTAGCCTGTCTGCATACGACATACTTTTTAAACCCGGGATAATTCTGGTCGCTCTTCTTTGCACTCTTTCTAGAGCAGCAATATACTTTTTGTAACGAGGTGACCGGAACTGATCACAATACTCTAGATGAGGTCTTACTAATGCATTGTAAAGTTTTAACATTACTTCCCTTGATTTAAATTCAACACCTTTCATAATATATCCAAGCATCTTGTTGGCCTTTTTTATAGCTTCCCTACATTGTCTAGATGAAGACATATCTGAGTCAACATAAACTCCTAGGTCTTTTTCATAGATTCCTTCTTCAATTTCAGTATCTCCCATATGATATTTATAATGCACATTTTTATTGCCTGCGTGCAGTACCTTACACTTTTCTCTATTAAATGTCATTTGCCATGTGTCTGCCCAGTTCTGAATGCTGTCTAGATCATTTTGAATGACCTTTGCTGCTGCAACAGTGTTTGCCACTCCTCCTATTTTTGTGTCATCTGCAAATTTAACAAGTTTGCTTACTATGCCAGAATCTAAATCATTAATGTAGATTAGGAATAGCAGAGGACCTAATACTGATCCCTGTGGTACACCACTGGTTACCTCACTCCATTTTGAGGTTTCTCCTCTAATCAGTACTTTCTGTTTTCTATATGTTAACCATTCCCTAATCCATGTGCATGCATTTCCTTGAATCCCTACTGCATTCAGTTTGAGAATGAATCTTTAATGCAGGACTTTGTCAAAAGCTTCCTGGAAATCTAAATAAACCATGTCGTATGCTTTGCAATTATCCATTGACACCCTGGGATCCTTCAATAAGCTGCTTGATGAGATTCTGGGATCAATAAGCTACTAACAACCAAACGAGCAAGATGGGCCGAATGGCCTCCTCTCGTTTCTAAACTTTCTAATGTTCTTATGTTCGTATTGTCGATGTTGCATCCTCAAAAAAATCAGGCAGGTTAGTTTGACACGATCTACCTTTCCTAAAACCATGCGGACTGTCTTATTAGAGTGACTGTATCCTATAGCTTATCGACTCAAACAACAGGGTTGTAAAAACAGCCCCCATAAATGATCCCTGAGACGCAATTACGTGACCATTTTAAACACATATTTACGTGATGATTCCCTAGCACATATTTACGTGATAATTTCATTTCTCTTAATTACGTGATCATTTGTTAAAACATAATTACCTGTTACTTTGTTGTCACGTATTTCCCTTTTATTATTTATTTATTTATTTATTTATTTATATTTTTGTAAGGTAGCAATGCGCTTCCCTAATATCCGTAATTACAGAACCACTTACGAATTAACTGAACTGAACCGGGCAGCTGTGAAAGGGGGGCATTAAGGATGCGTTCACGGAGATCATTATGCGCAGATTCTGTGCAGAATCTGACCAGTTCATAGAAGATCATTGGCTAAACTGGTCAGATTCTGCGCAGAATGATCTCCGCGAGACGCTGATTTTGGTACCCCGTGGAATTCAGCATCCCCTGTAATTTCACGCCTGCGCAGATGCGTTTTTTTTTTCTTTTTTTCGAAAGACGGCTGGATTGGAAAGTCAAATATATCTGTGTTTACGCGTCACTCTATTTTCTCCCAATAAAACCGTGCTGTAGACAGACTTGTTCTTTGACTTAGTTACCGTGATGTACTCAGGCTTACTGTTTTACTTAGTTTGAGGCACGAAAGCATCACATTATATATTTTTAGCAATTCTATATATTGTTTTTGACATGTGAAATTCTGTGTCGGAAATGTAAACGAATCAATGAGGTATCGCTGCCCAGAAAGACTTCGATAATATTTATTAAGCAATGAATAGAAGTCAGACCAAGTAAAACACAACAAATACTGAGCAGCGTGTATGTTTTATTTATTTTACTCTTCTGTTTGGTTAAAGCTCTCCGCAAATAAATATTTGGCTGCGTTCACATTACTCCTAAAAAGTCTGCGTTGCAGTCGGCAAGTCATATGTTTTTGTATAGACTGTCCTGTGAGGTACGTGTTCACTTGTATTAAACACTGGGGTCCCCCAATATTCTACATGAGTGGGGGTACAGTATTCCATAGCTATTGAGAAGCCGTAGAATTCCATATCCCCTCACAATGTAATCAAAACATGAGTTTACACGCGCATCCATTTTTCTATGAGATGCTTTCTGATTGGATCAGAGTCTGACTGCTCATGTTCATGATTGAGTTCATGATTCAGCGCTGGAGATTGAGCTCTAGCGCTCTGCCTCTCTGAGTCGTTCTCAGTGCTGGAGATTGAGTTCTAGCGCTCTGCCTCTCTGAGTCGTTCTCAGTGCTGGAGATTGAGTTCCAGCGCTCTGCCTCTCTGAGTCGTTCTCAGTGCTGGAGATTGAGTTCTAGCGCTCTGCCTCTCTGAGTCGTTCTCAGTGCTGGAGATTGAGTTCTAGCGCTCTGCCCTCTGAGTCGTTCTCAGTGCTGGAGATTGAGTTCTAGCGCTCTGCCTCTCTGAGTCGTTCTCAGTGCTGGAGATTGAGTTCTAGCTCTGCCTCTCTGAGTCGTTCTCAGTGCTGGAGATTGAGTTCAGCTCTGCCTCTCTGAGTCGTTCTCAGTGCTGGAGATTGAGTTCTAGCGCTCTGCCCTCTGAGTCGTTCTCAGTGCTGGAGATTGAGTTCTAGCGCTCTGCCTCTCTGAGTCGTTCTCAGTGCTGGAGATTGAGTTCTAGCGCTCTGCCTCTGAGTCGTTCTCAGTGCTGGAGATTGAGTTCTAGCGCTCTGCCTCTCTGAGTCGTTCTCAGTGCTGGAGATTGAGTTCTAGCGCTCTGCCTCTCTGAGTCGTTCTCAGTGCTGGAGATTGAGTTCCAGCGCTCTGCCTCTCTGAGTCGTTCTCAGTGCTGGAGATTGAGATCTAGTGCTCTGCCTCTCCGAGTCGTTCTCAGCGCTGGAGATTGAGTTCCAGCGCTCTGCCTCTCTGAGTTGTTTTTCCTGTACCACTCTGACCAGTTCAAGATAGGACTCGCAACTGGTGAACAGATATAGATATAATGTTGCCATTGCTCTGGCGGTTGCCAAAATAATGACAGGTATGTTATTTAAACAGTTGTAGCAACACATGGGGACTTGTAACTTGTAACTGGATATTTTTCGAAACCCTGCTACTTACTATTTAAGTTTAACTTTGTGTTTTTTAGCTGGTGTAACCCAGTGCAAGCCCACAGATGAAATTCACATGCTTTAATCCACTCCACCACCTAGCCACATGCCCGAAGCCTACAAGCAGTCCCTCTTACTTTCTTTCCTGTTCATATTTTCCAGGTTCCAGTCCAGCAGCTAAAGTGAGGGCGGGCGGTGGAGAAGATCCTGACCTTGGGAAAGGTTTCACCCAGTTAGGGAATTTTAAAGCACATCAGCGAACTCACACAGGAAAGAAACCGTACCACTGCTCTGACTGTGGAAAGAGTTTCAGTCTGTCAAACAACCTTAAAAAACATCAGCGAACTCATACAGGAGAGAAACCATATTGCTGCTCTGACTGTGGGAAGAGTTTCTGTCGGTCAGACAGCCTTGTTTCACACCAGCGTATTCACACAGGTGAGAAACCGTATCACTGCTCTGACTGTGGAAAGAGTTTCAGTCAGTGTATCCACCTTGTTTCACACCAGCGAACTCACACAGGAGAGAAACCGTATCGCTGCTCTGACTGTGGGAAGAGTTTCAATAACTCAGGATACCTGACAAAACACCAGCGAATTCATACAGGAGAGAAACCTTAAAGACTATGTTCAATGGGACTTTTCACTCATGAGGAAAAAACCTTGTATTATGAATCCTTGTGTAATTACTGTTTTGTGTATCACTCTTAAGAGCATGCAGTTTAAATGGTAAAAATGCACTTCAACTCTCTTGCACTCTGATTGTGTCAGAAAGTGGGCGGAGACGCGGACACGTCACAAGAGGCGTCTCTGCTGTTAGTTTAACTCAGGCTGTCAATGCAGTCAGTGCCTGGGAGCGGGAATATGCAGAAAGGAAACTATTCCACACCTCATCTGATGGACGAGTCAGGAGAAATTGATAACTCAGTGTGGGGAATGAGTTTCAGGGTTTAGCATTTAAACTGCATAGACTTGAAAATAAATACATTGATGTGAACGAGTATCCCGACCCCGGTATGTAGCATCCCAGAAACAAGACTGCACCGTCCTTACTGGACAACCGCCTGGAGGGTTTGTCTGGTAAATTCATCACGATTCTAAAATGAACAATGATAGTGTCCCATGTAGGGGTGTTGCAATATGACGATAAAAAGATAATCGCGGTTTAAATTGTGATTATTCTGTCGTCAATAGTTTTAATTAGAGCAGTAATTTATTTATGTTTATTATTTTCCCCGCTTTAAAAAATTTTGCATCAACTGGACAGAATGCTAAAAAACTGTAATAGGAACATCCAGTAGATGGCGATAATGAACCTTTCACTAGGATTTATACAGCCAGAAAAATCCGCAAGAGCAGCACAAAGCAAACGTGACGGACAGCGAGACCTACAGAAACAAACCCTGTCCTCCTAAACGGATACAAGCAGGTATCTGCTGAGCTTGTTGAAGAGGGAGGGCCGATTTGTAAATGAGGCCGAGCTGCTGCTGTTTCAAAGAGCAGGAAACACGACGAATATGTTCACACGTTTAGATCACCATCAAGCGCTTTATAAAGAATCAACATCGGGGAGGAACTCCGTGTTCATTAAAAACAGTGTTAGTAAAACCAATTTCGTGTATAATAATAATAATAATAATCCTAATGCGTTTCAGTATTCCTGTTTTATGATTAGACATTTTAGATACATAGCCTAAAGATACAAAGCCCATTTGAACCCTGTTTAACACAGACGCAAGGATACAGCGAGTAAATATATTTAAAGGCAGGCCACACTCACTACTTTTAAATATTTATTTCCAAGTAAATATTAGCGTTTTCAAACAAACTGAATTAACATTGTTGCTGTAGATCAGCAGTGAAGTCATGAGCATTTCAAAACCCCTGGGTTCTGACTCCTAGCGTCGTTGTTATTGTGGTCCTCAAATCTGTTGTCTTCACACAGTTATTTCACCTATTTATGTATTTATTTATTTTTAAGTTATGAACAAGACACATTTTATAAAACTGTAAGGGGAGGCTCACCACATCTACTGGTACTGGAGTCCTTAGTGCAGACTGACATGACCAGCTCCATTGGGAAATGCGTTTAACCCAGTAGTAGTGTAGCTATTGGATTTGGGAATAAGACATTTAACATCCTTAAATCAGACTAACAATTATGAGAAACCTCCAAACTAATCAGGTAAAAACCAAAACAACCCCCCTCTTTTATAAGGACTAATCTTGATTAAAATGCCACTTCAGTTGAACTACAGTAATTGATACCCATGTTTCGTAAATGTTTAGAAACTTTTCTGAGTTGTGTATTTTAAAATATTGAGGGTTTTGTAAATATCTGTGGTATAATTAAGCACCGTGTTTTTTTTCTCAATTTGGTTTATAATGTTGTAAAACACGTTTTGGCTTAATAAATAGTTAACATTTTAAATCTTTTAATTTTTTTTGTAGTTCTTTGTAAAGTGTTGTATCTCAATTATCATAATAATACCCCACACAACAATCATCCGAGAATTTTCATTTCTTGATATCCCTAGTCCCATGGGGGTATTATGACAGTAATGACTGAATACTGCGTGACGTGTAGCTTTGCAATGTGCATTGTCCATGCTTGTATTTGTGCTGCTCTTGTAAACTGCCCTGAGTAACAGCAGTGTAGCAAGCATGTGTACGGATCTTAGGTACAGAAAGACAAATTGTTCTAATGAGACTTGACTGTACAATTAAACCTGGTGTGTGTTATTATTTATTTCTTAGCAGACGCCCTTATCCAGGGCGACTTATAATTGTTACAAGATCACATTATTTTTACATACAATTACATTATTTTTTTACACATTATTTTTACATACAATTACCCATTTATGCAGTTGGGTTTTCACTGGAGCAATCTAAGTAAAGTACCTTGCTCAAGGGTACAGCAGCAGTGTCCCCCACCTGGGATTGAACCCACGACCCTCCGGTCAAGAGTCCAGAGCCCTAACCACTACTCCACGCTGCTGCCCGTGTTAATTAACGATGAATTAATTTAAAAAGTCAAAAAGTTACAAAGCATAACTATACACTTAGGTGACATTGTAACACCTGCAAGGCAGCCCCGACTACGCCACCGAGGGAATTGCACCCTCAGAATTAATGTTCTTTTTTCGGAGGGCAAGTCAGGGAAGAGAGCAACCAAGACACAGTTGTTGTCAATTAAAATAATGTTTTAAATTGCACAGAATTAAGAGTTAGCAGCAGATCATTACAATAGCACGTAGGTGCTTTGTACAAAAAACCAAAAACACCAAACAAGGGTTTTGTTTAAAATCACAATAAAGATCCGAAGCATAAAAATAAAACACAAAATGCTAGTGAGTGCAGAGGAGGGGACACCGATAAACATGATTCCCAACGACATCATCATCAGAGCAGCAGCAACAAGTACCAGGTTTACCATTTATTTTATTTTAGTTTCGTCCCCTCTCCTACACGCACAAACAAACACAGACAAACGGTGAAAGGCCATCCCGGAAAACTAAAATCAAGGGGTATTTATAATCAGGTGCGTATTAGTTTCAATTGCCGGGTAATTAATTAATTAGCTGAGTGGTGAAGGAACAATAAAGTGCTACAAAATCAATCAAAGTGCCCGATCAAAGAAAACGCGAGCACATCAAACTAGATGGTAGCTTTACCAGTAAAGTTGCGGGGCTTGCTTTATTGGTAAAGTGGTCAAAGCAGCTGATTTGTGTCAAAAGTCACATTGTTTACTAATAGTCTCTTGCTTAGAATGTGCTAGAATTTGAAATTTCTCAAAGTTCTATGACAGTTAATTCAACAGTGGGAAGCATCCTACTGAAAGAAGTTGATGCGGTTACTAAAACAGCTGTACCTCTTGAATGGTAGACGCCATTCCTGTTTTGATTTCATATTTGAATAGCTGAGAAGTAGAGGAAGATTTCATTTCTTCGAAGTATTTGTCTAACTTGTTAGGAAAGTGGTCAAAACAGCAGTTATTTCTAAAAGTTCACAGAAAACGTAGTTGATGCGGTTACTAAAACAGCTGTACCTCTTGATTTGTAAAAGTTATTTCTGTTTTGGTTTTAGATTTGAATAGCAGAGAAGTAGAGGAAGATGTCATATCCTCTAACTTTTTGTCTTACTTGTTGGGAAAGTGGTCAAAGTAGCTGATTTGTGTCAAAAGTTACATCGTTTACAGTAAATAGAAAGTTGGAAGTCTGGGAGTTTTTAAACAATGGGGAGCTTTAGAATGTTGAAAAAAGTCCCATTAAAGTGAATGAAGAGGGACAAAGAAAGGACAAAAAACTTAATAGTTTAAAAAGTATAAAAGATATCAAAAAGTTGTACACAAGCACACTATTCCAGACCGGTCTACACGTTTTAAAGTTTGAACGGCGTTTCTAGCTTAAACGGTGTAAGCGGAGTAGAGCGCCAAAGAATAATAATAATATTATTATTATTTATTTCTTAGCAGACGCCCTTATCCAGGGCGACTTACAATTGTTACAAGATATCACATTATTTTTACATACAATTATCCATTTATACAGCTGGGTTTTTACTGGAGCAATCTAGGTAAAGTTCCTTGCTCAAGGGTACAACAGCAGTGTCCTCGACCGGGGATTGAACTCATGACCCTCTGGTCAAGAGTCCAGAGCCCTAACCACTACTCCACACTGGTGGAAGATTTAAAGTGGGGACTCTCGCTTCGAAGCCCCACTAAATAAATATATAAATAAATAAATAAATAAATAAAGCGAAATAAAAATGTGAAATAACGGGTCATGTCGACCCCGTTACAGTAAGACTATATACAGCAGAACCGCTAAACGCATTGACAAATTATATATATATAATTAAGTTATAATGCATAGTGTTGTATTGTTGAACTGTTTCAGAATTTAAACATGTATGTGTCTGTATTACATTGCCGTATCTAGTATGTAATTCAAAGGAAAAGTGACACGCCTCGAAGGCGATTCACACCCCCTGCCTAGGTGGCAGTATCACACGGAGTGAGGCTCGTATCTGGTTGTCTGCACACCTCTTTGTCAGCTAACGCTGCGCAGCCGCCGAAGCCCGTGGATGCGTGACCTGGTGACGTTGTTCCTGGATGAGGTCACGCAGACTCACGGAAGTCTGCGTGTCGTGAACGCAGCGGAGTTTCAGCACGGAAGAGGGGAGCCATTTTTAAGAGGTGAGAGAATAACATTACAATATAAAGTATTTACTATCAGTCTACCACTTAAGTGATAGAGTGTATATTGTATGGACAGGTAGCGTTTAGAAATGTATGTGGGTGGGGATAATAATATACCTGTTAGATAATTAATTACGTTACACTTGAAGCTTTAAAAAGACGAAATTCTGCCACACTTCTCATCCATGCGATTTATTAGGTCAATTAAAAGCAATACAGAGTGTGCGGATTATAAAGAGTCCATACAGATATCTGTAATATATAGAAACGATGTGTTTTTATCATTACTAAATGCCGGAAGCTTGACGGCTCTGCGCAGTAGATGCGCACGTGATTTCACAAGCACCCAAACAATAACAAACACGGCGACCCCCCCTCGGCTTTCCTCTCAACTTTATTCAGTAGCCTCTTGCTTGCTTTGTAATCTGCTATTTCGTTAGACCCCCGATTGGAGCAGAGAGGAAAGGTGAGGGTCATTCGGCCCAATATGTCTTAAATAAATGTCTTAATACTTTTATAGTGTTCCAATTTTAGTGCGTTTATTGACCCAATAAATCTTAAGGACGGGAATTCTATTAAATTTGGGCTTTTTACAGAGTTGGCTGAAGTGTAACGAAGCCTTCACTGAATACACTTCATAACAACAGCAACTAGAAATAATTAAAAAATACTACGCCATTCTGATTTGTGAAACGCAGTACAAAATGTGGCGTTTCCGTGTTTATAAATAAACATTTGTATTTAACAGCAGTATAGTAATTCACCAGATTCCTATTTATCAGCCGCATTTGATTTATATTCTAGTTTAATTTTTCAAGCAGTTAGCGATGGATTAAATTATTTTAAAACCAATCCTGCGCACTGTAACATTTAGTCCTACATGATTCACTTTCTTAGTTTTAATTAAGCAGTTTATTCTGAATTTATATTAACTGATCTTGCTGTTATATTAATATTTGATTGTGTTTTTAAATATTTTGCGACTCGCTACATTACAAGTGTGTAATTGGTGTTGTACTAAGCAGTTATTTTGTGTCGATCGTTTATAGAAACTTTTCATCAGCAACCAGACCTGCCCAATACGCTCCCCCAAGCCAGGGGATTGCGTTAACCAATCTGGAATGTGGCGCCTGCTTTAGAATGAATTAAAAAAAAAAAAAAACAACGTTGTTTTTAAACAGCACTGGGTGCATATATCATGTTTGAAAGCAACACATGTAATTGTTTTTTTTTTAAATGTAGACAGGTGAGCTTGTTTTAAACATGCCTATGCTGCTGCTTGATATCTCATGCCCTGTCCAGAGGTGAATGTTTGTTTCTGATTGGCTGCTGTCAATAACTAGACACAGGGGGTGAGACTGGCCAGCAGCTTCTCAAGCCAGATCAGGAAGGGAGGCAGCAGAACATTCCTGAATGTCTCACGTTTCCTGCACGTCTGTGATCCCTTAAAGATTATTCAGCGTCAACACGTGATTGTTTCTTTTCATTCTCTTAGTTGTGCGATCAAGATCATCCAAGTGTCAAAAATGACTCAAGTGATGGAAGCCACATTGTAAGTTTTTTGTTTGTTCGTTTGGTTAACCCTGTACTGTAATAAACCAAGATTACTTCTACTTGTATCGGTGACTTCAGATGTTAAATGTTTGCTAGAACGAAAGTCACTGTATTTTTATCTTGCTCTTAATTGTATTATTACTTGTACTGTGATTCTTGAAATGTATTTTTGTTTACGCCTGTAAGTCACCCTGGATAAGGAATAAATAATAATAATAATAATAATAATAATAATACAGTTTTGTGTCTGTTCATTCATTTATATATATTTCTATTTTTTTTAGGGTAAATTTAAGTGTGGCTCGTGAGTCAAGCTCTTCGAGGTAAGGTCCTGTTTACTCTCTTCAGTGACTCTTCATTCTGATGCATCCTTGCTTGTTTGAATCACAGTATTGCGGTAGAGTTAACACAGGATAGCCCTGTTCATTGTTCTCATGGAAGTGAATTATCTTTGGGATTGGTAACTCAATGGGTCTGCGCTGCTCTAGAATAATATAAAAAGCTTTGTTTGGAAACAGGACTGGATAAATCCACTTCGCTCACATCTTGTCTTGTTGTCTTTTGAATCAGTAAAAGATTATTGTAGCTGTTTAAGTGATGCAGTCGTTGATTGTACTGGCAGTGACCCGTCCCAAAAAGTCTGTTCTGAAAGAGAAAAAAAAAAAACTTGGGAAGCAAGTGAAACACCCAATTAAAATGACAGTGATGTTTTTATAATTAAGACCGGAGCTTCCAGCTTGGATACCTTGATAACTAAAGACCTCATCAAACCCTGAGCTGGATGAAAGCCATGCCCTGCTTTCGTTTCTCAAGACCTCATCCAGCCCTGTGCTAGATGAAAGCCATGCCCCGCTTTCATTTCTCAAGCTTTGGAGACTCGTACTGTGTGCATTGAGGGACAAACTCCTGGCAGTTTGACCTGTCCAGTCTTACACTGTATGAAGAAGTCTCCTGGGGCCAAGGAAATGAGACTGCATGTGTTCAAGCATTTTCATGTAGCTTCGGATTTGAACTCCTGCCAGCATTATTAATGATGTAGGAGGGGTAAATCAGGACTCTGAAATGAGCCTCTTTGCTGGAATTTCTTTTCAAGTGAGTCGTATCTTCTTCAGACCAGCTCTGAGGGTGAGCTGCTCTGAGAAGTGGCATCGATAAGTGAACCTGTCTGCTTGGATGAAGAGAACGCCCTGTTATCATACAGTAGATGCAAGGCTGATTTCAGGAAAGTCAAAGTGTAGAAGGTGGAGGTGCTGTAATTGACAAAGCTTTTGCTTTATTAAAACAGATTTAAGGGCTAATCGCACGACACCGTTTATTCACTGCGTTTTTTATGCCTGATGTTTCGCTGTGATTTTTGTATTCAGACTATAATGCCAGTTGCGGGCCAAATATCACAGGCAAGATGGGGGGACACGTGATTCTAGCAGTGCAGAAGTATCCTATGTGTGATAAGCAGCACAAGAAATATCTCGATAAAGAATACAAACAGAAATTATCGGAAAATATAATTTGAGGAAATCGAATTCCAGGTAAAGCACTATGTTTGGTATGCAAATTGCACCTGATCCATATTGCCTTCAGATTATGTCCAAATTTAGCAGGATAGGGTGGTCATCGCTGCGTTTTTCATCCAAAAATCAAACCTGTTTTGATATTTTTTCACAGCAAGTACACTCAAGTATGAAAGGTAGTATTCAATTCCATAGGTTTGATTTTTTTACCCTAGAAAACACAGTGAATAGATGCTATAGTGTGAATAGCCCTTTTAATCAACCTATGACTTACTAAACTGATCAAAGACTTTCTAAAGACCTTCAGGATACAGTTTTAATATTTAAATCCGGGCTTTAAAAAACAAAGAGGCCAGTACCGTACCGAGCAGCACTGTTTTAAACATGGTCTGATCCTAATGACTTGCATAGTTGGCAGGATTCATAACATTTTAATGCAGAATTGGTTTGCTATAAAGAATGAGATCACCACATAACTGCACATCCTGATATTTGAGTTGTTTTTGGAATTGCAGCCACCAGGGTACCATATCCATGATCCAGGATTTCTGCAGCATTAGTAAAGGTAAGTGTACTTGGTCAGATTAATGGAGTGCAATGAATCCAATTGAAATGTTTTGTAATATCTTTAATTGTGATTGATTTATATTACTGATGTACAAAACTATGAGCCTAACCCAGTCAGGAGTAACCCAGGTCACTCTGAAGAAGATGTTGTTTTTAGTTTATTTATGCACAGCACAGTAACAGTTCTAAGTACCCACACTCCGGACAGCGCCAGGCAGCACTGCGAACATTCATTCTCTCTCACACCTCTTTATACTCTTAGATAATACTCCTACCCCTGGAATAACCCATTTCTACATTAACACAGAACCCCATATCCCTTTAGACACAGGCTTTTCAAATGCACGATCCTTCTGAGCTCTACACCAGTGTACACGTATTGCAGGGCTGCCCGATCCTGGTCCTGGAGACGCAGGGTCTTCTGGTTTTCATTCCACCCGAGCTCTCACTTACTTCATTGAACCAACTGTCAACACTAACGTGTTTCCTGGTCTTTGGCTATTGAGGATTTAAAGAGACCCAGGAAACCTGCAGGATTGTGGCTCTCCACGACCAGGATTGGCCACCCCTGACATATTGAATTGAGTACTTTAGGTGGAATTTCAACATGATTCATTTTCATCTCCCTCCCCCACGCACGCTCCCCAAGCCAGCTCATTCTCACACACACACACACACAAACACATGCACCCAAGCCACATCACACACACACCCAAAAGCCAGCTCATTCACACACTCACACACACTCACTCACTCACTCGTGTGCTCCCCAAGCCAGCTCGCTCACTCACTCACTCACGCACTCACGTTCTTCAGAAGAACTCCTTTACTGGCTTGAAAAGGCGCTGTGTGTTTATGAAGGCTGAGCTTCCACTCCAAACACCGTCCGCTCTACACGAACGCTGGTTTAATTAATGAATTGATCTTTCTTTCTTTCAGACTCCCAAACCCAGGACAAGAGTACGTACCTTTTCTTTACATTTCATCCTGCAGTTTAACAACATTGTTGCGCACAGGAAAAAGGGCTTTGTGTCCGTTTGTCATAAACCATGGGGCGGAGGTTCGCTCCTTCACACTGCTACATCACAATTGCGTGACTTATTTTCTAGTTCATTTATACTATACTAAAGAACCATCAGTTTAAAATAATGATATAATGTGACACACGTAGTTCTTTGTGTTTAGTCACACAAAGCTTTGATACTGGTATTGTACCGTATCTTTTGGTCTTGATCCTTGAAGGTTGACACTCTCTGTTTTTTTGTTTTTTTTTCTAAAAAAAGAATACCTTGACAACGTGTCCCAACTCGTAAACAGATACAGACCTCACACTGTGCCTCTGAAGAAGCCAGAAGGGTATACATTGAGAATTGGGGGGCTAAATGACACAATCTATGCAGAAATGGAGGATGAGCTGGAAGCATGGGAAAAGTTCTACCTCCCTGAAAGAGTAGAGATGAGAGTTATCGGTGCCATTGATAACTTCCCAAGCCTGGCTGTGGGGCTGCAGCTGATCATTCTGGCAGGCAGAGATGGCAAGATCTATGCTTATGAAAATGAGGTGTTGCATCAAGCGGCCGGCAGCTTGCAGGACCTCTTCAAAAAGGGAATAGAGTTTCCTGCAACCAAAGTCTACAACTATGGGGAACGTTTTGCTCCTATGGTAAGAATATAAAACTAGTCAGAAATCCAAAGCTGTAATGGTCAGGGTGCTGTGAACACAATGTCCGTGCCTCTCCCCACTGTCCGAGGAGGGTGTAGAAAATGTCAATTGAGATTATTCTGATGGCATGTTGTATATACAGAGGTTCCTGAACTGGTCTAGGGACCCATTTGAAACATGTCGAGCACAGAAGTGATCGCAAGTCATTCATGCAGTATTGATGATAAACACCCGTGACTTTAAAGCATGGTGTAGTTATTTCTTAAGTGATCTTCAAATCATCAAGATAAAAAAAAAATATTAAAAATTGCAATTACATTTGGGCATATTTCTAGAAAAACTCTTTTCCAATTCTGATAGAACTAGACCAGGACATTATTAGCACTTGTAAGTAATTGAGTATCACCATCTAGGGTTAATGGAATTAGTGTTTGCCTGTTTGTGCATATATTTCAAACCATAGTTTCATATGTCTAGAGAAGATCATTTTCAACTATGATGAAACTTGGTCTTGATCATTTACATAAACTATTGACAGTATCATTATCTGGGGTTATATGAAGTCTGCATGAACTTGCATTTCTGCGCAAAGCGCACAGTGGATATCATGCCACTGATAACACGTTTTGAATAGCGAGGATGAATGTCTCTAACAGGCTTGTTCTGTGTTTTTGTTTTTAAGACGGAAGATGAATACAAGCAATTAAGGGACCATGAAGAAGTAAAGAAAATTAAAAAGGAGACCAAGGAATTCATAAAAAGCTCTGAGGCTGAATTTCTGGAACTTCTGGGCTGCATCAAAAAAGCATAGAATGTATAAAAGGTGTGTCTTCTAAAGACCGCAGCGCGCCTCTCAATGTGTGCGATGGATTGCAAGCATGCATAGAAATGGGTTGTAATTTATTGAAATGATCACATTTGAGACATTTTTATTTGAGTTGAGCAAGGCCATCCAGGAACTAAGGCTAACCGGTGAAGAGAGGATCAGTTTCTTAAGTAGTGAAAAGCCAGTGGTGTTGAAACTGCATGTTTGGCAGGAAAAGCCAGCGGTGTTTCATCAATAATGAGCAGGTTTGAAGAGAGGATCTGTTTCTTTAGTGAAAAGCCAGTGGTGTTTAAACTGCTGGCAGGAAGGCTCATCAATAATGAGCATGTTTGAAGGCTCCTGTAACATTCCACAGTGCTTTCATGTCTCTCATAAACTCTCCTGGATTACATCCTGATTTTTAGCCATACAGTCTGTCTCTTTGGTCCTGAAAAGATAATTGTCCCACAACTGCAATGGCACTCAAAACGTTTTGTATTTAAGAATATATTTTTTACTAAAAATAAAATGCTAAACTGGTATTGCTGATGCTTTCTGTATCAAAAAAGAAAATTTTACGAACAATTGATCTCCTGTCTTCTTTACACAGTATACACTGCATTTATAAACAACATCAGTCAACCTAGCTATTTGCACCATGCTGTCTGAAGAAGCCAGAAGCTGAAACATTGTTTATCTATCACTTCATGAGTATTTCTAGTGATTGAGGAGTATCCTGTGGGGTCCTGATTCTCATTGGACACAGAGCCTTTTGCTGTTTTGAAAATCTGCTACAGAATCTATTTACATACAGTACATTGAACACAGCAATTTACAATATGGTAAAGATGATAAACTCATTGAGCACAAAGTGACTTTAGAGAAAGATTACAACACAAATAGGTTAAATCTTATACTGTAAAATAAATAAAAATGGACAGAGCTACACATATTAGTGTATTAGATTAGTGAACAGTCCTGCTGTTTTGAATGGAGTTTCCTATACTGTACTACCATAGCGCTGGTACCACAATGTGCCGTGTGGCTTTTTGTTTGTCACATGAACACCACATAGATCCGTCTAACCCTGGATTCCCAGAGGTTTTATTCCCCATATCAATCTGATGGGGTTTTCTTCATCCTCTTCGGAGTGGTAACGGATCACGCCAGCATCAAGGTGAACGAATGGCCCTTTCTCGTTCTGCACTTTCTTATGTAAGATTTGATCTTGAAAATCCTAGCAGTTACATGTGAAGCACACCATAGAGTTACTATATGAGAAGCATAATATTATTGCAACAACAATGTTATAGTAATCTATTAGACCTCTGAGAACAGCAGATATAGAGTATGCTGTTGTATTCTACAGATATTTGGGGATCAAACTCTTCTGTGTACTTCCTGTAATTTGTCCATGCAGACTTACAATGAATAAGCGATACTGTACTTTTATTATTCTCTTGCGCCCCCTGGTGGCTGTAAAATGCCAATTGTATTGCACAACTAGTATACGAGGTGGGGTCGAAAGAAAAACAGTGAAGTTTACAACACAGATGGTTGTCTATTGTCAATTTGTGACACGTCTACGATTTTCATTTAAGTTTCTTTAAGCGCAGGTAAACATTGTTTTTCTGCTGTTTTTGTTCGTTTATCGTGTACAACATTAGTCTTACAGTAAGGTTTCCATCCTCTTTACAGGAAGTGCCGTGCATCTGTTTCGTTTTCATATTTTATTTTGAGCAGGGCGGAAGAAGTGTTTTTGTAAGTACAGTAATGTCCGGTATTGTGTTTAAGGTTTTGATAGAGCTTCTCGTTTAAATGAATTCTAATGCTGTGTTACAGTTTCAGATACAAGAGGGAAACAAATACCATGGGGTTTACTTTTAGCATCATTTTTAATAAGAACCCCTTTAGCGCTACACCTGTCACTTGTAGAAATGTGGCTGCATTAGTAAACAGGTTCCGAACTGCAGTTGAATCTCATTTTAGTATATTAAAGCATAGCATACTGAAATAATATATCTGCAGCCTTTTAGGATATTTTCGGGTGTTTTTTCACTCTGTATTTTTAAAAATTGTTTAAATTTTTTTAAAAATGGTGCATGCGCATCCTCTTATTTCTTTTGTCTGCATTGCAGAATTGAGAACCGCGGCCATGGCACATGTAAGTATATTTGATTGTACCTGTATAGTATTATCACTCCCTCATATTGCATGTACCTTTAAATGGGTCCCCAGCTGCTAATATTATTCCCAGGGGTTCTCAGACTGTGAGGCGCGCCTCCCTAGCCTAGGCTTTTAGTTCAGATTAGTAGTGTTCAACCTTAAAACTGTACCCTATCTGTCTGAAGATGTCAGCTCAAGTTCCCTTTACAAATTTGCTGTATTGAATGGTACCACAGTTGCAATACAAATACAAGTAAAGACAGAAACAATCTGATTAACCAATTGTTTTATTTTCCTGTTTATTTAATATTTATAAAATGGGTTGGGAGATATCTGTGTCCTGATTGGCTGATAGGCATTCCAAGCTATTGAATTATTACAGTGCAACCAATGGGTAAAAAACAAGTCCCAGCAAATAAGACTTTTGACAAACAGATATTATTGCGCCGAGGGGTTTAAAAATATATATTTTGAATTGGCCGCCATTTTTCCCATCAATAAAAACCAATGTCAGACTACCTCCATGTAAATTTTAACTTGTTTGGTGACTCCAGTGTCCGCACATTCCTGGAGGATTTAGACCACAACAGTTCAATAATTATAGAAAAAAGGTCAGAAAAAAATGAAACTGTGAGTACTACAAGACAGCTCACTGTCAGTACTGCTGAAAATAATGCAACTGAAGCCAATAAAGAAGAGCGGAATACTAAAAAGTAACCGCCTGGGCTGTGTCCGTTTTTAATGATTGGTCAGCACAAATAAAAAATAATATGGACTGGAAAACTGCACCTAAGTGAAAGAAACAAAGTGATAACATCAGCTGGCACACAGTATTCATTTAGCAGCTACACAAGCTTGCGAGCTGGTCTGAATCGTGTTTTAAATTCTCCCACAATGGGACGATCTATGCACCTAATTTCAGATACCCACTTTAAAACAGCAAACTGCATCTTCGTTTCTGTCCTGAAAACTTACACGCGACAACAAAACGACAAGTCACAGCATCACCCTGCTGTATCCCAAACAGACTTAAACTTAAGTCATCGGTACTCTGGACGCAGATATCTCCCAACCCGTTTTATAAGGTAGTTTAAGAAGCTATTAGGCACCAGCTGAGAAAGACAGGAAGTCCTGGAGTTACATCCTCTCTGCAGTACCGTCGTCAACTCATAAACACAAGGCAGAAACAAACTCCCCTACTCACCAAACAGCGCCCCCTACTGCACAATCTGTCCAGCTGTGTGACCAGCCATTGAATTGAGAAAACTGTACATTCCCTGGTAGTCAACTTCATGAGACAAACATTGAAAATATTCTGATCATTTATTTAAATTATTTGAATTAATTTAATTTATTATTTATAGTTTATCTATTAAATTCATTGGAACTATTACATTTATTGGAACTATTTTTCCTAGCGTAGAAACATATTTAGAAATATATATATATATATATATATATATATATATATATATATATATATATATATATATATATATATATTTATTTATTTAGAAATATATTTATATATTTTTAAATAAAAAATGTGTTATATCTTTATTTCTAAAAACTAGTAACCCATTTTCCAAGATAAGCTCCATCTACTGGACAAAACCCAGACATACAAGTTGAAACAATGAATGGCAACATCCAGTTCAATATCTACAAAGCCTAAACAAGAACCCATTATCGAAGCCCCAAAAATGAAATCCTACAAAACGGTTTAAAATCCAATGTTTTGTTGTTAAGTTAACAATTTTAGTTACTGTGGAACTACTTTTTCTCTCAGTGGAAGGTTACACAAATAAACATTATTTTTTAAAAAGTTTAAAGACGTCTTTATTTACCAACAACAGCACACTCATAGACCCATTTTATAATAGCAATAATACTCTCCAGGGTCTGTGTGCTTGCAGGAGATATCACCACTTCCTGGGCGGTTGAAGGACTCAACTTCGTCTTGTGCCTCACAACGCACCCAAGGAGTGGTGATAGCTCATGATAACACACACACCCTGTCGTGTATTACTGCTTAATTGCTATGTTCAGTTTTAGCATGTTAAACTTTTATAATGGTCAGTGCGTTGTGTGTGCAGAAGTGTGGCGTATTATACATAATGTATTACATTTGAGTTTTAGTTTTTCAAGTAAAAGAAAAAGGGGGGGGGATGGGGGGGGGGGGGAGGGTATTTTTTCTTACCCTTTGTAGGCCCGCTATCACAAATGCACGTCAAACTTATATTTGTACAAGCGCATACAGTGGGTGGAGGTCATAGTGATGCGCATGTGTTTGGTTCTATAATTATGTTGGTATTATTTAATCACAATATAAAATTAAAACGTTGATCCTTTTTTCTATTAATCATAAAGAACCCACCAGCCAAGACACTTGATCCAAGAAGGTAAATCCATTTTTATTATTTTATAACTAACAAAAACAGCATGGAAATAACAAGGAGTTATACATGGACAGACAGGTTGGGTGGACAGGTGGTCATACAGATTTGTGGTGCCATCAAATGGGATCCTAACAGCGCGCCTCTGTGGTGTGTAAAGCAGAAACACAACTATCAGCAAAAAAAACAACTATCTGCATTCTAGCATTTGACAAATATGATATACTGTAAAGGAAGTGACGATTTCTGAAGATGTGGTTGTAATAGAATCCTATACATTATATACATTTAAAATAAAAAAAAAAGCTTTTGGAATGAGGTTAGAACATAACTTTACTTGATCTTTCAGACAGGAACTTTTAATAAAAAAATATAAGGATGAAGGAAGCCTGGTGAAATCTGGGAACAGGTTCATCCTGAAGTTTCTGAAAATTTACACCGAGCATATAACACTCGTCCGTGGACACATGGCTGAGGTGAGGCTGTATAAATACGGTCTTTGTAAAGCCGTAGCATCCCATTCAGTTTTACACTGATATAATGAATGTGCTGGGTGATTCTCTCATTATGAATTGTTCACAGTTCAGACTGGACTGCAGCTCTAAGCCTCATGAATGTAGTGCCTTTGTGTAACCTGGCAGTTTTCCATTGCATTCTAACCCTTTGTAAATGGGTATTGAGTTGCTCTGTCTGTGTGTTTTTTTTTAAGCTTTTTATCTGTAAACTGTCTCTGTTTGTCTCTTCACCAGGTGCTACACAGCATCTTTTTTTTGGGCAACATTAATGACGTGAAAATTGATCCTATGGAATTCTTTACCGACATAGTGGGGGAAGAAATTAAGAAAAAATTTCCAGAAGCGTTTGAGAAATATGACACCCACCTGCCGACCCGCACGCCTTTTTCCATCCTACTTGACGCGGTCAGTATAATCTTGCAAACTGTCACTGATATTGTCCTGCCCTCTGTCTCATCCACTTGCTATGTTCAGCAATTCAAGTTCAGTCAGATAGAAACATATTTCTTGAAGCTTGGACTAGACAAATACTACGTTATATCTGCACCACATTCTTTGGCCTCACCTTTCGAGGTATCCCTGCCCATAAATGAGCTTGCTGATAAGTGGAGAGACTGACCGTAGGGAAGCTATGGGCAGGGGGGCAGGGTAGATGCCCTCCCTCTTAGACAAAGCCAAAAAGACAGATGAAGTCTGCGGAGGAGGAGACGAACTCTGACACACAGCAGGGAAGTAATAGATTGATGCAAGAGACAAATCCCTTTCTACTGATCATTGGACTTGTTGTTTATTCAACTGCAAATGAGAGACCAGCTAAGAGACTGAATCATGCTGGGTATTGGAGGTGCCTACAATATGCTTGATGTTTATGAGATTTGATTTAGATTAAGAGAGAGTTCCCTGCCTGAACCACTGCTTTGTTAATTGACATTGTCCTGCCCTCTGAGACATCCACCAGCAGTTACAGTGGAGATCTCTTCCTCTGTCTGACACATGTCTGTGGTGCCCTTCTTCCTCATAAGATCTTCTTTCCTAAAGTATTTGCAAAGATTGTGTTTTAATCTCTCTTTAGCTGCACACCAACTTGTTTTCCATTTGCTTTGAATACTGTGTCGATTTCTGCTTCTCTACTAACACTCGAGAAAAAAGACAATCTATCAAAAAAAAATCTGTTTAAGCTTTTTACAACCAAATCCAATGATTTTTCCTTTTAAAATGCAGGTTGTGCTGATTAAAGGCAATCAAAATCAAAAAGACGTAATGGAGTATCTGTCGGCTTTATTAAAAGAACTGAGTGTGCCAAAACCAAAAAAGGCGACACATTCAAACTATTACACCTTGGAGGCCACTGTCATCTGCATGTGTCATTATGAAAGGAATGGGCTAAAAGGTCTGAACCCTAACCCTAACTTCTATGGAGGCTCCTTGTCCTGCAAGGGGTTGAAAGAGCGGAAGGTCATGATCGCGCTCTCGTGTCTGGAACCGTGGACCCCAGCAGTGGCGTATGCCGTGGCCTTTGCAGATGAAGGTGCTTACATCAAGCTTCCAAAAGATGTCATAAGCGAAGCTTTTCAAAGAGACTTGAAAACAGACAGCTATCTGGAAAAAGCTCCATGCACAAACTGCATTACTATATTCAGAGGGGTCTCATTCAAGCCTTGTTATACAGGAAACAATAAAAAAGAACTGTGGCCGTATGGCAACTGCGCCGAAACAGAATCTCTCAGCAAGCTCCTCAAGGCAGATCTAACACTCCGTGGACAAGTAGAAGTTCATAATAAAACGGGAATCGTTCACCTAGACCTTGAAACACATCAAATTCACAGCAAAGCCACAGAGACGCTGGTTGAGGAGCTTCCAAAGGGAAGGTTTGTGGTTCCTAGCAATGTGTTTCAGTTCTTCTACTCTTAACCCCCTCCCACTCACAGATTTAACATGTTATTAATTAGAATTCACTGCTGTTTGTATTCTAATATATACTGACTCATATTTACTCAGTTATCCTGCTTGCATATTCATGTTGTTTGGTTAATGATTTAAGATAATTATTTCCTAGAGGAAACACAAGCTACAGACAGTTGATTAAATGCAATTCTTTCTATGTAATCATTATTTAGACTGAAGCTAAAATATTACCTGAATATTATTGATTGCTGATTTATGCTATTTTTATATGAATCTTTTCTACTTTTGTACCGTCTCTGTTTTCTGTCCGTCAAATTCATAAAAGATATAATGGTGTTGTGTAATTCACTGTGAAGTATTTTAAGAGACAATGTCAGGGTGCAGGCGTTGATGCACATAAGCAGGGTGGAAGCAGATGTTGGTGCGGGTTTTTGAGAGAGGTTACTGTGTGTGATGTGGAGCATCCTGTGAAACCACGTACCCGGGTCACCCTGGGTTAACTCGGGCTGACCCGGGTCGTCAGCGACCCACCTCAGGGTCGACACGCTTTGACCCGGGTCGAGCGAGACAAAGTGCATGATGGGAGGTTGTAAGCAGAGGACATGACAAATAGCCACGCCTCCATAAAGGTTTCATTTCCGCCTTTCTTTATATTCAAACACACCATGAGCCAGACTGCTGCAGGAATGTCATGGAGCAATGAAGCAGCGTGTGCTCTGACCAACATTTGGGCCGAGGATTCAGCGCAGAGAAGCTGGATTTCCAGGTCATTTCGTAAGCACATTGTGGACTTGCTTCTGTGAGCCTCGGTCGACTCTGCTTGTGAAATGGCTTAGCCGACCCGCATGACACCGGGTTGAGACCCAGGTAGGCTCGGGACTCGGGTCGGAGTGCCAGTGTGAAAGGGGCTGAAGTTACTGAAGTTGAATAAGAAGTCTCCAGTCCTGACCTGAAAGAGTGCTCCCGGTTCAGGTAGATATGGCCACCTATCCTGTAAGCTCATCACTAGTAGACTACTATATTTAGTCTAGAAATATATGTTGTAATAATTGTTGTGTTTCTGTATTGCTAATAAGCAACGAGTATAATCAAATATGTAATCAAACAAATAAACCATGTGATTCGCTTAACTGATTTTCATGACTCAAGTGAAATTATTCCAATAGCAATAAGACAGGCACAGGTGCAAACAAAGCTACCCAATCAGCACAATCGGAATGCCCTCCCCCAAACTTCCATCCTCCTAGATTGCTACACTATGCAGTATACACACAACATAGATTTGAATAATAATCTTGTTAAATGCTTTTTAAGCTTGAACCATTAAACTCTATAAACATTCTCGCATAGTTTGAATTTAGGATTCTGATGGAGAGTTTCAAAAATTAAAAAAGCTGGACAGGGTAAAGGTCAGTGAGTTGACAGGGGTTAAGGTCAGTGAGTTGACAGGGGTAAAGGTCAGTGAGTTGACATGGTAAAGGTCAGTGAGTTGACAGGGGTAAAGGTCAGTGAGTTGACATGGTAAAGGTCAGTGAGTTGACAGGGGTAAAGGTCAGTGAGTTGACAGGGGTAAAGGTCAGTGAGTTGATCTCTGCACCAGGGTTCTGAGGAGGGTTGGGTTACCTGGAGGTTCAAACATGTTCCCAATGCCCTTCTCTCTGCACTGTATTTGCACAGCTTGAATGATGTTCTTTAACAAAGCCACAGTGAATTATTTAAGGGCCAGCTGTTAATATGATTCACTACCCATTCCATTAGGAGTATCGTGGGAGTCTGGAACCAACTCCTCAGTAATGTTGTTGAAGCTGACACCCTGGGATCCTTCAAGAAGCTGCTTGATGAGATTCTGGGAACAATAAGCTACAAACAACCAAACGAGCAAGATGGGCTGAATAATTGTACTCCAAAAAAACAGCAAGGGCGAAAAACACTAGTTTTTTTCCTCATGAAATTTATACCACACAGGGGAAATGCTATCCATGGTCTGTCTGTTAGTTTTTTGGACGCTTACTGTAAAATACATGTGTTCTGGTTGACGTGCATGTTTGGTAGTTGTGTAGCCTTCTGAATACTTCGAGGAGGTTGCCTGCCTTCTCTTTAGGTTTGGTATAAAAGAAAGAATGAGAGGAGGGTTTATTAAGTGATGATCCCTCCCCAACACTAACCTCAGCCTAGCTTATAAAAAGAGCCTAGACTTCCTCTTCAGATAAGACACGGCTGATCTTAGATTTTCTCTTCAGATCAGACACGGCTGATTATTCCCATTAAGATCACTAGCTATGGAGATGGATATTGTCTACTCAGCTCTCAATCTCGGACCTGGCGTGCCAACAGGTAATTACTGAGGGTTTTTAATGCTGTCGCTTGCACTGTCAAATGTGATATCCTTGACATGATGATCAGTGATAAAACAATATTCTCAGATACCCTTTCCAGAATGATTTGGTGTGTTTCCAATGCCAGCAGGCATGCGGGAATCTGTTTGGATTGTAGGGAGAGTCAGGGAATCGTCCATGTGTTTGTAGGGAGCAGATCAGTCAAATAAGGAGCAGGCACATATCTTACACTTTTAAACTCAGCTTTCAGCCTCATGCACAGCAAAGCATAATCAAGCATAGTGAAGCATTGTAAAGCACAGAGGGGTCTGGTAAAGCATAGGCAAGCATTGTAAAGCACAGACAGGTCTGGTAAAGCATAGGGAAGCATTGTAAAGCACAGAGAGGTCTGGTAAAGCATAGGGAAGCATTGTAAAGCACAGAGAGATCTGGTAAAGCATAGGGAAGCATTGTAAAGCACAGAGTGGTCTGGTAAAGCATAGGGAAGCATTGTAAAGCACAGAGAGGTCTGGTAAAGCATAGGGAAGCATTGTAAAGCACAGACAGGTCTGGTAAGCATAGGGAAGCATTGTAAAGCACAGAGAGGTCTGGTAAAGCATAGGGAAGCATTGTAAAGCATAGAGATCTGGTAAAGCATAGGGAAGCATTGTAAAGCACAGAGTGGTCTGGTAAAAGCATAGGGAAGCATTGTAAAAAAGCACAGAGAGGTCTGGTAAAAGCATAGGGAAGCATTGTAAAGCACAGAGAGGTCTGGTAAAGCATAGGGAAGCATTGTAAAGCATAGAGAGATCTGGTAAAGCATAGGGAGCATTGTAAAGCACAGAGTGGTCTGGTAAAGCATAGGAAGCATTGTAAAAGCACAGAGAGGTCTGGTAAAGCATAGGGAAGCATTGTAAAGCACAGACAGGTCTGGTAAAGCATAGGGAAGCATTGTAAAGCACAGAGAGGTCTCGTAAAGCATAGGGAAGCATTGTAAAGCATAGAGATCTGGTAAAAGCATAGGGAAGCATTGTAAAGCACAGAGTGGTCTGGTAAAGCATAGGGAAGCATTGTAAAGCACAGAGAGGTCTGGTAAAGCATAGGCAAGCATTGTAAAGCACAGAGAGGTGTGGTAAAGCATAGGGAAGCATTGTAAAGCACAGATAAGTATGGTAAAGCATAGGAAGCATTGTAAAGCACAGACAGGTCTGGTAAAGCATAGGGAAGCATTTAAAAGCACAGACAGGTCTGGTAAAGCATAGGGAAGCATTGTAAAAGCACAGAGAGGTCTGGTAAAGCATAGGGAAGCATTGTAAAGCATAGAGATCTGGTAAAGCATAGGGAAGCATTGTAAAGCACAGAGTGGTCTGGTAAAGCATAGGGAAGCATTGTAAAGCACAGAGAGGTCTGGTAAAGCATAGGCAAGCATTGTAAAGCACAGAGAGGTGTGGTAAAGCATAGGGAAGCATTGTAAAGCACAGATAAGTATGGTAAAGCATAGGGAAGCATTGTAAAGCACAGACAGGTCTGGTAAAGCATAGGGAAGCATTGTAAAGCACAGAGAGGTCTGGTAAAGCATAGGGAAGCATTGTAAAGCATAGAGAGATCTGGTAAAGCATAGGGAAGCATTGTAAAGCACAGAGTGGTCTGGTAAAGCATAGGGAAGCATTGTAAAGCACAGAGAGGTCTGGTAAAGCATAGGGAAGCATTGTAAAGCACAGAGAGGTCTGGTAAAGCATAGGGAAGCATTGTAAAGCACAGAGAGGTCTGGGGAAGCATTGTAAAGCACAGATAAGTATGGTAAAGCATAGGGAAGCATTGTAAAGCACAGACACGTATGTTAAAACATATTAAAAACAGGATAAACAAACCCTTATAAAAGTTTCCCACAGTAAAAGCACAGCACAGTGTAATCAAGCATCATGGAAGCATTGTAAAGCACAGGTAAGCACTGTAAAGAATAGTGAGATACTGTATAGTAAAGCATATTAATAAACATGGCAAACCAGGGTAAACTATTAGGAAATGCGTAGTATAACCAGGGGAAAAGCATGGCTACACTGCCAAAATACTGTAAAAAAAATACCATGGGAAACTTATATAAGGAAGAATAGGCAAGTTTAAACATGGTAGCATAAAGTGTATTAAAAGAGCAACCTATCACATAGTGGACTATCCTGTTTAACCATTTATCAAGTTGAGCATTTGCGTCCTTTCCTGAAACTGAAGGGTTGAATGCATTGCAAATATCAATGCATGTGAGTGACAAACACTATTTTAATACAGCGTGTGTAAGTGAAAGTGACTTTTATTTCAGATGAAGTTGCTGTATTAAAACGTTTTCCAGATCTGTAAAAATGAATTAAAATGTTATTTAAATAACTGAAAATCCAAATACCATACTACTGTACTTGCAAGAGAGGCATCTGGTCAATTGGTTCTGAGCTGTGAGGCCTGGACACTGGAGGGAAGGCTTTTTAATTCCCTTTTCTTGTTTTGACACCCATCATTAGTCAGTCCTAATCTGCGGATAACAGAATACCTCGGAAATCGTGGAATTTGGAGCTCCCGTGGAATCTTCAGATTATATTCTGCCCCTGATACTGCGTTTCCATGCCCCACCCTACCCGGGATCAAAACCCTGCTGCCCCTGATACTGCGTTTCCATGCACCACCCTACCCGGGATCAAAACCCTGCTGCCCCTGATACTGCGTTTCCATGCACCACCCTACCCGGGTTCAAAACCCTGCTGCCCCTGATACTGCGTTTCCATGCATCACCCTACCCGGGATCAAAACCCTGCTGCCCCTGATACTGCGTTTCCATGCACCACCCTACCCGGGTTCAAAACCCTGCTGCCCCTGATACTGCGTTTCCATGCACCACCCTACCCGGGTTCAAAACCCTGCTGCCCCTGATACTGCGTTTCCATGCATCACCCTACCCGGGATCAAAACCCTGCTGCCCCTGATACTGCGTTTCCATGCACCACCCTACCCGGGTTCAAAACCCTGCTGCCCCTGATACTGCGTTTCCATGCATCACCTAACCCGGGATCAAAACCCTGCTGCCCCTGATACTGCGTTTCCATGCACCACCCTACCCGGGTTCAAAACCCTGCTGCCCCTGATACTGCGTTTCCATGCACCACCCTACCCGGGTTCAAAACCCTGCTGCCCCTGATACTGCGTTTCCATGCATCACCCTACCCGGGATCAAAACCCTGCTGCCCCTGATACTGCGTTTCCATGCACCACCCTACCCGGGTTCAAAACCTTGCTGCCCCTGATACTGCGTTTCCATGCATCACCTAACCCGGGATCAAAACCCTGCTGCCCCTGATACTGCGTTTCCATGCATCACCTAACCCGGGTTCAAAACCCTGCTGCCCCTGATACTGCGTTTCCATGCATCACCTAACCCGGGCTCAAAACCCTGCTGCCCCTGATACTGCATTTCCATGCATCACCTAACCCGGGCTCAAAACCCTGCTGCCCCTGATACTGCATTTCCATGCATCACCTAACCCGGGCTCAAAACCCTGCTGCCCCTGATACTGCATTTCCATGCCCCACCGTACCCAGGCTCAAAACCTTGCTGCCCCTGATACTGCGTTTCCATGCATCACCTAACCCAGGCTCAAAACCTTGCTGCCCCTGATACTGCGTTTCCATGCATCACCTAACCCGGGATCAAAACCCTGCTGCCCCTGATACTGTTCATATAGCCAACCTGCATTGGCTGCCAATCCGAGCTGCCCTGATTTTTTTTGGACACTTTCCCAAAGCAGGCCAAAGCGGGATGGGTGGAAACACGTCACAACACTGACCAATCAAGTGACGAGTGGGCGTGAACATTGAATCCATATCCGGGATGAGCAGGTTTCTTTGTGCTTTAATATACTCAGATCAGTTTTTTGAGCAACAGAAAACTCTAAAGACTTGTTAGGGTTATTGGAAGCAAAGAAATAGCATCCATCCTTTCGGTTTTATAAACAAATTAAATCAACCTTAACCACAAGGCTTGCTGAGAAAGAATCGCTAACATACTGTCAACCACGATAAACCAACAGGCTGCTTTATTTAAACACCTTCTGACTCAGAATGATAAAGAGGAAGTTCTGAATGCTGCTGATATTTAAAAATTAAAACAAACTTTATAAATCTGGCGGGTGCCACCGGTCTTTACCTCTGGGACCCATTTCTAATTAAAAATGTCTAATAATATTACAGTAGCTAATGAGATTACTGCTGGGTAGAAAATGAGTCTGCTAAAATGTACATTATGGTGGGATTTTTGTTCAGTTTTGCCATGTAATTATGTACTGTATTACTAGTATGATGCAATGCATTTACAGTAAGTGCAGGTCCTGGATTCCAGTAAGTCAAGTCCTCTGTGCAGTCTCAGTAGAGGGCATGTGGGAAGTTTATTTTGAAAGGAGTGCTAACAAAGGATTTTAAAATCCACTTTCTTACACTTTCTCAGCATTAGCTGCACTCTCTTGTGATTCTCTTTGAATTTGGTTTCTCTTGCTCTTACCATGTTTCTCTAAATCTGCTTCACCTGGTTTTGAGCTGCTTTGAGCTTGTCAGGAGAATCCTGGTGCTGGCCCCCTCTACTCTAATACATCGTTTCCATGCATCACCCTACCCAGGCTCAAAACCCTGCTGCCCCTGATACTGCGTTTCCATGCCCCTACTCTACCCAGGTTCAAAAAAGGCAAAGCGAACACTTTGCTGTTTAATCAAAAGTTTGCAGAACTTTGTAATGAGGTTGTGATGAGATTGTATAACACGCTGGTGAGGCTCTGCTCAGTTCTGGTCACCACCACAGTACCAAAAGGGCATCGTGGCTGAAGAGCAACTCATCCCGGTGAGCTATGAAGCTATGAGCTATGAAGTAGATTGAGGGAACTGAATTGATGAAGCTTGTCAGTGCTGGAGGCCTCACCCCATGTGCTATATCTTTATTCTCAGCCTCACCGCCTCCAAGGCCTCCCAAGAAGGAGACCCCGAAGACACCACGTTCCTTCAGGTGGGCTGCAGCAGCCTTTGCAGTGCTGTGGATCCTGACAACGATCATCACACTCAGTGTCATCTGTAAGTATTAAACACCCAGCGAGGAGCAGAGTGGAAACGGAACATTGCTCAGTGCATTCTACTGCCATTCCAGAATCGGATCCATACAAATCTGGAACATTCTGGAATATATATATATAGTAAATATGGACTGGAGAGGAGAGCTAGAGGAGAGAATTATTGACCTGAGGGAAGACTATTGTTACTGACAGGGGCTGCAGGCTGAGGGCACCCTGGAGGTAACAACAGTCTTCCTGAGGGGCATTTAAATTTCCATTATGGCTGAGTCTGCAGTACATCTTTAATATATGAATCAGTCAAGAAAATAAGTGAGGCAAGGCTGGATAGTAAATAAAACTTATATATTTTGTTTAAATATAGCTGATACACCATCACTAAATAAATAAATAACAGAAATAAATAAAATCATGTTTTTCAAGTTCATATCGTATAATTAGCAGTTTTTCTCCGTCTGGTTTGCCGACCGCTGCATAATCCAGTTTATATCCCGCCCGTCACATTTGTTTTCATCGAGTTGAATTTGTTTGAATTCAGAAAACAGTGACAGTGATGTTTTAATCCCCATTTTAGTGTTTGGAGCATCTTTCCTTTGTAGTATGTTTTGAAGTTAATTACATTAACTCACAGAATCGGTGTTCAGCCATTTTCTCTTGTGAAGAGTGCAGGGGAGAGAGGCGTTCCTTTAAAAAGGGGTGGGACTGACAGTGATGTGAACCAATCACATGACAGACAGAGACTATTGCCCGGTGGTGTAAGGATTTTAGGGCAATAGTTCAATCTATTTTCCTCCTATGATGAGGTTTAACCAATCACAGGCCAGAATTTTCAACCACTTGATTCACATATATATTGTGATATAGCCCACAGCCAAGGCTAGTTTGCACCCTTTAAATAGTTGACCTAGACACAGAAACTGTAGTCCAGTGCTTTCCTGCACACTTTTATTAACAAATAAAAGATTTAAACAAAGCAAACTCTGTAACAAAAGTCTATAGAACCGGACGGCTAAGCCATTTACAGGTTAAATCACACACAGTACTTGCTTTTCTGTCTGACCACACCAGTCTCTCCACATGCCGCACACTCTCTCTAAACAAACATGTCAGACCTGGTTTTATACCCCTCTCTATTGGGACCAAGTGCGCCTCATTATTGGCTCAACAGCCAATTAGCCCTCAAGGTATTCTGGGGGATGTAGTCATTTCAACCCCCTGGACTACATTTCCCCCTTTCCTCCCCTACTCTGCCTTGAGGGAAGAACAGTTACCAGCAGGGGACTAGAATGCCCAAAGCCACAGACTGAGAGCATTGTCCCCTGGAGATAACTGTAGTTCTTTCCAAGGGATCTTTAGTTCTCCCACTATGAGCCGAGGTCTGCAGTTCAGATTTGTTTGAAGTCCATAGTGCATAGTTATTAAAGTTTTGTTGGCATATAACTGACCGTCTGACTTTCTGCAGCACAGAATTCCCAGAGGAGTCTGTTCAGTTTGAGTCCTATTAAAGTCCTCAAATAAATCAGACAATCACTAATCTGCTTATTTTGATTTTCAGTTCCAGTGGTTTGATTTGATACGCAAAACAAATCAAAACAGAAGCAATGGGGAGTTCTAATACATCTGCAAATAAAGGGGTGCTAACACATGTTTTATATACACATTTATTACCTCCTATTAGCTTTATTAACGTTGTCACGGGTTCCTCTTTTTAAGTGAGTGAACTGCAACACATTGATTGAGGAAACAGATGTAACCTTTCCTCTCTAGAGTATTTCAAATTGCCGTAAAAATACTACAAAGACTTAAAAAGGGGAAAGTTATAATGCTGCTGCTGGTAAGAACATTGATTTGAAAACCTTGGTTAGCACTCATTTAAATTGTGGTCAAAGTGTACAAAACAAAGTTAGCTTTGCTGTATCCTGTGCTGCAGCTCTCAGCTGTAATCGCACGTCATGGGCAGGGCTGTATTTTTTCATGCGAGCAAATATTTCACGGTCTAAAAATCGCTATTTCACGATTAACATAATATTTATTAAACCAGAAAAATAGCGTTGTCACATTCAAAATGTATCATTTTCTCGAGGTATTATAAAACAAATGTTCTTAAATATTTAAATGCTTACCTGAAAAACTGTACATTGAAGAATATTCTCTTTATGTCCATGTTTTATTCTATTTTCACCATATCAAGCAAAAAATAAACAACTTTAGTAGAAATATTGTCCATCTTTGATGCAGCTGGTGTCTTTTTCGTTGAAGACATTTTAAAGAAATCATGCAGCTCTATGCAGTGTGTGCTCAAACTAAACCAGCTGTCAGGTTCCTAATAGCAATGCAACAGCTAGTGCGTCAATAAGGCACATGTTACATATATTTATTTAAGTCATGGGTCACGCATGAACTGTGCAATACATTTACTCAGGAGCTCTTGTCAGGATTGCAGGGTGTCCAGATCACACTCCCTCCTGCATCCCTGTTCTCTTACCACAATGTGCCACTCATTTCAGTCCGAGCAGCAGCATTGCTGCAGGAGGGAGCAGGAAGGGGAGACACTGCGATGCTTACAAGAAAAACATCTTTCTCCTGGCAAATATTCTTGAGGAAAAGTTGAAAACTGCTTGACCATCTTCAATCCGGGTTCTGTCCTGCAGACCTTCCTCATCTCTATAACTGACTCTCTCCTCTGCTCCATTCTAATTCTCCTTGACCTCCTCTGCCTAAGACACTGTCGATCATGCTATTCTCCACTCCTCTCTCTGATCTGGGGATCTCAGGTGCTTCTCTACCTGGTTTTCCTCCTATCTCTCTAACCACTCATTTCAGGTTTCCTGACATGGCTCTCTCTCGTCTCCTCACCTCCTCTCTACAGGTCCTTCAACGGGAAATACAGCATGGAAAAGACTTGCAAGATACCTTTGCCAATTTTATTGTTCAGAAATGTAGAAGGTATCATGGAAAATCAAATGCAAGTTTAACATAATGTGTGCCTCTTTCATATAGTGAAATCTACGAAGTGATGGCAGTTAGTGGAATTATTTTGTTTGCTATATGTACTTTAACTAGGGAGAACAGAGCTAGGAAGGTGCGTAAAGGAGAGGTTAAAGCGATAGTGTCCGTCGACGAAGGCTCTACCATGTGCTGGCTGGTCATGATGGGAGTTATACACCAAGTCTAGGTCAACTATCACATGGTAGAGCCTTCATCGAGAGGGAACTATCACTATTAGAAAACACATTTCTCATTATTTTCTTTAAACCCTAGATGTACCTTGCAGTTGTAATGATTCCTTGATACTTGCCCGGATTGGTTTTAAATTTGATGCTGTGACGTAGCAGCGGGCATCTGCCATTTGATAGAAGCCCACTAGAGCTGAAAGCTGATTGGCTGATTGTGCTAAATGCAGGGTTTAATGCATTCACTACTACCAGTCACGAGAGTGTCACAATGTATCTGTTTAGAAGAGACGCTGTCTGATTGTCATTTTTTTTCTCAGTTTTCAGAAATTCTCAGTCTTCAAGCCTCTTTGAGAAGTATTCAAAGCTGCAGAATCAACAGAAAGAAATGGACAAAACCTTCTCTGCTTTACAGAAGAACTATAAGAACGTGAATGAAAGTGGGATCCTTGGTAAATAATCATATTCATATATAAGCGTTGAGGTATCAAGCATCAAGCATTTTCATATTTGCAAAGTCCTGGGTGAATCTGTCTTGCATTCACTCAAATCCAATGACAGAAATGAGTGGACTAATCCACACGATCTGATTGAGATCAGTCGATTCAATGGGCTTATCAAGCAAAAATCATCCCATAGGAATGGGCCAGTAGGTACCTGGATCAAGCGTTTTAATGGAAGTCGGATGTAGTAGCCGCTAGAGGGTGCTAAACAAGCAGTGTTGAAATAATAGTCAAAATGACTTTAATAGTAACACAGTTAGGTTTAAGGGTTGAGATTAGGTTAGTTGTAGACATTACGTTTAGGGGTAGGGGGTAGATTTAGATTTAGATTTATTGTCTGTAGAAGTTATTACCTTGGCTGTATATTTTTCATGGTAAGAAATGGCTTATTACACTTTACGGTCTAGAAGTAGATATTTCACTGTGTCACGATTAAACAATATATTTTGTAAAACAGAAAAATAGTGATGTCACATTCAAAATTGATATTTTTTCTCGACAGTTATTGAACAACATATGTTACTAAATATTTAAATACTTAAATTGCAGAATATTTTGTTCTTTATATCCTCCTTTTAAATACATTCTGTTTTCACCATCAGTGAATTATCAAACAAAACATAAATAAAAATAACAACAGACACATGAAACATCCCCTTCTTGTACTGGACAGAGCAATCTTTAGCAGAAATATTTTCCATCTTTGATGCAGCTGGTGTCTTTTTCGTTGAAGACATTGTAAAGAAATCGTGCAGCTCTATGCAGTGTGTGTTCAATCCTTTAATGGAAGCAAACTAAACCGGCTTCCAGCTTTCTAAATGCACAGCATTTTCTCAATAAGGGAAACGTTTGCTGTACTTATTTATTATAAATTTAGAGTGACCAATTATTATTATTTATTTATTTTCCCCCAATTTGGAATGTCCAATTATGTTTTTTTCTGCTCACCACAGCGAGTCCCCACACAGCACAGACGTTCTGTGGGCGTCCTTCAATCTCACAAACCTAAAGCCAGAATCGTTTATACACTGAGCAATCCAGAGCAGAGGTGGGCGGGCTATCGGTCCAGAGAACAGAGATCAGCCCTGCTTCTTATCCACTCTGAATGTGCTCGATGTCTGGCCAGTAGGGTTCGCTGCTGCGCGATGAGGAGAAGCGATCCCTGCCGGTTTGCCATCCCCCATTCCTCACCCCGGGATTGTCGGAGCCAATGTGACTCCACCCTCCAGGTCCCCAGCAAAGTTCGGCCTCTTTGCACAGCCTGGACGGGAACTGGCGCCGTCCAAGCTGTATTTATTTCTAACCAGTAAAAAAATTGGTCTATTTCCACTATTCATTCAGAAATTTTCACGGGAACTACATATTACACGAGAATGGGTACGTTTCACAGAAATCATGAAATCCGTGATAACTGTGAAAAAATATAGCCTCAATGATTTACTAGTGTTAGGAGCATGATATTAAAAGAGAACTGACCTCAACATACATCAGATCCTTTGTTTTGGTAACGGGCAGCTTGCAGGTGTTAGGGTTGTAGAATGAGTTGGCTGTAGTGCTTCAATTCTTTATGCTCCAGTAAGTTTCCATGCACTTACAGTTGTTGATTGACAATTCTTTTTTTTTCCTTTTCTAGTGTGGAAATGGATTAGGAGTGCTTCAGGTACTGTATTTTAATTACAACTAACTGGAGAAATAAAAAAAAAAATAAATAGTTCAACTGGTCTCTGTTTTGCAAACTATGTATACATTATTGGTCCCTACTCACAAAATGTTAAGCTGTGTTTCCACATGCTTGCTTCAGCAAACAAGTCGCAGGTGAGGTCCAGCGTGGTTTCACACCTAGCTGTAATACAGAACAGCCAGGCCTTCCTAACTGATACAGTAACATGTATGCCAGGAACAGGCATCCCTGTCACAGCTGTAAATTCAATTGTAGAGCTAGCAGGATGTACATCAACAGTATGTACAGAAGAGTAGAGAATAAGAATTAGCAATGAAATGTTTCATCACAATTTGATAAGCAAGTCTCCAGATTTATGTAAAATGTATGAGATGCAGAGGGACGGATGTATGTATGTATGGACAGACTGGATCCCCACTATATCCTCAGAAACTGATACTCAATAGCTTATGCTAAATAATTTAATACCATATTTTAGTGCAATTGGATACCTGGTATATACGGGAGAATATGAAGTGTGACATTCATACGTATGACTGCCTCCACCATAACCCTTGCAAGGGGGCTCATCCCCAGCAAAGGATAATAATACCACCACATACAGTTTGTATTAGTAGACTGATATGAGAATTATGGTCTCCCCTCCTCTCTCTCTCGCCCCTTTACAGTTGATGTGACTCTGGATGTTGATACAGCAAACCCATGGCTCATCCTATCTGAGGACAGGAAAGAAGTAAAAGATGGAAACACACGACATGATCTCCCTGACAGTCCAAAGAGATTTGATCGTGTTGTCAGTGTCCTGGGCAAGCAGGGGTTCACCTCAGGAAGACACTACTGGCAAGTGGAGGTGGGGGAGAAGACTCAGTGGACTTTAGGAGTGGTCAAAGAATCCATCAACAGGACAGGGATGATTATAGTGAGCCCTGAGAACGGTTACTGGACTGTGTGGCTTAGAATTTCAAGTGGGTTCAGAGCTCTTACGAACACCCCAACTCCTCTCCCTCCGAGCTTGAAGCCTCGGAAACTGGGGGTGTATCTGGATTATGAGGAAGGTCAGGTGTCATTTTACAATGTGGAGACCAGATCTCACATCTTCACTTTCAATGACACCTTCACTGAGAAAATCTACCCATTTTTCAGTCCGGGTCTCTTTGAGCAGAAAAATGAAGCCCCATTGATCATCTATCCTGTCAGTGATCGAGACTGAATACGGTTCCCTTGGAATAATGATGTTTTGATTGATTGTTTTTCTTTAATTTTTTTTTTACCTTCCTACCTGTATCTCTTTCAGTGACTGCGATTCTCTAAGGTGATTTCAGTCAAATATATATTACTTTGGACATGTTTAACTGATTTTAATGTAATTCAAAGGTTTTTTAAATTCTTCCCATATTCATGAAATTAATAAAGTATTCATAAAATACTGATCGTACTTACCATGTTTAAAATATCACAAGAAACACATTACCTTTGTTGCTCATGTCACAGGGAATATTTTTTTTTCTAATTTATTCCCATTACTTTAGATTTTTTTAAATTTTATTCACACATCATTGGTAATTACACCAGTAATTAATTTTACTCTTTTACTCAGCAACATTTTCCAGGAGAAAGATTTTTAAATAAAAGAAACATACTCAAGTAAACTAACTTAATAATAAAGAGAATTTAATGTGTTAGAAGAGCTGTGCTGTGCTCCCGGGTGGCACATCCAGTAAAAGCACTCGCGTAGAGTGCAGGATGCGCTCTATAGTCTGGACGTCGCCGGTTCGAGTCCAGGTTATTCCTTTGCCGACCGAGGACGGGAGCTCCCAGGGGGCGGTGCACAACTGGCCGAGCGCCACCCGGGGGAGGGAGGGTTCGGTCGGGCAGCAGTGTGGAGTACTGGTTGGGGCTCTGGACTCTTGACTGGAGGGTCTTGGGTTCAATCCCCGGTGGGGACACTGCTGCTGTACCATTGAGCAAGGTACTTTACCTAGATTGCTCCAGTAAAAAACCAACTGTATAAATGGGTAATTGTATGTAAAAATTATGTGATATCTTGTAACAATTGTAAGTCGCCCTGGATAAGGGCGTCAGCTAATAAATTAATAATAATAATTAGGTCAGCCAGGGTGTCCTCGGCTCACCGCACACCAGCGACCCCTGTAGTCTGGCCGGCTTGCCTTTAAGCTGCCCGAGAGCTGCATTGTCCTCTGATGCTGTAGTTCTTGGGTGAGTCTGCAGTGTGAAAAAAAGCAGTCGGCTGACGGCACACGCTTCGGAGGACAGCGTGTGTTCATCTTCGCCCTCCCGAGTCAGCGCAGGGGTGGTAGTGGTGAGCTGAGCATAATAAAATAATTGGCCATTCCAAATTGGGAGAAAATAATTGGCAACGACTAAATTTATAAAAAAAGTACAGCTGTGCAAAGCTTACAGTGTCTATATAAGACCTATTACAAATCCGACCACAGAAAAACGACATCTTAAAACAAGTAGACATGCATATATCGAAAGCACAAGCTAACAAAACAAAATAGAAAGTTAACCGAAGGTTCTAAAAAGAAAGAATGAAACGGCACGTCCTGACTGCACCTCAGCAAGGTAAAAACAATCCTCTTCATGAGCTACAAACTCCCTTTTAAATGTTACCGGCTATCCTCAACAGGAAGGAAAGAATCGGCCCCAAACTATGGCAAGCCAAAAGGGACAACAACGCTGAAAGCGTAACAGTAAATATCAAGGCAAGTAAAGGCAAAGCGATAGCATTAACAATGAGCTACTGTACTGCTAAACAGATTCATTTAGAAAAAGTTAACTAACATATATATTAGTTAAAAAAAACTTTTTTTATTTTCAATAGAAATATTTGACAATAATTGTAGAATATAGAACATAGAATCTAGCCTGGCCAGGCAGTCAGCACTTCACTTAAGAATGACACAGTAATGTGCTTCTTACAGCACACCGTACAGCAGCCCCACATGTGTATTGTTTTATTTATTTTTTCACATTTTGACCACTTAAATTTTTTAATTGCCTCAAGATGGCTTCCCATGTCCCTGCATGGACTTCTCAGAACTACATTTCCCATCATCCTCCTGCTCACTGGTAAATCCAACTCAGTTACATATTGCAATTTAAAAGTTTAAAAAAGTGGTCAAAATGTAAAAAAAATAAATAAACCAACACACACCTTACGAAAATAGTTGTAGCAACAGTTGTAGAAACATGTAACACAATAGAACAGTTGTAGAAACATGTAACACAAGGAGGCTGTGTGGTCCAGTGGTTAAAGAAAAGGGCTTGTAACCAGGAGGTCCCCGGTTCGAATCCCACCTCAGCCACTGACTCATTGTGTGACCCTGAGCAAGTCACTTAACCTCCTTGTGCTCCGTCTTTCGGGTGAGACGTAATTGTAAGTGACTCTGCAGCTGATGCATGGTTCACACACCCTAGTCTCTGTAAGTCGCCTTGGATAAAGGCATCTGCTAAATAAACAAATAATAATAATAATAAAAAGGTCCTTATATACCCTTTAAATCACTTGTGCTATATAGCCCAATTTATACCAATTTATTAATATTGAGACTTGTTCAAATAATGACTGATAGTGGATTTCCTGTAACAGCGCTAACCTCAACGATGGTTCAGCCCTATCTGTTGTGTCTGTCATAAATAACTGTTTAAATAAGTAAAGGTTACCGTTTTCGGGTAAAACTGATTTTCACCGATACTCCCTGTCGATGTCCCACTTCAGGTTATCTCTGTTTATTTTAAAACCGACAGGAAGAATGTAATCTTTTTTTTAAATTAAGAATGCACGCGAGGCTGCTTTCAATTGATGAAAAGGGAGTTTTGAAGTCATTAGATTGGATGTTCCTGTTTTAAGTCTGATGTACAAAGTTAGTTTGTGATTTACAAGGTTTAAGGAGATGGGTAACAGCCATCCTTAATCTTTTAAGGTCTAGTGTGTGTGTGTGTGTGTGTGTGTGTGTGTGTGTGTGTGTGTGTGTGTATGTGTGTGTGTGTGTGTGTGTGTGTGTGTGTGTGTGTGTGTGTGTATGTGTGTGTGTGTGTGTGTGTGTGTGTGTGTGTGTGTGTGTGTGTATGTGTGTGTGTGTGTGTGTATGTATGTGTGTGTGGGTGTGTGTGTATGTATATGTGTGTGTGTGTGTATGTATATGTGTGTGTGTGTGTGTGTGTGTATATGTGTGTGTGTGTGTGTGTGTGTGTGTGTGTGTGTGTGTGTGTGTGTGTATGTGTGTATGTATGTGTGTGTGTGTGTGTGTGTGTATATGTGTGTGTGTGTGTATGTATGTGTGTGTGTGTTGTAACATAGCAGGGAGGGGGTTAAAGCCTCCCTGCGTAGAAAACATGTGCGGAATGCACATTTGTTTAGTTTAATTGAATTTGTTAATTGTTTTATTATTAATTATCCCCTGCACCTGGTAGCCATTGTTAAATTAGTACCAGGTGCAGGGTATTTAAGAGAGGCAGCTAGTCTGCTCATGGCTGCTGAGTAGGAGGCAGGCAGAGGTACTCTGCTTCCCAGCAGTCGTAAGGTAAAAAGGTGTTGTTTATTGTGTAGTGGGAAAACAGCCTAGCTGTCCCACTGGTAGTCAGGGTGTTCCTGCGGTTTAGTTAGTGCTCGTACAGAGCTAGGTGTTTGTTTTGTATTTTGTGTGTTTATTTTGTGTTTATTAAAAATTAAGTGCACCAGCACTGAAAAATCCATTTCTGTGTGCTGGGTCAATTTTTAAAGGGGCAACGAACCGTGTGAGGTGCAAATCTATTACTGTGTGTGTGTGTGTGTGTGTGTGGGTGTGGGTGTGGTAGTCTTTAAGAACAGCCTGCAGAGACAGGTACCTACTGTGCACAAGAGGTGTGTTCTGGCAGTTATTTGGAAACAATAAAACATGGAAACGCATTGTAGCAGGGCCAGAGCTAGCTCAAGTGGTGCACTAACAGAGATGATACAAAATAATAGTCATTTTAATTCTCTTTGCCAGAGCGAAATATAGACACAAAATATGATCTATGCTTTGTGGTATAGAATTGTTCAAATTATTTCTCCTCTGTTTGTGAAAATGGACACATCCTTTGAAGTTTTTCTGCATTTGCTTTTGGTTTCTGTTAATTAGAAAACAGAAACCAAAAGCAAATGCAGAAAAACTTCAAAGGATGTGTCCATTTTCACAAACAGAGGAGAAATAATTTGAACAATTCTATACCACAAAGCATAGATCATATGTTGTGTCTTAACTAGTTTATTTATTTTTCTAATAAAGTGAACTTTTTTGGTTTATGGGAATCTCACTTTTTTAACTTCATTATTTGCTTGCCCTGTGTTTCTGTATAGCTTTTTAATCCATCTGTACGCATACACTTATTTTTACACATATCTCGATGATCCCTTATTAAATTTTCAGGGAAGTTGATAATTCTTATTTTGTGTTACTCTATAAATACTGTTGATATGTTACTGACAAAAAAAGAGATTATTTGTTAGGATTTATTAATCTATTTCGGCATATTCTAAATGTGATAGCAGTGCCTTGGAGTTCAGAGGGAATCACATTGTGCTACAGCAAGCAACTCAGCCCGTCAATCACAAATCAATTATTTTGTCAGCGACGATGCTGCACTGATTCTGGTCCAGTAATAACACATTATTTTACAGCGCCAGTCCTATCAGTGCACTGGTGCTGTAGATGTAAAGGGTTAGCTCCAGTAATAACACATTATTTTACTGTCGTAAACAGAACTAGGTGAATCAAAGCTCTGGGAGGGATTCCTGTGTATGAAAGCTCAGTAATGGATGGTAGCAGGACGATGCCTGAAGTATACTTGACTTCCCTATGCAGTGCCTGTCTACCCTCTGCTTACATTACACTATGTTACAGCTGAAATGTGTTTCCTTTTTCAGATCGCACAAGAACTAAGATGTCCTCAAAAAGATGTAAGACTGGTAGGTGCTTGCCACTATTCCACTTTTACACATTTCAACCAAAGAACTAGTTAAGACACAAAATATGATCTATGCTTTGTGGTATAGAATTGTTCAAATTATTTCTCCTCTGTTTGTGAAAATGGACACATCCTTTGAAGTTTTTCTGCATTTGCTTTTGGTTTCTGTTTTTCTAATAAAGTGAACTTTTTTTGGTTTATGGGAATCTCACTTTTTTAACTTCATTATTTGCTTGCCCTGTGTTTCTGTATAGCTTTTTAATCCATCTGTACGCCACACTTATTTTTACACATATCTCGATGATCCCTTATTAAATTTTCAGGGGAAGTTGATAATTCTTATTTTGTGTTACTCTATAAATACTGTTGATATGTTACTGACAAAAAAAGAGATTATTTGTTAGGATTTATTAATCTATTTCGGCATATTCTAAATGTGATAGCAGTGCCTTGGAGTTCAGAGGGAATCACATTGTGCTACAGCAAGCAACTCAGCCCGTCAATCACAAATCAATTATTTTGTCAGCGACGATGCTGCACTGATTCTGGTCCAGTAATAACACATTATTTTACAGCACTAGTCCTATCAGTGCGCTGGTGCTGTAGATGTAAAGGGTTAGCTCCAGTAATAACACATTATTTAACAGCGCCAGTCCTATCAGTGCACTGGTGCTGTAGGTGTAAAGGGTTAGCTCCAGTAATAACACATTATTTTACAGCGCCAGTCCTATCAGTGCACTGGTGCTGTAGATGTAAAGGGTTAGCTCCAGTAATAACACATTATTTTACAGCGCTAGTCCTATCAGTGCTCTGGTGCTGTAGGTGTAAAGGGTTAGCTCCAGTAATAACACATTATTTTACAGCGCCAGTCCTATCAGTGCGCTGGTGCTGTAGATGTAAAGGGTTAGCTCCAGTAATAACACATTATTTTACAGCGCCAGTCCTATCAGTGCACTGGTGCTGTAGGTGTAAAGGGTTAGCTCCAGTAATAACACATTATTTTACAGCGCCAGTCCTATCAGTGCACTGGTGCTGTAGATGTAAAGGGTTAGCTCCAGTAATAACACATTATTTTACAGCGCCAGTCCTATCAGTGCGCTGGTGCTGTAGGTGTAAAGGGTTAGCTCCAGTAATAACACATTATTTTACAGCGCTAGTCCTATCAGTGCATTGGTGCTGTAGGTGTAAAGGGTTAGCTCCAGTAATAACACATTATTTTACGGCACCAGTCCTATCAGTGCGCTGGTGCTGTAGGTGTAAAGGGTTAGCTCCAGTAATAACACGTTATTTTACGGCGCCAGTCCTATCAGTGCGCTGGTGCTGTAGGTGTAAAGGGTTAGCTCCAGTAATAACACATTATTTTACAGCGCTAGTCCTATCAGTGCGCTGGTGCTGTAGGTGTAAAGGGTTAGCTCCAGTAATTTCACATTTTGTTCCCTGTTTTTCCCATTGCTATGGTATATACTGTAGATTACTGTAGTCTTTTTAACTCTTCATAGCCCAGTGGCAACTACAGTTGCCAGTCAGATGTTTCTTTTTTTCTAAGTGGAGACATGTGTTGGTGGACAATGCCAGTTCCATGAATACTTAAACCTTTTCTATCTCTGTGAACGGCAAGGTCTGTAGGAGACAAACACCACACCTTATATTGGCCAGAGATGTGATGCTGCACTCCACGGCGTGTGAGGCTGTCCTGACTGCCCATTGGGAACTGCTAGCCTCAAAATCTGTGATCGCACAAAAGGAAAAAAATAAATAATTACATTTGATTTCCAACTTGTTTACAATAAAGAATTTGTAATTTCAATTACTATGGTTAAAATGCTTTAACATACCGCTCAGAGTTTTACAATGCTTACCAATGTGCTGCATCACACTTTGCTGTGCTTCTACTATGGGAAACGTTTATGAGGGTGGCGTACAGCAACGGACAGTGCTCCATCATTGCAGGTGTGTGTATTGGGGTTAAGTTTCTAAACCTATGATTTGTCATTTTTATAAAGGTTTACTGTCGTAAACAGAACTAGGTGAATCAAAGCTCTGGGAGGGATTCCTGTGTATGAAAGCTCAGTAATGGATGGTAGCAGGATGATGCCTGAAGTATACTTGACTTCCCTATGCAGTGTCTGTCTACCCTCTGCTTACATTACACTATGGTACAGCTGAAATGTGCTTCCTTTTTCAGATCGCACAAGAACTAAGATGTCCTCAGAAAGATGTAAGACTGGTAGGTGCTTGCCACTATGCCACTTTTACACATTTCAACCAAATAACTAGTTAACAATTTGTAACCAGGTTCCTTCTATCAGATAAGAAACCAAAGTGCAATGGGCAGCGTACACCTTTGTGGAGGAACATAGATGAAGCTGGTAGTTCCCATCCCTGATAGCTATTGGAAGACTGTGTGCTGATGATGTACAAGGAAATGTGGGTGATCCCTTCATCGACTGTGGCTGGGAGTTCCCAGGGGGCTGCACACAATTGGCCGTGCGCCGGTGGGATTGGGCGGGTTGAAGTCGGCTGGGTGATCATTGCCTCACTGCGCACCAGTGACTCCTGTGGCTGGCTGGGTGCCTGCGGGCCGGCAGTGCTGTCATTCAGACCTGCGTTTGTCCTCTGATGAGACAGGTCTAGTGGCTTCACTGTGGGCTTGCAGTAAAAAAGCAGATGGCTTGACAGCACACGTTTCGGAGGACGCGAGTGCTCGTCTTCGTCTCTCCGAGTTGGTGCGGGGGTTGCAGCGGTGAGCCAGGTTGAATAATAATTGCATAATAATTCCAAATTGGGTATAAAAATGGGGGGGGGGAATTTATAATAATAATAATAATAATAATAAAAATAATAATAATAATAATAATAATAATAATAATAGTAGAACTAAAATGTATTGTTATTATTATTTAGTAACAGTAGTATTTAAAGGTTTGTTATAAGTAGTGACAGTAATATACTAGTATTAAAAGGTATTTTATTTTTGTTATTAGTAATAGTCGTTGCAGTATTAAAAGGTTATTTTTTGTTTTAATATATTAACCCTTCTCCCTCCCCTTCTCCTCTGACTGTCTCCCTCCCCCACTCCCACTTCATCCTCCTCTCTCATTCCCCTCTCCCACTTCCCTTTCTCTATCCCTAACCCACTCTCTTCCCTCTCTCTAACCCACTCCATCTCCCCATTGCCTAACCCCTCCCCTCCCTCTGCCAATCTCTACCCCATCTCCTCATTCCTTATTCCCATCCTCTCCCCTCACCCTTTCTCTCCCTTCACACTCTGCCTTCCCCCTCCCTCCCCTCTCCTTCACTAAACTCTCCCTCTCCCCCATTACAGGATTGCATTTTGTTGACGAGCACCGTGAGTTGCTGATTCAGCAAGTATCCAGCGTAGCGCCAATTCTCGACTCCCTGCTCGCCCGGACGTTTCTCAGTAACGAGCAATGTGATGAGATTTTGGCAGAAAAGACTCCGGCGGCGCAAATGAGAATGTTATACAAGTTCACCCGGGGGTGGGGGAATCCCCAGAAGGACGTCTTTATGGAAATCCTGAAGAAACAGCCACACCTGAGTGTTCTTCACACTTCCAGTGAGTGGATGCTGCCGTGGTTCTCTCTCTCTCTCTCTCTCTCTCTCTCTCTCTCTCTCTCTCTCTCTCTCTCTCTCTCTCTCTCTCTCTCTCTCTCTCTCTCTCTCTCTCTGTCAATCTCTCAATCATCTGTTGTCTTCCTCCACCACTGTTCATTGATTCTGTAGTAGGTCACAAGAGCTATTAAACAGTTATACATATGTTCCTGCCAGTGTATGTAAACTATAAGAAGTGACAGCCCATTAAAAAGCATTGTTAGTACTTGTATACTTGTATATCTGAGTATTTCTAACTGTTCCTCTTTTTTTCAGATCACAGTGAGGGTGAGGTGAAAAATACAATTCAGACAGGTAGGTGGCTTCTCAAATGCCTAAACAACCCTGACAAGACATATTTTGAGGATCCCAGAATGTAGTTTCTTAGTTAGCTGTGAGATTATTTGTTTATTAATCTCTTTAGACACATTCTTGATTATTTACTCTTTTATTTCGTTTTTAAATATCGGGATGTTTTGAAAGAGTTTCTGTTTCTTTCTTCTTCAGACATATGTGTATATTTCATTGTATTTTTAAATTATGCATTGTGATTTACATTTCTACAGATTATAAAGAAAATACTGCAAACAGATATAAAAAAACAAAAGACTACAACTCCCTTCAAGGAGAAAGGGTGGATTTAAGAAAGCGCTACACAAGACTGCAAATGCTGAACAAACATTGCCAGGAAAAGGAAAAGGAACTTCAACTGAAATCAAGAGGAGAGGAATACATGGAGCAGATGAAGAGACATAAAGATGAAGACACATGCATTGAAATTCAAGATTTGTTTGCTTCACACAAGAAAGATGAAGAAGAACCAGTGACTGTTGTACTGCATGGACCAGCCGGGATTGGAAAGACATTCACAGTCAACAAAATTATGATGGACTGGGCTTCAAACAACCTCTTCGATGGCAGATTTGATTATGTTTTCCATTTCAACTGTCGAGAACTCAACACATGCACAGATGACGTTAGCTTGGTTGATTTGATTTTGAACAGTGCTGAAGAGTTGCAGCCGGCTATTGAAGAGATACTGGCCCATCCAGAAAAACTTCTGTTCATTATTGATGGTTTTGATGAACTGAAGTTCTCTCTGGATCAAGTAAATGTTGGTGTAGCCAGAGACTGGAATACAAGACATCCAGTTGAAATCACATTATGTCGTTTGCTTAAGAAGAAAATTCTTTCCAAGTCTAAACTGTTAATCACAACAAGAGCAACGGCTTTAGAGAATCTTGGCAGAATTGTGGATGTTGAGCGCTGTGTAGAAATACTTGGTTTTTCAGAAGGAGAAATAAAGGAATATGTTTCAAAATTTTATCAAAACGAGCAGCAAGCTTCAGTCGTTTTTAACTACATTGCAGAAAATGAAGCAGTGTTTTCAATGTGCTTTGTTCCAGTTGTTTGTTGGATCGTTTGTTCAGTGATGAAAGATCACGTAAATCATGAAGAAAGTCTTGCAAAGAAATTGAAAACAACCACCCAGATTTTTGCTAATTTTGTAAATAAATTATTGAAACATCATGGCGCTAGTTTAGACTCACAAATTCTTCAGCAAGTTGGTTCATTGGCATTACAGGAGTTATCAAAAAGCAAGTGCTATTTGAGAAACAGGATCTGGTAGAGCTATCTTTAGATCCAGCTCAGTGTAGATCTACTTTTTTCAGCGAAGTCATTATTAAGCAGGAGCTGGATAAGAAGTCCATGTACCATTTCTTTCATTTAAGCATTCAAGAGTTATTTGCTGCCTTCTTTTGTGCTACAAGCAAAGATGACAAAGTTGTAGAAAACATGTTGAAGGAGTCAATGACTACAGAGAGAGATCACCTTGTACATGTCGTTCGCTTTCTGTTTGGACTGTCGAATGTGAAAACTCTAAAAATGATTCAAGACAACTTCACTGAGCCTTCATCTGTCCTGAGAACACAGTTAGAAAAATGGATTCCGCAAGCTGTGTGTTCTTACGAGGATAAGCCCCGTTATTTTGTTGAACTGTTGAACTGCTTTTATGAGACCCAGGATGAGGAGTTTGTTAAATGTGCAATGAAAAACATCAACACAGTTAACATGAAAGAATGCCATTTAAATAAAAGTGCTTGCCTGGCGATTAGGTACTGTATTGAACAAAGCGATCAGGTGGATAAGCTAGATGCATTTGGATGCTCTTTGAGAGAAGAAGAAGTGAAGGTCCTTTTAGGAGTGCTTCCTAAATGTCAGTCTATATTGTAAGTATTGAAATATACAGATACAGTATTATTACCTTTTGTAGATGTGACTTTATTATTATTATTTATTTATTAGCAGACATCCTTATCCAGGGCAACTTACAATTGTTACAAGATATCACATTAATTTTACATACAATTACCCATTTATGCAGTTGGGTTTTTACTGGAGCAATCTAGGTAAAGTACCTTGCTCAAGGGTACAGCAGCATTGTCCTCCACTGGGGATTGAACCCACAACCCTCTGGTCAAGAGTCCAGAGCCCTAACCACTACTCCACACTGCTGCCCTGACTTTAAAATGTTAAGTACAAGTGAATACAAAAATAGATTTTAGTTTGTTGCTCAGAAACACTCTACCATCTATTTGTTCACACTTTCTGCATAGCTGTAGTAAATCCAATACTTTTTGTGAACCTTTTCTTTCATACCAGCAAAACCTTCAACCTTGTTAAACATTTCTAATGACCAGTATGTCACATAGAATGTTTTTTTTATATCTACGGTATGATACAAGATTAGTATGTTTTGTAATTTTTGTGCCTTTTGCTGAACACTACAGGTTAGATGCTGGGGACCTGACAACAAACACAACATTGGAAATCTGTGAAACCCTGTCTGCACATTGCTTTTCAGACTACATTAACCTGGGCATAGAAGAGTTATCAGGAAGAATTAGTTTATTCTTGCGAATAAGCAAAGAATACACATTCTCCAGGTAGAAACATGTTTTGTCCTTTATTACAAAACGCATCTGAACTTTTAAAAAGGTTGTATGTACTATACGTCTGCATTGATAGCAAATAAACAGAAATATCCAATATTCTGTGGCTTCAATATCAATGTACTTATTTTTGTTATTTTACATATGGACACTATTGATAGATTTCCAAAATAATATTAGGTATTTTGATCCAGCTGCTTGCCAACCAGTATAAATTTAATCTGATTAAGCCGATGTAGATTTCAGTTTTTTCAGTGCTACAAGAGTGGCTGTTTCATTACTGGGACACAAAGTGCTTGATTTTGAAGCTGTGTGAAGCGCAAAGTTCTTTACTGTAGTGTGGAATTGCTCGATCCCCTTTGAGTTGTGATTTTGCATTGGCTTTATTTCCCTGAACATTATACAAAAAGTGCAGCGGGGAAAGTACGTCAATCTGAAAAATGCTCTTCTTATAGTTTGTATGCCATTGGATCAGAAGCTTTGGACATCTGCTTCAAGATTATCCCAAAATATAAATTCAAAAGGATAGACCTAAACTTTTATGGTTTCAAACTTGGAGAAGAATCAACAAAGCACCTAACTGAAATACTGAAGGGTTCAATGTACAATCTTGAATATCTAAGGTATGTGAAAGTTTTATTTTATTAATTAATATCTTTATGTATACATTTTTTATTAGGAATTGACAGGGATGTGAACTATAAATAATTGTATCTACATGTGTATTAATATTGCACATATATAGTTTTTTGGTATTGGCACTAAATTATTGCGTACTGTATTTTAGTAAGATTGAATTTGTAAATCGCAAATCTGTACCACATGGGCTGTATGAAAGTTGGCTATATTGTATATAGCAATGTATTTATGTGCAAATAGATAAGATCAAGAAAAATCCAATAAAAGAAAGTCTTTGTCCTGTAAGATTTAACTTCCAGTAGATGCAGTGGTAAAATCGTAGTGTAAAGATTCAGGGGTAGATGTACTAAAGTGTTGCAGCTGTTGCAAACCAGTTTCAAACGAGTCGGAAATCTAGACATGCACAATGCTGTTAGCGACTTTTTATAGAATGCTTTGCTTTGAATTCAAAATGGATTTCCTCATTTTAATATAATATCAAAGGCATTTGAATCCACAGAGTGAATCACTAATCAGTAGTTACAATAAATTCAAGCTTTATTTTCAATTACGTGCCTCTATTACAAGTCTGAAGAGTAATCTGAAGGACCCACGCCGAATTCTCTTAAATTCTAGAAAAAATGGAGCATTCCATTTCACACTGAGGTTGTTCACTTTTTCATGACCCACACTGCCACAGCAACCAGTTCGATATACACACAGCTACCACAAGTGTTCTCGGTATGTGACTGTGACCGGGTGTTACGTCACGTGCGTGGATAGCCGCTGTTTACCAAGTACAGAGAGACAACTGGGGGTGGAGTTGAAACGCCGGCACAGGCGTGCAGGATTTATTAATACAAACAGAAACGAAATAAAAGGTGGTCATGTGACGTTACCAGCCATGGTAACGCACAGAGGACACATACAGCAAGCTGTACAAAAGGCAAAATAAAACACAATACAAAAACTACAAATAAAAGGTGCCCCAGAGGACGAGCGCTAGCCTTAAAACGAGGCGTCCCGCTCCAGGAACCGGCTACACTACGTAACCCTCGCTATACATCACATGGGATCACAATCCCCTAACTAACCTACTCATGAGCCGGTATTCATACAACGACTCGTGCTGCCTCATACGGCCTTGGCTGGGCATTGCCTTCACAAGCACCGCTTGCAGTCTCAGGGTTGCGTAGCGGTCGTTCCTGCAGAGTGGACCCTCTCCTTCAGAGTATACGCCACTCCCCTCTGGCATGGCGTTACAGTCTCCCCGAACCATCTCCCGCGGATGCTTTTGAACTGACAGACACTCGATCAAGACCCGCCCACCTGCTGTTTGAGGTCCAGCACAGCCAATCACTTGCTGCCCTTCCCCTCAACCAAGCCTAGCAGCCAGCAAGTCTCAATCGAGCGCCTGTCTGGAAACAATAAATGTAATTTAACAAATCAACTCCAAAACGACATACAATAAACCCATTTCCCCATACAAATGTTATCAACACTCAATACACACATGCAGGGTAATCGCCCTGCTACAGTGACACATGTAGTTTATACTTAAAATACAATCGAAAAGAAAATAACATTCAAATTCCTATGTTGCTACCATGGTAAAGTTATCTCAATATCCTCAGCAAGAATTCGGGTCGAGGGCTCCCGAGTGGCGCATCAAGTAAAGGCACTCCACGTGGCATGCAGGATGCGCTCTATAGCCTGGACATCGCGAGTTCGAGTCCAGGCTATTCCTTTGCCGACTGAGGACGTGAGCTTCTAGGGGGCAGCGCTCAATTGGCTGAGCGCCACCCAGGGGGGAGGGAGGGTGGGTGGGTTAGGTCGGCCAGGGTGTCCTCGGCTCACTGCGCACCAGCGACCCCTGTAGTCTGGCCAGGCGCCTGCGGGCTTGCCTGTAAGCCCGAGAGCTGTGTTGTCCTCCAACGCTGTAACTCTTGGGTGGCTGCATGGTGAGTCCGCAGTGTGAAAAAAAGCAGTCGGCTGACGGCACACGCTTCGGAGGACAGTGTGTGTTCATCTTTGCCCTCCCGAGTCAGCGCAGGGGTGGTAGTGGTGAGCTGAGCATAATAAAATAATTGGCGATTCCAAATTGGGAAAAAATAATACAAATAATTGGCAACGACTAAATTTATAAAAAAAAAAAAAAAAAAGAATTCAAAAAAAAACGCTCCTTTCAGTACCATTGTTTTGAAAACCATAAGTGGGTTGAATACTGTTAAAAAAATGCAGCCTTTTGTTTTGCATGCAAACATTTCAGGTCAAAACACAGCAGCAGATTAACATAGATGCATTGTTTAATCGTGGCTTTAACAACAGGAAAAGAGCTCTTGATTCTCTGAGAGCGTTAAAAGGCAGCAGTGCACAAGGCCAGCATGTTGGCATGGGCAGCCTTCAGAGATAGTAAGGTGCATGGTGATGTAGAGCAGCAGTTACAACCGGCAAATTAAAATGAAATCAGAGAAAGACACGAGTATCTCCGATGCATCGTTGGTGTCACACTATTTCTCGGAAAACAAGGAATACCATTTAGAGGTTGTGACGAAACAGAATATAGCCAAAGTAGAGGACATTTTGTGGAGTGCTTCAATTTACTGACACAATGACCCCTTTCTTCAAAATTACAAAGCGCCATCCAAAACTAGCTATCTTTCCCCTTCGTCTCAGAATGAGATTATTCAGTGCTGTTCAGAACAAGTAACATCCAGCATAGTCAATGAATTGAAGACATCAGGAATGTATGTGATTATGGCAGATGAAACCAGGGACACACATAAGAAGCAGTTAGCACGCTGAGGACGATATGGGATTTAAAACCATTTAATGAAGAAGCAATCACCGAATCGGTACAGCACAGACTAATTAACGGATTAGATGATCTTCAATGTGTGGCACAGACATATGATGGTGCATCTGTTATGAGTGGAGCAAGCGGTGGTGCTCAAGCTAAGTTTCAGAAATACCACCCAGAAGCAGTCTATGTCCTTTGTTATGAACGTGAACTCAACCTGGTGTTATGCCACACTTGTAAAGCAATCAAAGAAGCTACTGAGTTTTTTTTTTACTATATTAGAAAATGTGTACTTCTTATTTAATGTTTCCCTAATAAATCACAAAAGTTTCGCTGATGTTCAAGCTCAATGTGGATTAAAGCAAAGTGAACTGGTACAGCTCTCGGGTACTTGTTGGTCTTGCCAGGTATGTTCTGTGAATGCATGGATAACAAACTTTCCAGCCATCCTCCAGTATTCGGTCTACAACTGCTGTTGGTTTGTTAGCAAAACTGTGGAAATTGTCTTTTTATGTTCCATTCTCTTCTTGGCACAACAGAAGGCTTTCATAAGCTGCTCCAAAAAGAAAACCTTGATCTGGCCCAAGCAATAGATTTTAAAGAAGCAGTATACAGCACTTTGAAGAACTTGAGAACAAATGAAAAGGCAAAAGAACTATTTGATAATGCCAGGGCTTTGTGTACCAACAGCAATACTGGCATTCAGGAAACATCTCTGAAAAGCAGAACATTATTTTATCCCTGTTTAGACGGGATGCTTGCTGAACTTGACCAGCGGTTCTCTAGTATCAAAGCAGAGCGAATGATGGGCATTCGGGCGTGCAATCCACTCCCAACAAACTTTCTCTCTGCAATAGACTTAACTGCACTTGGAAAACACAACCAAATAGAACTGTAAAATGTATTTTTGTAAGTCGCCCTGGATAAGGGCGTCTGCTAATAAATAAATAATAATAATAAACAAGAGGAAATACTTGTTGCTAAAAATTACTTGGCTCATAAACAAGAGAATGGTGAGATTATACAATATCCTTAAAAAAACTGACAGTTTCAGGGTGGAGAAAATTACTGATGCATCCTGGTAGCAAAGTTTATTTAAAACTTTTATTTGCCATAATAGCCATTGCTAATTCATTTTTGTTTTTTGTTTACTGTTTCTAGTTTTAGTGCTGAGAGATTAACTTTAAGAACGATGAAGAATGCAATCAGTCTTATTCTTGGGATTAAAGGGAGATATCTTAAACTAGATATATCAAGAGCATCAGATGGATTTACATTGATTTGTGGCAATGAAGATAAAGACGCACCACATGTGTTCAGTTTCTGATGGATAACATAAATGAAGAAAAGGACGACGAGAGTGAAAATGAGGACGATATTAAAGAGAAGGTGGAGGCTAAAGACAAAACCAAAGGGGTCTTGGACAGGGACACCAATCCTAGGTATGTTTTTTATTTACATTTTGCTTAATTATTAGCAATTCTATCTATCTTCATTATTATTATTATTTATTTCTTAGTAGACGCCATTATCCAGGGCGACTTACAATTGTTACAAGACATCACATTATTTTTACATACAATTACCCATTTATACAGTTGTGTTTTTACTGGAGCAATCTAGGTAAAGTACCTTGCTCAAGGGTACAGCAGCAGTGTCCTCCACCTGGGATTGAACCCACGACCCTCCGGTCAAGAGTAAAAGAAACGACTCAATGCTAGAACTTAAATGAAAAAAAAACATTCTGTTTCATGCCTGTTTTGTAAGGTCTCAAATAAATAACTACAGCAACACTTTACAATGATAAACTTTACTTTGTAATACCGTATATAAAAACTGGCGGATTAGCCAAGCCTACAGCTATCCATTCAGTAGTGTTATTTCGTTAATGGACGAAACACATACACACATTTAACCTACAACGTCCCAAGTCTCTCTTATTGTAAATATTGAAAAGGTGTCTGTAGTCATTGTGCTGTATCCTGTGCATATACTGTGTGTGTGTGTGTATATATATATATATATATATATTGACAAAGCCCTTCGTTGTTTTAGGATGCTTGTACACAAATCGGCACGGGAGACAACACACACTGACAAACACAGTAAAGTTCCTTTCAAACAGGACGGTGCCTGTGTGTGTGTTTATTGTCGTACGTTTGGTCAAAACAATAATACACAGTTCGTTGGCACAGATCGGGTTCTTGGGTACAATCAGGGTTAAACAGCCAGCAGAGTAATCATAATGGTCAGAGGTCATACACAAGAAATCCAATATTAATAATAATAATAATAATAATAATAATAATAATAATAATAATAATAATATGCAACAGCAAAACACCACCACTCTGCACCAACCTTACTCTGCACCAGCCTTACTCTCCTACTCCCTTTCATCTTCATTTAATGTTTAAAACATGATAGTGCCATGGAATTTGAAACTATACTAGTGTACGTATTTTCCAATTTTTTATATTCTGATGAAAAACGCACCACCTAAGTTCTTTAGGGGATTTTTCACAAAAATACTTTTCGCTTATGCAATTTTTTTTAAGGGCCCCACTGCAGTACCCTGTATAGTAATGCAGTATTGTGGAACTTTCCCACAGAACCTAATGTATGCCTCTACTTGCCTCTACTTGGAAGCTAGTGTTCTGTGATTTGTAGGATACTCTTCTTCTGAAAAATGTAAATACTGCAGACAAGTTTATTTAAAACAAGAAGTAAATATCCACACTACAAGAAAAAGGAGCAACTTCCCTTCCTCAAACATGCTTGTGAAATTGGTGTTTTGTTCCTCAGGTTAACAGTCACTGGACTAAATGATGAATCCATGAAGCAGATATGTGATACTTTGAAAAAAGTACACTCGGTACTGCATACACTGAGGTAAGTATGATTTACTGAAGTAGCTGGTGTTCCCAGGAATAAAAGTTCAATTTATATATATATATATATATATATATATATATATATATATATATATTAGTAACTATGAAGCTCCCTTTTATTGTCATTTGAAGAGCTGTTCTAAATTTCAATCCCTGATGTACTTTGGCAGACCCAAATACTGTTACAGGCCCACTGTGCATGGTTTAAGGTGAAATAAGCACAGAGGCTTCCAATGTTAAGTATTTCTCCCGGACCTGAATGACTTTAACTGCTCCTCCAGTTTTATCAGTCAGTGTTTATTACATTATTACACATTAGAAGCTAATGGATTTTACGTTTTGTCAAATAGTATTTTAAACAGTGAATTTTACGTTTTTTGGTTTTAGTTTTTCTAAAAACAACTTGACAGAAGCCTGTGTCCCTGATATCTGCATGATCCTGGCCATGCAAACCTCTCTGAAGTGCCTTAAACTGGGAAGCAATCACCTTGGAGACACTGGAGTTAAACAGCTGTGCACTGCTTTCAATGGACAGCAGTTAGAAGTTCTAAAGTTAGTAAAGTATTTTAATGTTAATAAAGTATTTTATTTCTTGTCAAACAGTGAAAGTATTGATAGAATATGTACTTGGACAATTACTGATAAAACAGTTAATTTTTAACCAGTATGCATACCTAGCTAACATTTTTTATTAAAAATCTGGGACCTTAAAAAAACAGCAAAGCACTTATCCAATATAACTATAATGCTTACATATTTGTAGTTCTAGCTGCTCCCTCCTATCCAGCAGAGTCTGCTGTTAGAGCAAGGGATGGAGGAACTGTGGTTTCAAACACTGACACATGTGGCCATGTTTATTATTTTACACATGCATGTGCAGTACCTTGTGCCACCACAGAGCTACCAGCAATGGTTTGACTCAGGATATTGCTTCTTCAGCTGGGCCGAAAACCCGAAACAAAACAGCAAAATAAAACAGTATTTAAAAAATCTGAAAACAAAAAGCTTGCTGTATCTGGCCCAATGTGCGAAAAATGTACTTTGGCAATATCTAATCTTGCAAATCTAAATTTCTGTTTCTTTATTTTATTTACCATATCTCAATCCATTGCTTTCTGTTCTCTGTCTGAGTTTTATTTAGAACAATCACAACATCAGAATCCCTGTTTTTTATTTTTATTAAATATATTATTATTTCTATTTTCAGTTTATCTGCAAACAATTTGACAGAAGCCTGTGTCCCTGATATCTGCATGATCCTGGCCAGGCAAACCTCTCTGAAGCGCCTTGAACTGGGAAGCAATCACCTTGGAGACAGTGGAGTTAAACAGCTGTGCACTGCTTTCAATGGACAGCAGTTAGAAGTTCTAAAGTTAGTACAAATAGTATTAGTTAGTAAAGCACTTTTGTGTATATTTCTGGTAAAATATACTGTTGAATTAAAGTACTGATAGATAAACCATACCACAAAATACTTGAAAATGTATCAGGTATAAGCAGTGTATTTGTAAGTAGCACATAACTCATTTTAATGAATTAAAACCCAAGGGAAGAAGGAAAGCCGTTTTACAGACCTATAGAAAATGATTTCAATCTAGTTATGGGGCTTTCTGTCCACCAAGAAGTGGACAGGTAATATGTCCACCTAATGTAATCTACCGCATGCATAAATAGCTAAACTAGTGTATGAAAAGATGTAGACCATTTCAGGGACACACTCAAAAGAAAAATGGTGCTGGCATTCACCGGGTATTCAACTTCCATTCATTATATAAACCAGCAGGAGGGAAAAAGGCCTGAAAACTGTCTTCTAGCAGAACTACAAGAGTAATGCAGGAAATAAAGTCTCTCCTAGCAGCTACTCACCAGGGGTCGTTTTAAGAATTTCATCTATCTCAAACCATCACTGTTTCTTAGTTTAAACCCCTGTATATACATATAAAAGAGGAACCTGCTCTTACTTGACACAAGGAGGGCCTCTGTTTCTACATCAGCAGGGGCAAACATAACAGTTTAACCTCTCTTGCAAGGTCAAGGTGTCCATGGAAGACTTCTGGAAAGCAGGATTGTGTTTTTAGTCAGTGTTACCTTTACTGCACTGCATTGTTGATAGCAATGTATTTTATGTTTTTGTCCACAGTTTATCTGCAAACAACTTGACAGAAGCCTGTGTCCCTGATATCTGCATGATCCTGGCCATGCAAACCTCTCTGGAACGCCTTGAACTGGAAAAGAATGGCTTTGGAGACAATGGGGTTAAACAGCTCTGCACTGCTTTGACTAGTTTGCAGTTAAAAAGTTTAAGGTTAGTAGAATTTTTGTGTGTATGTTTGGTAAATATAGTGTTACATGATAAAACTGGTCACCCATTCTTTCACAATATCATTCCACCGCACCTATATTTTCATTGTAAGTATGGAACACATCTTTTCACATCTTTAACCATGGCTCCCTTTGCACTTTAAATAAAAAGTTAAACAATTGGCAAACAGAAACTTTATTTTACTTCACTTTTTACAATTAAATGTAAAATAATTACCTAAATTGAAACACAATCTGATGCACTACATTTTACAAAGGTCCAAGTAAAAAAAATAAATAAATAAATGACTCTTTGTATTTTTTAGTATGCTTTGGGTATATAAAGATATGATAAAATTTTAACAGGCATCGGATCAATACTTTCTTTGTTCTTCCAAAATGTAATTGTTAAACGTTGTGAAAAAAAGTAGTGGGAGCTTAAAACAAGGGGGGTCAAGTAAACTACACACTCACCTAAATTAAAACAAACTGATGCACTACATAAAACAAATACTTCAAGTTAAACTAAAAATAAATCCATAAATGACTCTTAGTATTGAAAACATTTCTGCTCCCAGGTGTCCCGCCCAGATATGATAAAATTGTAACAGGCATCGGATCAATTTGGCTCTTTATTCTTCCAAACTGTAACTATTTAAATGTTAAGGCCATTGAATGGAAACATTGATACCAAAATGCCAACGCCTTTTAAAAACCCCAGAAGTTTGACTGTGTAAGAGGATTTCACTGTGGAAGACAGCAAAGGAAAGAAGGGACAACTTTTTAGTGTGCTTCGAGTTACTACTGTAAACATATTTTTATAAAAAAGGCTCAATATTTTGGAAAGTAACCGAAAACACTAATTTCTAAAAGTATATCAAAAATCTAAAGCCCTGAAAAAAAACAATCAAGGAATAAAACTCGAAAATAGGTAAAATAAACATCAAAAAAACAATTAATAAAACCATGAAAACAGAAATACCAACATTCATTATACCGCTGTGATTAAACTAAGTGCATTTTTATGCACAAAATTGATAAACTGTGTGAGAGCAACTCATGTTTAAATGTTTGTCTTCATTATTTTCTTGTTTAATAATAAAACAAATTGGATTCAATTTAATAGATAGACAAAATCAGATTGTTACAGAATGTATCTGAGGCAGACTGAAATCACAGCTGTCTGAAAGGTTCTGAATTGTGTCATTTTTAAAGTTTCATTGGTTTTTTTAACGTGTAATACGGTAACAAACCAATAAAAAAAACATACAGGCTATAGAAACACTCTTACAGAGGTGTGTTTACATTACTAGTTTAATGTTTTGTTCTAAATATCAGTAGATGAAAATCAAAGGGCTATGAAATGCATTTGTAAAAGCAATACTTATCACTTTTGCTTGGGGGGCAGATGTTTTTGGTAAAGATACAATGACATTGAAATCATGTTTCTTTTTATTTAATTTGATTAAAATGACTGATCTCTGGAGACAGCGCACATGAATTTTGTAGATATTCTAATGTAAATATATGAATTTGTGCAGGACAATTACTTATAATTGCATCAACTTAAGAACTTTTGAAGTAAAATGTTTTTAAAAAGGTAATGAGAAACTTTTTTGAAAACACAGTCCTGTGCTATACCAGATGTTGATTGGAGCAAGACTGTAAGTGCATCACTGATTGATAAACTGGTGGGGTTGAGAAAATCAGAAAACTTTAAAAGTGATTTTGTTTTTGACAAGTTAAACAGTGGTTCAGACCAGAAAAGCAAAGACAGATTGGATGAAATGAATGTTTCTTGAGGCAGACAAATAAAAAGGTTGAACAGCTGTCAAAAAGGTTCTGAATTGTGTCATTTTTAAAGTTTCCTGGTTTTCTTAACAGACAAACAAAACCAACAGAAACTGATACAGGCTATAGAAACACTAAACACGTGTGTTTACATTACTAGTTTAATGCTTTTTGTTTAAATATCAGTAGATGAAATCTCCCAAATAACTACATTTGTAAAAGTATTGATTGTAAACGTAACTTATACTATATATACTGAAATTTTTGAAGTGAAGATACAATCCCCATTAAAATACATCTTTTATACATTTTAAATAACTGATCTCTGTGCACACACCCATTTTATATCTGCACTGCAGCCATCTCTATTACACCAACGTTAACATTACTAACATACAACATATAACACACAAATGAAACTTTTTAAAACACATTGCAAAAGAGAATGTCATACCCTGAATACCTCCCCCATGTTGGAGTCTGTAGTGCTTGAGAGTGCGGTGGGGGTTCAGAATGTTCAGAAAGCTTTAAACAGTGAATGGTGCAGTTTTCAGAATGTTACAGCCAGTCTGTGTCATTAAATTTTAATTATCAGTTTATTAATTGAATCCACTCTGGTTAACTTCACAAAACAAGAAAACGATTTAAAAAAATAAATAAATAAATTTTAAAAAAACACGACATGAGTTGATCTGGCTGTCTTTTATCAAACAAATTGTCATGGACCCCATAATTGTTGAGCTGCTGTCTGATTTAAGATAACCTGGAGCCTGTCACCAGAGATAAGCCACGCTATCAATGCAGTGGTCAAACTATCGTCCACCCTGCATTATGTTGCTTTTGATTGAAAATCACAGTGTCAGGTATAAGAGAGGGGTCGGGACACCCTCTGCAGCAGCAAACCACAAATCAACTCCCGCTATTTTATTGGAAACAATGTCGCACAACTCTTGCTAGAGATCTCGCTAAGACGACGCAACAAATATTTAAAGTAATATATTGCGGCTCTCTTCATTAACATATTTTCTCTTAGTACATAAGGCAAAATGTATACAAGTATAATACAAGTATGGTATATTGAAAGTACAATATTAGTATCTTCGTATATTTTAAGTGCATTTATAGTATACTTCAACGTACTACTTTTTTGTAAGAGATATCTACCTTGTACATCATTTTTTTTAATATTGAATGCTAAAAGGATGCCAATAATTTGCCTGTTTTGAATGATCGGTTATTACAGTGCAGACTACAATGTTACTTCAGAACACATGGTTGAAAGAATGCAAGTAAATGTGTTTACTGCTTTGTTTCTAGTCTGGCTGACAACAATCTGACAGACAGCTGTGTTAGGGATCTCTGCAAAATGCTAAACAGTATGGAATCCCTCATTCTGGTAAATCTGGAGAATAACACCTTTACAGAGAAGTCTGCTCCACGCTTCATTGAATGTAAAAGAGACTACCACGATAACAGAATTGTGGTTAAGTGAGTATTTGTGTTTTTACTACAGCATTTACATTAAGAGCTGGTAAACAAATCATTTTAATAACTTCATAAAACCAAGATTACATTCTTAACCCAATGTTTTAGTTTTACTGTACTGCTAACTCCTTGCAGTATTTTACTGTGTGTCGAGTTGATTAACTGTATTTTAGTGGAAGTGCAGTTACCTGATATGCCAGCTGGTTCACACTGCTGTTTGCAAGGAGCTGACTAGATTAATTAAATTAGTAAATCGTTAACATGGTATAAAATGCCAGTTTACAAAATAAACTGTGTGTGTGTTTGACTAAATTCATTTGATTGATTGCTGGTTTATTTATAGTCATTAATACAATGATGTCCGTAATGCCCTGTTTTTTCTGATGTGTCTTTTGTAGGCTGAGAGGAAATCAGTTCAGTGAACAGCAGATGGAGTTTCTGGATAAAATGCCATGGCACAACAGGCCTTGTTGTAGCATACAATAGTACTGAGTATCAGGGTGTATTCAGTTGATCTAAAAAGTTGTGGATCTTAAAATTTCCACCATGCAAATAACATTGTCATTAAAGAATCCTGTTTGATATGTTTAGTTCTACTGCTTTAGTACCAACTGCAACAAAGCAATACAGGGATCAAAGTTTGGGATCAGCTAATCCCAGCTTTAGTACAGACCTCAGGCTTAAAATGACCATGTCTTCATTGTGTGGGAAAAGGTTAGTGAGTGGCTGAAGAGGTAGGAACATAGGCAGAGGGATGCATTCTTGCACTGCATATTTCAATTCAAGTTTTGAAGCTGTAATATTTTAAACGTTTCTACATTTGTCTTCTTTCTGTAACCCCCCAAATCATATTTGTGCCAAATTACATTTTAAAATAAAAGATATCCAACAAGATGAAATTACACTTTCAACAGTGAGCAGAGAGAGGCACAGCAACTGTGTTCAATTTAATGAATAGATAGCAGACTTTTGACATTTTTTTAGTACTAGTCAATGAAAACCCAGCACATGTCTCAAGATTCTGTGAACAATTTAATAATCTGTTTGGGGCAGATGACAGATAAGTTGTGTTTGTTGCAATTGAGAACATCTTTAATTGAGAACACCTTTAATTGAGAACACCTTTTAATTGAGAACACCTTTAATTGAGAACATATTCAATTGAGAACATCTTTAACCATACCTGCAGTCTATCTGGAAGTGCTTGCAATTTTCTAGGTCCTGTCCTGCTCTCCTCGCCCCTCTGGACGGGGTGGGGGAACAGGACTTCTGATCTCTTCCTCCCTGCTCTTTTCTGTCCCTCCTGCTCTCTCCCCTCTCTCTGTTTCATGCTGTTGAAATCACCTCCCCTTGTCGCCTCCTCCTCATTGTTCTCTACCACCCTCCTGGACCCCTTCCTCACCTTCTTGATAAGCTTGACTTCCTCCTCTCCTCCCTCCACCCCTGTTGTTCTATTAGGTGACTTCAACATCCACCTCTCCAACCTGAACCACTCTGCTGGATTTCTTCCCCTTCTTCACTCCTTCGCAGGCTATCAACTCGACCTCATCTTCACCAAGGACTGCTTTCCCCTGCCCTCTTGGTCACTCCTCTTGATATCTCTGATCACTACTTTATCTCCTTCTCTGTGTCACTCCCATCCCTTCCTGCTCCGCCAACCCCATCTGTCACCTTCGGTCGAAACCTCCGTTCCCTCTCCCCCTGTCTTCTCCTCTGCTGCTCTTTTGCGCCTCCTCTCTATCAACTCCTTCTCCCAACTCTCTGTAGACTCGGCTACCTCCACCCTCTTCTCCTCCCGCACCTCCTGCCTCGACTCCCTTTGCCCTTTGCCCTCTCACCCCTCGACCTGCCCGCCCCATTCCTGGCTCACGTCTCGTACCGAACTGTGCACTGCTGAAAAGAAATGGAAGAAAACCAATCTCCCCGCTGCCTTGGATCTCTGTCATTTACTCCTCTCTTCCTTCTACTCTCACCTCTGCCAAATGCTCCTACTTCCACTCTGTCATTCAATCCCTGTAAACTTGTTACAACCTTCTCCTCCCTCCTTCACCCTCCCCCCCTCTTCCACCCTCCTCTATCTCGGCTAATGACTTTGCCTCCTTCTCCTCTAAAATCAGACATCTGCAAACTCTTCACTACCTCGCCTCCTTCCCCACCCATACCCTGTCCTCAGCTCACTCACTTCCCATCACCCTCTGCGACTCATGCTAATCTACCCTCCTTCTCACCCCTCTCAGACTCTGATCTTTGCTCCCTGCTACAGAGCCATAAATCTACCATGTGTGCTCTGGACCCCCTCCCCACTCACTTCTTCCAAGCTGCTGCCCCTGCTCTACTCCCTTTCATTTCCTCTCTTCTCAACACCTCTCTCCCCTCTACCTTCAAACAGGCCTGCATCACCCCCATCTTAAAAAAAACCCTCCCTGGATCCCTCATCCATCCAAAACTACTGTTCTGTCTCCCTTCTCCCATTCCTCTCTAAAACCCCCGAGCGAGCGGTACACCGCCAGCTCTCTGGCTCGACCCCCTCCAGTCTGGTTTTTACCAAACACACTGCACTGAAAGTGCTCTTCTCTCAGTCACCAACTGCCTCTGCTGCCTTTGACACGGTTGGCCACTCTATTCTCCTGTCCTCCCTTGCTGACAGGGGAATCAGATCTCCTTTTCTTCCCCTTTCTTCCTCCCCCACTGCTGATCTCTCTATCTCTATTCCTCTTGAATCCCCCACCCTCTCTCCCTCCCCATCCACCAAGTACCTCGGTGTCACCCTCAACCCCTCCCTCTCCTACTCTCAGCACATCTCTACTCTAGCACACTCCTGTCGCTTCGTCCTCAGCAACATACGCAGAATTCACCCCTTCCTCACCAGCTACTCCACACATCTCCTACTTCAGGCCCTGGTATTGTCCCGTTTTGATTACCGCAACACCCTCCTGACCGGCCTCCCTGGCTCTGCTACCTGTCTGATCCAGCTCATACAAAACTCTGCTGCTCGCCTTGTCTTTTCCCTTCCTCGTTTCTCCCACGCTGCTTCGCTCACTCCACTGGCTGTCTATCGCCGCTCGCATCCAATTCAAAACTCTTTTACTCGTCTATCTCTCTCTCGACCTTTCTGCACCCTCCTATTATAGACTATTTCTCCCTACACCCCCTCTCGCCCCCTCTGCTCTTCTGCCAGTTTAGCTGTACCCCCTCACTCTGCTCCCCCACTTTCAGAGCCCACTCCTTCTCCTCCCTTGCTCCTCAGTGGTGGGACAACCTATCCACGGATATCAGGATTGCTCCATCTCTGACCACCTTCCGGCACCTCCTCAAAACACACCTGTGCAGACAGCATCTGTAAACTCACAACTCTCGACCATACTGGACTAGATGGCACTCAATTGTATCAGTACTTGCATCAGCTTCTACTTGCACTGAACTGCTCCACACCTCACTGTGTTCTACTGATGCTCTTAATTATATCTATTCACTGTACCTTGTACTTGATTTTACTCTTAGAGATCCATATTCACGTTTTTGGTAACTGCTCTTAATTGAAATTGTTCTCATCCATTTATCGTACTTACTATGTGCTCTTAATGGACTTTACTCATATAAGCAAATATTTTTACTATAAGTTTACAGCTCTTAGTTGAACACACTCTTAAATGTAATTATTTACTGTAATCTTTGCTCTTATCTGAATTTGATCTTATTTTCCACTGATTTTACTGTACTTTATAACTCCTCTTAACTGTAATGTGATATTCCGTCATGTGATTTTCTGCACTGTGATATGTTATAAGGTGATACTTTGTATTGTGATTTTGTAATAACTGTACATCACCCTGGATAAGGGTGTCTGCTAAGAAAGAAATAATAATAATAATAATAATAATAATAATAATAATAATAATAATAATAATAATAATAATAATAATACTACAAAAGGCAGAGTGGCACATTTGTGACTGGGTCATCTACCTTTAAGATAGTCGATTTTTAAAGCGTTTGAAATATCAAGTAATCGTAACTTGGTGAAACTGATGAAGGCAAAAGTGCAACAATTACTACACTTATCTGTGATTTTAAAACTAAAAGTGATTTTTTGAACAGCGCACATCAATGCATTACTTCATTTCCACCACAGGGGGCAGTCTTGTGCCTCTTTAAATATTGCAAATTTTTTGCACTGCTTTAGTGCAAATAAAAATCAAATGCAAAAACCAGTATTTGTGTGTTTGTGTGTGTGTGTGTGTGAGTCACGTGTGCCTGTGTGTGTGTGCGTGTGTGTCAGTCACGTGTGCCTGTGTGTGTGCGTGTGTGTCAGTCACATGTGCCAGTGTTTGTGCGTGTGTGTCAGTCACGTGTGCCTGTGTGTGTGTGTGTGTGTGTGTGTGTCAGTCACGTGTGCCAGTGTTTGTGTGTGTGTGTGTCAGTCACGTGTGCCAGTGTGTGTGCGTGTGTGTCAGTCACGTGTGCCTGTGTGTGTGTGTGTGTGTGTGTGTGTCAGTCACGTGTGTCAGCGTGCTTGTGTGTATGGGGGAGGGGAAGCATGAACGGCTAATGAAATAACTTTATTAATTAGTTCCAGCAAATAATTCCATTAAAATGACCAGTCAAGCACTTCAGTACACTGTGCAGACCTTGCATATAATATGCAGTTGTGAAAGAAGTGTAAGATATAGTGCGCTCTATCTAGATGAAGTGAGCGAGGAAGTGCAAGTGTGGAGCAGTGTGGATTTTACATTTCCAAGTGCCCTAGAAGATGCACATCCTAGGGGGAACCATTTTCCACGGCTGCACTCTGGCTATGTACATGACACACCCGAAGAGACTGCAACCTCAATCCAGCATGTAATACAAACTAATGTACACCCACCTTAGTAAGCACATTTTATTTTATAGTACAGTCCCGACAGACAACCCAAGATGAACTACTTACAGCACAGCAGTCCTTCACGTCCCTTTTCCCCCCAGCAGAGTTCAGTGCCAACACAGCAAGGGATAAAACAAGGGCTGTCTGTTTACCTCGTCATCAGCTTGGATGGTGAAAACCACAGGCGGCGCGTGAGTCTTTCGTTTGGGGAGGCTAGTATTCCATACTTTTCCCCCTGCATTTATTGATTTATTGAACCCAATGATGTACAGTAAGATACACACACACACATATAATATATATATTTATATAATTAAGACGTGGATTATTATTTTTTTATTACTCTGTTAGTAGTGAGTCTGAAAACAAAGTTTCATTCATTGTGTTGATTTTGAAAAATAGTCGGACTGACGGACACAAATAAAAGCTATAAACCGGATTCATTCTCCTACGTCTATTTGAGAACTTGTATAATAATTTATAGCACAAAACAGACCTCGAAACCACTCAGGGATGCTACATATATTTGACATTGTTTTTTTCCCTATCGCCACTCTCATCCAATTCAAAACTCTTTTACTCGTCTATCCCTCTCTCAACCTTTCTGCACCCTCCTATTATAGACTATTATTTCTCCCTACACCCCTTCACTCTTCTGCCAGATTAGCTGTACCCCCCCACTCCGCTCCCCCGCTTCCAGAACCCACTCCTTCTCCTCCCTTGCTCCTCAGTAGTGGAACAAACTTTTATTCTTCTTTCTCTTCCATTTGTTATACAGCTGCCATAAAACAACAGAACCACTGTGATAAAAAAGCTTAACCTTTGAACCTATAAATTGCATTGATAAGAGTGAATTGCTTGTTACTGGAAACTGTGTGTGTGTCAGTCACGTTTGCCAGTGTCCTTGTGTGTATGGGGGAGGGGAAGCAAGAACGGCTAATGAAATAACTTTATTAATTAGTTCCAGCAAATAATTCCATTAAAATGACCAGCCAACCACTTCAATACACTGTGTAGACCTCACATATAATATGCCAGATGTAGTAAGGTATTAACAATGTCGACTTTTTTGACCTGAAAAAAGAAACAAGGACCAAGGGTCACAAATGGAGAGTAGATAAAGAGGCATTCAGAACAGAAAATAGGAGGCACTTTTTTACACAGAGAATTGTGAGGGTCTGGAACCAACTCCCCAGTAATGTTGTTGAAGCTGACACCCTGGGATGCTTCAAGAAGCTGCTTGATGAGATTCTTCGATCAATAAGCTACTAACAACCAAACGAGCAAGATGGGCTGAATGGGGCCTCCAATCATTTGTAAACTATCTTATGTTCTTATGTTCTTATTTCTCCCTACACCCCCTCTCGCCCCCTCCGCTTTTCTGCCAGATTAGCTATACCCCCCCACTCCGCTCCCCCGCTTCCAGAGACCGCTCCTTATTCTCACATCCCCCTCAGTAGTGGAACGACCTGCCCACGGATATCAGGACTGCTCAGTCCCTGACCACCTTCCGGCGCCTCCTCAAGACACACCTGTTCAGACAGCATATGTAAACCTCACAACTCTCAACGATACTGGACTATATGGCACCCAATTGTACCAGTACCTGCATCAGCTTGTACTTGCACTGAACTGCTTCATACCTCGCGTATTCTACTTCTGCTCTTAATTATAACTCTTCATTGTATCTGGCACTTGATTTTACTCTTAGAGATCCATATTCACGTTTTTGGTAACTGCTCTTAATTTGAAATTGTTCTCATCCATTTATCGTACTTACTATGTGCTCTTAATGGACTTTACTCATATAAGCAAATATTTTTACTGTAAGTTTACAGCTCTTAGTTGAACTCACTCCTAAATGTAATTATTTACTGTAATCTTTGCTCTTATCTCAATTTGATCTTATTTTCTACTGATTTTATTGTTCTTTATAACTGCTCTTAACTGTAATGTGATATTCCGTCATGTGATTTTCTGCACTGTGATATGTTATAAGGTGATATTTTGAAATAACTGTACATCACACTGCTAAGAAAGAAATAATAATAATAATAATAATAATAATAATAATAATAATAATAATAATAATAATACTACTACAAAAGGCAGAGTGGCACATTTGTGACTGGGTCATCTACCTTTAAGATAGTCGATTTTTAAAGCGCTTGAAAAATCAAGTAATCATAACTGTGTGAAATTGATGAAGGCAAAAGCGTAACAATTACTACACACCTCTGTGATTTTAAAACTAAAAGTGCTTTTTGGAACAGCGCACATCAATGCATTACTTCATTTCCACCACAGGGGGCAGTCTTGTGCCTCTTTAAATATTGCAATTTTTTTGCACTGCTTTAGTGCAAATAAAAATCAAATGCAAAACCCAGTGTTTGTGTGTGTGTGTGTCAGTCACGTGTGCCAGTGTGTGTGCGTGTGTCAGTCACGTGTGCCAGTGTGTGTGTGTGTGTGTGTGTGTGTGTCAGTCACGTGTGCCAGTGTTTGTGTGTGCGTGTGTGTGTCAGTCACATGTGCCAGTGTGTGTGTGTGTGTGTCAGTCACGTGTGCCAGTGTTTGTGTGTGGGTGTGGCTGTGTGTGTGTGTCAGTCACGTGTGCCAGTGTTTATTTGTGTGTGTGTGTCAGTCACGTGTGCCAGTGTTTGTGTGTGGGTGTGGGTGTGTGTGTGTGTCAGTCACGTGTGCCAGTGTTTGTTTGTGGGTGTGGGTGTGTGTGTGTGTCAGTCACGTGTGCCAGTGTTTGTGTGTGGGTGTGTGTGTGTGTGTGTCAGTCACGTGTGCCAGTGTTTGTTTGTGTGTTTGTGTGTCAGTCACGTGTGCCAGTGTTTGTGCGTGTGTCAGTCACATGTGCCAGTGTGTGTGCGTGTGTGTCAGTCACGTGTGCCAGTGTTTGTGTGTGTGTGTGTGTCAGTCACGTGTGCCAGTGTGTGTGCGTGTGTGTCAGTCACGTGTGCCAGTGTTTGTGTGTGTGTCAGTCACGTGTGCCAGTGTTTGTGTGTGTGTGTGTGTGTGTCAGTCACGTGTGCCAGCGTGCTTGTGTGTATGGGGGAGGGAAGCATGAACGGCTAATGAAATAACTTTATTAATTGTTCCAGCAAATAATTCCATTAAAATGACCAGTCAAGCACTTCAATACACTGTACAGACCTTGCATATAATATGCAGTTGTGAAAGAAGTGCAAGATATAGTGCGCTCTATCTAGATGAAGTGAGCGAGGAAGTGCCAGTGTAGAGCAGTGTGGATTTTACATTTCCAAGTGCCCTAGAAGATGCACATCCTAGGGGGAACCATTTTCCACGGCTGCAGTACAGCATATCCAGCCGTGAGAAATGGTTCCCCCTTGGATTTTCAATACAAGAGTCGCATTATAGGCTATGCAGTGTTTATAAATGCCTGCTGGAAATACTTATACATAAACATGTTTCTCTTTGACAAATATTTGTGATTCCAAACATTGTAAGCAGTGTGATGGCAAATGTACAGAGATATGTGTAGGCCTACTCATCATGAAAGGGCACGTATTTATACAAGCATGTGTTTTATAGGATTAACTATCTGCACAGATATTACAATATAATAATAATAATAATAATAATAATAATAATAATAATAATAATAATTTGCCTTGATGACTTGTCGATTTAATGCAATAACTTTTCAACTTATCGGTACTCTTTCATTGGTGCATTATTAAAAATATTTGTAGTTCGTTGCATGTTTATCTCAGGAGCAGAATGAGCAGGGGCACTGAATTCTATGCTACACCGGGACTCAGATAGGGCTAATCTGACAGCCCGAGATAACCCGAGCATTCACGGAAATGACCGATGTAACCCTCCAACACGAATTAGAGCAGGAGGACAACGCTGATCATGTCCGAATACCCAGGTGGACTTTCATAAAACCAAACATTTGTAAACAACTTACAGAAATTCAAGATAAGTGCAGTGGGAAAGAAGTCATTAAAAAACAGGCAAATTACTATGTGAAAGGAAAGAAGGGAGCTTACATGTATATACAGATGGATCAAAGGATCCAAGGAGGGAAAGTGGCTATGGCAATATGTATACCTGAGATGGAGTTTTGTAGAAGGGAAAGATCCGATCACCTATTTATATTTGGCATTGTTAGGAGCGATACATAAAGAGATGGAATTAAATCCAGACAGAGCAGTCCTGTTTACTGATACTCTGAGTTCACTGAATGCTATTGAGACAGGGAGTGGAGTCAGGAAAGATATTATAGAAGGTATTGTAATAGCATTAAATGAATGTGCAATCAGAGACTATAGATTTTATATTAGCATGGGGACCAAGCCATTCTGGGGTGTTAGGTAATGAACAGGTGGATTTGATGGCGAAAAAATGGGTTATTGAGAAAGGAAGTGGATATGATACTTCCTCTGAGCCAGGCACAAACCAATGCAATAACTAAACAAAAAAAAATCATAGAATTATGACAATGGGAACACAATCTTAAGGGAAGGTTTTATTATGATATGCAGCCAAAGATCAGGTTAGGGAGTGAAACATCTAGAGGGGAATTCTCCGAATGGGCAGCAAACACTCCCAGGCCGGTAAGTATATTATACTTCTCATTGTTGTTTCTTCCATGCTATATTTAGAATCCACCCTTTTTTTCTTAGGTCTGAAATCCTCCTTCTGGCCCACAGTGACAGTCAACACGTATTCTTCTTCTCTGGTTATTAAATGAAGCGCTTTTTACATATAACTGGTCTGTGCGTTTAATCCTTCTCTCTGCTAAAAACATTAACGAATACTAATCTGCACAGCGTTACTCCTGTTTACCTTCACGAATGGTTGGCTAGGTGCTGTGGGCCGTGCAATTCCGCGAAGGACCACCGGGAGGCAGTCTGGAGTACAAACCTGTTTGTAGAGGAACTGGACGAGCCGGACCATACAGCGCCATCTGGTGGAAGCTCACGACAACCTGGAAAGAGAGAAAGAAACCACACTATTAAGCCAACACAGAGGGAACTAGGATGCAACAACCAAATACTTACCAGAGCGATCCCATCCACAGAGAAAGTCCTGGACCCTGTTCATTTGATTCAGATTATTTGTCATTATAAACAAGAACTTGTGTGTGTTTTTATTGGAGAAAAGAAAACAGGAAAACAATTAAAAAAGAAATTGCTCCTGACCTGGGTCTCTGTCACGTCTTTCTGCACCATCACAGACACCTTTTACGTGGACTGAACAGGTTCACTATATATATATATATATATATATATATATATATATATATATATATATATTACTGCAGTCCTTTTATTTTGCCCAGCAAAAGTAAATGTAAAGAGTGTGTGTAAATACAGGGTTTACTGGATGTAGATAGATCAGTGTTATAGATTGAAAGTGTACCTATCAGTGCTGTTCACTGCAGATGTCAAAAACAACTTGTTTTCTTTTGGTGTTAAGCGGTCGGTCAGTTCTGCATTCATTTCTGAAAAGGAAATACGTGTCTGTGGTTATGGAGAGGAAGTGAAGGCAGGCAGGTTTACATTGAGCCTGAATACTGCATGCAGCCCTGCACCCGCTGTCAAACTGCAAAGAGGAGATTCTGAAAAGGGGAGATTGAGCTGAGCATTTTCAAACCAAACATGCCAGTCAATCATCTTTACATGATAGGGTCTGATCTGCTGCTTTGAAAAGTTTACTAGAAAACAAAATCCATCCATCCATTATCATTAACCACTTACTCCTTTACAGGGTCGCGGTGAGCCAGAGCCTAACCCAGCATACACAGGGCGCAAGGAGAGACTACACCCTGGACGGGACGCCAGTCCATCGCAGGAAAACAAAATCATGCTCAAAAAAATAAGTAAACAAAGAAAAAATCCTATACAGGTTTGGTATAGTATGATGAAGTGATTATATAAAGAGGTTCATGTAGAAAAATAAAGAAGCACACACACACTTAGCTTTCTAATTTCTTGATTCAGTTTATTTAAGAATGAACTTTATTGTATAAGAGATGCATATCACAGAACTGTGTCAATATGACAATGTTGCTGTACAAAGTATTTGTGCACTCTGTGGTTGCAGTGGAGCTCTGGAGCTGGGGGGCAGTGCCTCACCCATAGGGGCTTCCTCGTCTCGCTCTTTCAAATCTAGTCCCTCTAATACGGCATGTGCAAGGCTTTTTCATTTTTAATTTCAAATCTGAAATATTTATGGGGGTGTAAATGGCTGTTTTTAGCCATGAATTACTACGGTGCTCCTCTTATCTGCAGCACTGTTTTCTGCTGTAGTGTGTCATGGTGAGGGGGAGGGTTTGTCTAGCTGAAGGGCCCTGTTCACTAAACTTTAACTCAGAAGCTCTGTATGTAAGAAGCTTTTCTATAGCACTGTTAAAGAAACCCACCTCAGTATTTCATTTATCCTCTAAAGCTGTACAAGTTCCAGCTTTCTGACTCCTCTAAGCTGCAGTATCTCATATCCAGGGATGTCCTGCCCCGATCACAGGGATTCAAGACCTTAACATTAACATAATGATATAAAGTATCAGTGTTGCCATCACTTCCTCTGCACTCTGCTGTGTGCTCATCCTCCAGCACTTCCTCTCACTCAACCGCAGCCCCTGAAGCCCTTCACTGGATTCAATGCTGTGCAGCAGCTCAGTGGCCTCTGCTGCTCTGCGGACAGGAAGAGGCTCGCTCTCATTGTCTCATTTTAAAATGACAGAATCCTAACTGCTAGGAAACATCTTTCCACCCAACCCTGCCCTCTCTCTCCTGCTTTGATATAGATTTATACAGAATAATAGTGACATTCCTATAGTATTGCACTCTATAGGAACTGTACAAATGTGTGTGTGTGTGTGAGTTTGTGTATGTGTATATATATATACTGTATATATGTGTGTGTGTGTGTGTGTCTGTGTGTGTGTGTATATGTGTGTGTGTGTGTGAGTTTGTGTATGTGTGTATATATATACTGTATATATATATATACAGTATATATATATGTGTGTGTGTGTGTGTGTGTGTGTGTGTTTATGTATATTTGTGTGTTGTGATAGAGGTATATATATATGCACACTATATATATGTGTGTGTGTGTGTTGTGTGTGTGTGTTTTTATACAGACAGAGGCCCTGCACAGCTGTTTTACACAGCCACAGGTTTAATTGGTTAAGTGTTAATTGCTTTATTAATTTAATTAGGGACACCTGCTAGTAATTGAGGCAGGTGTATAAAAGCAGGACAATGTCTCTGTTAGCTGTTTGTGTTAAGGAGACAACATGGCTAGGAAACCCATTCCATCCCCTCAGCACTGTCTATCAACATGGCTAGGAAAAAGCACCATTGGCTAGGAAACCCATTCCATCCCCTCAGCACTGTCTATCAACATGGCTAGGAAACCCATTCCATCCCCTCAGCACTGTCTATCAACATGGCTAGGAAACCCATTCCATCCCCTCAGCACTGTCTATCAACATGGCTAGGAAACCCATTCCATCCCTCAGCACTGTCTATCAACATGGCTAGGAAACCCATTCCATCCCCTCAGCACTGTCTATCAACATGGCTAGGGAAACCCATTCCATCCCCTCAGCACTGTCTATCAACATGGCTAGGAAACCCATTCCATCAGCACCTATCAGCATGGCTAGGAAACCCATTCCATGTCTCTATGTAGGGAAGAGTTTCAATCCCCTCATTTGAGCAGTGGTGTCACCACACCAGTTTTTGAGGAAAGAGTTTTTGTTTTCCAACAGCCAGTTGGTTAATAATTTTTTCAACTTCTTAAACATAATGAAGAAGTTGTTAGATGCCAAGTGTAAAAATAAATATTCCCCGAAATGAGATCACGTGGCTCTGTCAGATGACAGAATCGCAGATGTTAGAAATAGTTTTGTGGTAATTTAATAAATAGGCGCAGTGGGTGGAACCTGTATGTTTACTTAAAAAGTGTGAAGTTTCTACATTGAGCTCAGCACTGTGCGAGTGTCTCCAGACAGAATGCAGGCTTGTGAACTCGCCTTACTGATGTGTAAGTATTATTGCTGGTGCTTTATTAAACATGCTGCTGATTAGCCAGTTGCTTTGAGGACAGTTAGAGTGAGAGTTTCCACGTTTGAAGACTCGATCGTAATTCACAATATAATTTTGAGGTGGTGTCTTGTGATAATTTCATGGTTAAAGCAGAGTTTGAAAGCCAGGTAAATGAGAGTATTGTAAAACATGCTATATGCATGGTGAAACAGGGAAGCACATGGTAAAGGACAGGGACGCGTGGAACACAGTGTTTTCATGGTGGTTTCATGGTAAAAGCGAAGTGAAGTGTAACAAAGCCAGTCACTGTATGGTAAAGCAAATGGAAGTATGGTATGTGCACGGCACAACATGGTAAAAGTGAACTCAAACACGGTAAAGGACTGGGAAGTGTGGTAGATCATACAACAAATGTGTGTAGAAGGATTCTCATATTACTAAACTGATTATAGGAATCTGAAAAGTCTCGGATTTCATTCATTCAATAAACTCTTTTTTTCAATTTAAAATAGTGGCACAGAATGTCCTCTCACAATAATTTATGCTGAAGTCCAGTGGTGGTGCCAGACACTCCCTGATGGGGGGGGTGGGGGGGAGGGGGCAGAACAAAAAATGGAGGGGGCTACACTCCACTTTGTGTGGGCACACATAAAATAAATTTTAATAATTGTGAACATAAGTGTGAACAGCAGGCATTTAAACATGTGGTGTATGTATGTCATCTTCATAAAGGATAACAAGAAGGTGAACTTATCATTTTATATATAAATAAATAGTCTGACAACATGTTTTAAATGTAAAACAGCTTTCTATATTTAAAAATGTTATGGTAACCAATTTAAAACATAAATGGTGATATAAAGGCTGTTCAACGATTAAAGAAAATGGCAACTGTGCAGATTTCAGAAATCTGCACAGATGATGTCGATTTTCATGGTCTTCCAAAGTTGTGCTTGAGTGCAGGAGAGGTTTCTGAAGCAGTCGTGAGAGGTTCCTTTTACACACCAACACATTTGAGACTGTGCTTTAACACACAAACGTTAAGAGAGAATTTGTCAGTAATTGTTTAGTGATATTGTATAAAGACATTGTTTACGGCATCATATATACAGTATATAAATATATAGATCTGCGTATGAGTGCCCTTCTGTCAGAAATAGACCCAGTCTCCATCATTCTTGGCCGCAGCCCTGTTGGGAACATTGAAAAGGCGGCTAAACTGCAGTACTTAATGACCTAGGCAAGATTGTCTAAAGTATTAATCAAATAATACAAAGTGTATTGATGTTTAATTAAACATGTATTCACAGTGATACAGAATAAAATATCTATTTACTTCAAGAAAAGTGTGTCAGCTGTCCTCAGAGCTGAGGAAGAATGAATGTGCGTTGGTGATGTCAGAAAGAAACAACCACCAAGGTGTCAAATAAGGAGATGCTGATTAACCTTTACACTGCACCGAGACACAGAAACATGAATATCTGCAAGCCATTGTTTCATTATGTAGAAAGCTGCTCCAAAATGCATTTCACAAACCCTGTAAAAGGAGTTTCATCACAAAATCCATACCTCGAGATGACAAGATAGATTAACAAACAGGAATCTATAGGGAGGCTAAGAAGACGTTGCCTGGGGGGTCTATAGGTAGAGTAAGGTACATTTTGGGGAGGCTTCAGTCATTTTTTCATTTCATCATGACCTAGTGATTGTAGGTCTCTTATGTTGTTTATGGCTTTCTGGTGGCTGAATGTAAAATCCTACTACAATGCTTTTTGTTGCTAGGTATTAATATTGATTACCAACGTTTGCCCTCCATGTACATTTATATGGAGTAAAAGATTTGCCTGGCTCTTTTCATTCCCTTTTTTGATTGTCTATTTGATTTTCATGAACCTGTTCTAGACTGCTGTAGAATATTTGTATTTTATTTTACAGCAGTTTTTTATATATAGCAGCAGCGTTTTATGCAATAGGAAATCAGTTAGAATGATACAGTTAAAACCATTCTGAGGTTTCTACTGAAAAGCAGAAGTTGAGATAGTTCCTATATGCTGATTGCCCATGTGTATAAAGCATGTTGAGATAGTTCATATATGCTGATTGCCTGCTTGCTTTCCTTGTATGTTATGTTTATATCAGTTTTACTACAGTAGCATTCAACACTGAGAGGATAGGGGGGGACTGGTGACTGATTTGTGATCATACTATAACATACTTATCAAGTTCCTTGTACTGTAAGTTGATTCTAAATCAATGTTTAAGTCTCAATGTAAGTTTGCATCTTAGAAAGGGTTAAACTGTTTTTCCACTTCAAACACCATGGGGTCAGACCCTGCTGGAGGATGTACTAGTTGAGGAGGTGGTCAGTGGTGTGAAAACCGTAGTGTGAGAAGGAGGAAGCAGTGCTGTGTGAGTGAAGTCCTGTGGCCTGCTTTCTGTTAATATGTTGTTTTTCACAGGTCTGTGTCAGTGCTTGTTATTTCAACAGACACATTGGTTTTCTTTTGCTAGAAAAGTATCCATTCGTTTTATAAGTTTTGTGATGATTGAACATTGTTCAAGCTAGTCGTATCCATTCTCTTCTTTATGAGTTGCGTGATGATTGATCCTTGTTCAAGCTCATGAAAGTTGCTGGGTTCAGATTCCATGTCCATCCAATCCTCTGAGACTGCCTAACCAGTGACTGCTGTGCTGAACCATGTGGTGATTGTGCTACATTGATGACCCCTCTGAGGGAGAAGTTGAGACGTCCAAACACATTGAACTTGTGTCTGATTCAATCCCAGGCCTGCAGAGGTGAAAGGCTGGTCTATTACATTAGAAAAGGTCTATTCAATTGATCCAAACTGCTACAGATCTAAATACTGCCATTGTTTAAATCATTGAAATATGACCTTTTCTAGGGATGACCATATAGAAATACACTGAAGAGACACACAAAGTGTTCAGTGTTTCATTGCCATTATCTTTGTACTGAGAGGGTTCTATTTTAATGATCTACACAGGGTCAGTGTTACTTAGATCAGCCACTGTTTAGATCAATTGAATAAACTCATCAGTCCATTTTAAAAACCGTTAGCATGTGCATTAAATAATCTGAACTTGCCCTAGTTTTTATATTAGCTTCCATAACTTTAAAACACTCAATCAGTATTCTATGGTAAAACTCACAAGAAACGCAGTCAAGTGAAAAGTTTCTCTACTTGAGCTTCTTCTAAGCTTTACTTTATATTAGCTTCCTTTACAGTTTATTTGGTTGAAGGATTGATTGTTTAAACATGATACAAAGTTAAATGAATTTGGTATAACATTTGACATTCAGGATTTGAAAGATCCATCCATTCTTCTTCTTCAGGGAGGTTTAACTAAGGTGTAACTATTTCCCCTTTTCAGGAATGTCTCTGACTGCCTCTCTTTGTGTTTTTCAGGGCTGACCACACTGACCGGCTCTGGACAGTCTCAGGGTAAGAGATCACTTTACACTACGAAGTGAACATTTCACCCGATCGTTTTGCTTGTGAACTAGCTTTGCTCTAAAATACTACATCAAAAGCCTGTTTTTAATCCACAGAATGAAGGGCAGTCAGCTCCATTGTTTTACACCTAGTTCAGGGTGGTCTAAAATCCTTAAAATAATTAATTATATTATTATTGTTGTTGTTGTTGTTGTTGATTTTATACAGCATATGTGGTAAAGTAAGTGCTGGTACTATATGTTGTAGGCAGAAGACAGAAGATATAATTCAAATTAACAACAGATTTCAAATTAACAACAGTAATGACATGCTGGTTTTATGTTGACATTTTCACTGTGAAATGTTTTTTCAATAAATAGTTAATTATTAGAGAGACTATTGAGCAGGCACTCTCTTGCAAATATTCAGGCATAAATTACTTTAAAACCATTCCTATAATGAGAGAGAGAGAGAGAGAGAGAGAGAGAGAGAGAGAGAGAGAGAGAGAGAGAGAGAGAATGAGAGAATCCTTTGTTAAAACAGTTACAAATAAATTAGAATCACACATTAATTATAAAATGCTTGGAAGTTAAAAGTTATTTTACAGCAGCACAGCGACCGCTCCCTCCTCATCTACAGATGTTTTGTATAATGCGTATGACTTTTCCAGAGATCTCTAAACTGTTGTACAAATGTGAAGTCTTTTAATATTTAATATTAAAATGCCATAATGGTGCAGTGTATGTTTCTTTAGGTAGAGTTACAGTACTCTGCCCTGTGTAGAGGGCAGCAGTGTGGAGTAGTGGTTAGGGCTCTGGACTCTTGACCAGAGGGTTGTGGGTTCAATCCCCAGTGAGAGACACTGCTGCTGTACCCTTGAGCAAGGTACTGTACCTAGATTGCTCCAGTAAAAACCCAACTGTATAAATGGGTAATTATATGTAAAAATAATGTGATATCTTGTAACAATTGTAAGTTGCTCTGGATAAGGGCTTCTGGTAAGAAATAAATAATAATTATATATACACACAAGAGAGAGACTTTGACCTGTGTGTTTTATCATTGATCTCGTCATATTATATTATGATATGATGTTCCTTCTGTAATTACAAACTGCAATATTATCCAATGATCTTTCATGTTATTGATGTCCCTGAGTTTCAGTATTCTGTTCCTATGGCAATGTGCCCCGTCCCTGTGTTTATTTGTGTGTTGTGTTGTGTGTGGTGTGTTAATGTTGGTGTATTGTAGTTGGTACACAGGATATAATGAGCACGAGTGTTTAAAATGTATAATTGTATTTAGACACGAGGGTGGCACAAATCACTTCACGTGCAAATTAAAGTGTATTGATATGCGAGCACGGGAGTGCACAGATTAGTTCACGTGCTGGGATTCAAGTGAATAATTAATTAGTAATTGAATCCCGGGAACAACAGTATATATAGATGCACGAAGCACTCACTCGAGGTTGTGTGTTCGGTAAGAGGAGAACGGGTGAGAGAGAGAGAGGAGAAGTCATTTAAAATATAAACAATTGCTATTAAGTGCTGGAGAGCCAGCGCGGTACTTGCTTGTGTCTGTTCGTCCACTCGTTTGTTTGTCTATTTACTTTGGTCAACACGCCATTTTGTTTTGTGTGCTGTGTTCCAAACCTTTTATTTTCTGCCTGTTGGATTCAATTCACCTCATCACCTCGCAGTACTGAGTGTTCCTTTCTGGTCTGACGCCACCACTACAGCCAGCCTGCCACACTAACTAAAAGAGATAATGAAACAGGAGAAACAAATGCAGCAGATGAAGGAACAATGAGCAGCTGGTCATCTTTCATGACCCAAGTGAGGACCGGAGATTCATTTTGTACATGTAGTGCAGTCTGCAGTGGAACATGAAACACTTCATAACTTACCTGTGTGTGTGTGTGTGTGTGTGTGTGTGTGTGTGTGTGTGTCACTAGAAGCAGACTCCTCAAAGCTGATTCACACACAGCCCTGCTGATCTGAACTCTTTCTGTCTTTTTAGATGAACGGGTGACCCTACAGACTGAACCCCAGCCTCTGTTTGAGGGAGACACTCTGACTCTGAGGTGTCTCATCCGTGATGGGTCTACAGTGAAGTGGGTTTACTTTTACAAAGATAATACAGAGTTAAAATACCAGAGCACCACGGAGCTGAGAGTGGAACGTGTTTCAAAGAAGCAAGACGGGATCTACAAGTGCAGTGCGAGATGGTGGAGTGAAACCATTTACTCTGCAGAGGTGCAGGTGTCAGTGACAGGTAGGTTCATTCTAACAGCTCCTCCAGTGACTCTGCAGAGGTGCGGGTGTCAGTGAGAGGTAGGTTCATTCTAACAGCTCCTCCAGTGACTCTGCAGAGGTGCGGGTGTCAGTGAGAGGTAGGTTCATTCTAACAGCTCCTCCAGTGACTCTGCAGAGGTGCGGGTGTCAGTGAGAGGTAGGTTCATTCTAACAGCTCCTCCAGTGACTCTGCAGAGGTGCGGGTGTCAGTGACAGGTAGGTTCATTCTAACAGCTCCTCCAATGACTCTGCAGAGGTGCGGGTGTCAGTGACAGGTAGGTTCATTCTAACAGCTCCTCCAGTGACTCTGCAGAGGTGCGGTGTCAGTAACAGGTAGGTTCATTCTAACAGCTCCTCCAGTGACTCTGCAGAGGTGCGGGTGTCAGTGACAGGTAGGTTCATTCTAACAGCTCCTCCAGTGACTCTGCAGAGGTGCGGGTGTCAGTGAGAGGTAGGTTCATTCTAACAGCTCCTCCAGTGACTCTGCAGAGGTGCGGGTGTCAGTGACAGGTAGGTTCATTCTAACAGATCAGGGTGATTTTTTATTAACAGCTCAATCAGTTCACTTTCTGTAAACAAGCATCACTCAAGAAAAGGAAACAAGTTGTATTTTCACCCTTGCCATATAACTCACAATCCTTTCTGGGGATCTACTTGCTAGTAACAGCAGGGAAACTGACTATCTTTGCATTGATAGATGTGTATATAAACCTCTTCCTCCATCTTTCCTTGCAATAGTATTACCATGTTCTCTTCATGCAGTTGACTACATACACCACCCAAACATTGTTTTACACATCGAGTCGACACTCCCTCTGTTTATAATGTCTTGCATATAAATGGCATGTTGTTGTTCTGGATTTTCTCAGTTGCACAGGCATAACTGTGTTTCCATTGTTAACATAGGCTATCTCATTCTGTAGATCAGGGGCTCCCAAAGGCTTGGTCAAGGAGGGCCACTTACCAGGTGGAACACATAATAAAATCCACCTTCATTAAACACCAATATGTGCAATAAATGTGACCTACAGACCCAAGACCTACATCTTTACACTTGACTTTTCTGGTTTGGTTTCTGAAATATGTTTTTTTAGATTTGATCTTATCATGTTTGTTTTTATACTGTATTGGCTGGTTTCACAGACCCGGATTAGCACTAATCTTGGTTTACTTTACCTTAATTAACATTGGGTAGTACTACTCAATGTCTGTGAAACCAGGCATTTCTGTGTATGTTTATGGGGACATCCTAAAACGTTTCTGGGGTGGGGGGTTAATGTCTCTGCCAGCAAGCACAGGTGTGGCCACTCTCCATTTAGTGCTAATTGGGGAGGTGCCCCTGAATAAGAGCAGCCAGAAATCCTGTGTCTAGGGGAGGAGTAGGTGAGTGTTTGGGGTTCTGTGAGCTGTGTTGCTGTATTTGTATGTTCAGTGAAGGCGAATGCTCAGCCTGACATCGTGTCTGTTTTGTTAAGCCTTTATTTTGGCCTTTTTGCCCACTTGTTTGTGTCATGTCTGGTTTATTAAAGGTGTGCTTTAGCTCTTAAACTGCAGTTTGTAAGTCTCCGAGTCTCTTTCTTGATGCGACCCTGCTACAGGGAGATTTTCAAACATCAGCGTTATTGTATCGAACTCGGAGTATAGTAACGACAGCTTTAGTAGCAAGGCATTTTCAAACACCAGTGTTATTGTATCGAACTTGGGGTATAGTAATGACAGCTTTAGTAGCAAGGTGTTTTCAAACACCAGTGTTATTGTATCGATCTTGGGGTATAATAACGACAGCTTTAGTAGCAAGGTGTTTTCAAACACCAGTGTTATTGTATCAAACTTGTGGTATAGTAACGACAACTTTAGTAGCTTAGAGAGCTTTGGTCTTGTCAACATAATGTGATACTGCTTGCGCCGGACAAAGTGTATTGAGCGGACGCTTCCTGTCACATGGAAAGGGAGGAGGATAGAAGGCTTCCAACTACACCCACTGGTTGACTGAAGAGGCCAAAAAGGGTTTAGACAGAAAGGCCAGGTTAGTTTGCAGAGTAACCCTGTGGATTGGTGGAGCACCAAATCCTTAAATGGTTTTGTAACCCTTTCTAGACTGATGAGCATCAATAATTGTTTTTCTGAGATCCTCAGAGATTCCTTTTGATTGTGGCATGATGTGTTTCCACACACCTGTATGGTGAAGACCAAACTCACAAAGTTCCTGATTTTTATATAGGGTGGGGCCTCCCAAACGCACCCCTGAAAATCCACCTAATTATTTAAACACCTGATTCTAATTATCCACTTAATTGAGCTGATAAAACCAGGGGTTCACTTACTTTTTCACATACCCTGAATCTTAATTACTCTTTGTTTGTCTAATTCATACATAATTTTGCTTCAAAACACAGGGAATTGGTTAATATAAACCCAATTGGATATTTAAGAAAAGACTTAAATTGATTCAAGAAGGCTATCATGGTAAAAATTTCCAGAATTATCATTGGGGTTCACAAACTTTTTCTCGGCACTGTAGTTTCTTTTTGAGTGGGATTGATGTGACTGACTTTTTTCAATGATCATTTGGGACAGTAATCACTGTTTCCAGGGCATGTGCTCTGAGGGACTGGAGTTGTTCTCTCTCTCACTCTCACTCTCTCTCTGACTCTGTCCTCTTCTCTCTCTCTCTCTCTCTCTCTCCTCTTCTCTGTCTCCACAGAGCTGCCACAGCCTGCCCTGACCCGGGAGCCTTCAGGAGAGATATTTGAAGGAGACGCAGTCACCCTGAGCTGTGTGGTTGAGGAGGGCTCTGGTGGCTGGAGATATCTCTTGTACAAAGACAGTCAGTCCAGTCCTCCAGTGTACCAGACTGACAGCAGCAGTGGAACTGGAGCGGGATACACAATCAGTGCTGCTGCTCTGTCCCACAGTGGAGAGTACTGGTGTCGAGCTGAAAGAAGCAGGACATCATTGAACTCACAATACAGCAAAGCCCTCAGGATACAGGTACATGGTGAGTGACTGAACTGAGTAAAGTGTATAATACTAATACTGCTGTTCAGATGAAGCCCCCACACTGGATCTCTCAGTCTCTTTCCTTTAATGCCGTCAGACTGAACTGAGTGGCGTGTATAATACTAATACTGCTGTTCCCATGAAGCCCTCTTCATTAGCCATTAGCCTCTTCATATCTCCCTGATCATAAGAGGCTCTTTGCACATTCATTTTTTCACTTAATCTGAAAATACTAAAAATGCAGTTTTGCCCTATTTAAAAAAAAAAGGGATGATTTTTCCATTAGTGTTTTACCATATCTGTTGTAAGTACAATTAAACAGAATTGAATACAATGAAAATGCTAATCCATTCTCTTGGATGTCTTTTGTTTAAAATGTTCATGTGTTCAGCTTGGCGAGAGCGTCTGTAGCAAACTGAGCCGAACAGCAGAATCTGGATAGTTCTGGAATATGCTATGAAAGTACACTGCAGTAAATGCTGCCATCAATGTGTACTATAATGCACTGATCAGTTCATGCTGCATATCTGCCTGCCTGTCTGTGTTCAGCTGATGCTCTGAATAAAGAACGGGTCCTGAAGAGTCGCATGCAGCGTGTTTGGAGGATGAAAAGTTAAAGGGGGAGAGTGTGATGTCATCAGCTTTACTTACCAAAGTGTATCAAACACATGAAGAAGAAATGACATTTTACTCTTACCACAGAAAAACAATACATTGAAACTGTAGTATCAAAATAAATAAGGCAATAACTTTGCAGCTGACTGTGAGAGGTGGGATTGTTTAAGAAAAGGATTGATGCTGCAGGTGACTGTGAGAGGTGGGATTGTTTATGAAAAGGATTGATGCTGCAGGTGACTGTGAGAGGTGGGATTGTTTATGAAAAGGATTGATGCTGCAGGTGACTGTGAGAGGTGGGATTGTTTATGAAAAAGTTGATGCTGCAGGTGACTGTGAGAGGTGGTGGGATTGTTTATGAAAAGGATTGATGCTGCAGGTGACTGTGAGAGGTGGGATTGTTTATGAAAAGGATTGATGCTGTGCAGGTGACTGTGAGAGGTGGGATTGTTTAAGTCTGGTTTGATGGTGCAGGTGACTGTGAGAGGTGGGATTGTTTATGAAAAGGATTGATGCTGCAGGTGACTGTGAGAGGTGGGATTGTTTATGAAAAGGATTGATGCTGCAGGTGACTGAGAGGTGGGATTGTTTAAGAAAAGGATTGATGCTGCAGGTGACTGTGAGAGGTGGGATTGTTTATGAAAAGGATTGATGCTGTGCAGGTGACTGTGAGAGGTGGGATTGTTTAAGAAAAGGATTGATGCTGCAGGTGACTGTGAGAGGTGGGATTGTTTAAGAAAAGGATTGATGCTGTGCAGGTGACTGAATTGTTTGTTTTTTTTGCTTCTTTTCATACCTGCTTGTATTTATGAGAGGGAGATTCACCCCCAATCCTAACCTCTGTTTCAGGCTCATGTATTTCTTTATTTTTTGTACTTCTTTCCTGTTTATCAACTGCAGAAACCCCAGTTATAAATATTCTTTTCTGGGAAAGCATTAATAAATGTAGATGATTCCCACAAGTTCAGATTCCACACCATGGTGCTGCTTCAGAGCTGGGAAAGACAGAGGCACCAGGTTCTGAACATCCTAAAAACAGAGCTGATTAGAGCCCCATACAAAACAGCTCTTTACTCCAAAGTGTCGAAAATGAGAAATAAACAGCCTAACCTACTTGCATTAAATACCTGCTGTGTTTATGTTTAGCTTTGTAACTCTGACACATATATTTCTCTATTTGAGAAAATTAAGTCATTTTATCTTTGGAGGAAAAGGGATTTGACAATCTGCCCCATAACATTGCAAGTAGTGACGAGAGGTTTTATTTAAAAAAAAATATGAGTAAAATGGTTGCTGGGTCTGGTTTAAGACACACACATGTACTGAAGATAGAGCACAGCTTTCGAAACACATTTTTCAGATACAGCAGGAAGAATGGGCAGCCTCCGTCTATCTTTACAATGCTTCTTTAGTCTTGCTGTAAAAGACTGCACTGGCTAACTCCTTATTTTATGAGAGTGGTTCCTCTAATCTGCAACTGGTTAGAGCCTGTCACCTCTCAGCATCATATCCCATAGCAGCACTCCTGGGAAATTGCTCTGAGGGACCAGAGTTGTGTTCTCTCTCACTCTCTCTCTCACTCTGTCCTCTTCTCTCTCTCTCTCTCTCTCTCACTCTGTCCTCTTCTCTGTCTCCACAGAGCTGCCACAGCCTGCCCTGACCCGGGAGCCTTCAGGAGAGATATTTGAAGGAGACCCAGTCACCCTGAGCTGTGGGGTTGAGGGGGGCTCTGGTGGCTGGAGATATCTCTGGTACAAAGACAGTCAGTCCAGTCCTCCAGTGTACCAGACTGACAGCAGCAGTGGAACTGGAACGGGATACACAATCAGTGCTGCTGCTCTGTCCCACAGTGGAGAGTACTGGTGTAAATGTGGAAGAAAGAGGACATCATTGAACTCACAATACAGCCATCCCATCTGGGTAAATGTAACTGGTGAGGAATACAGAATCAACTTCCTTTTCACTAAAGCTTTGCCCTCAGCAGTAGGGGGTGCTGTTTGGTTCTGCTAGAGCTGATTGGGAGCCTTAATCCTCCAGCATTTCTCTGTTCTTAAGTTTCTAATTCTGTTCCTCTCAATGACTGTGGGATGATGGGAAGGGGCAGGATGCTGGGGGATGATGGGAAGGGGCAGGATGCTGGGGGATGATGGGAAGGGGCAGGATGCTGGGGGATGATGGGAAGGGGCAGGATGCTGGGGGATGTTTCAATGGCCTGTTGACAACTTATTGCTGTCTTGACTGAAACATTTGGTGTTACCTTTACAGCTAAAACAATAAGAGCCTCTATACTCCAGCACTGCCTCTGTCTCTAAGGAGCCTCTATACTCCAGCACTGTCTCTGTCTCTCTAAGGAGCCTCTATACTCCAGCGCTGTCTCTGTCTCTAAGGGAGCCTCTATACTCCAGCACTGCCTCTGTCTCTCTAAGGAGCCTCTATACTCCAGCGCTGCCTCTGTCTCTCTAAGGAGCCTCTATACTCCAGCGCTGCCTCTGTCTCTAAGGAGCCTCTATACTCCAGCGCTGCCTCTGTCTCTCTAAGGAGCCTCTATACTCCAGCGCTGTCTCTGTCTCTCTAAGGAGCCTCTATACTCCAGCACTGCCTCTTTCTCTCTAAGCAGTAGGAGGCGCTGTGAGAATCTCACTCTATGGAAGATGGAGATTCCGACTGATTTTGAATATCTTGGTCAGACAGCTTCACAAACTAACCTGTCTTCATGTAATCTTTTGGTAGTTCTGTTCTCCAGGGTGACTCTGACAGCATCTCCAGGAGTCACAGTGAAGGAGGGAGAGGCTCTTAACCTGACCTGTGAGGCAGCAGTGAACAAACCCCCCCGCCCTCAACTCCACTACACCATTGTGAGAGACGGGGAGCCTGTGACTAGCAGCACTGACTCTGCACTGTACAGCATAGCCAGCACTGAGAAGAGCCACACTGGGAGCTACACGTGTGCTGTGGAGTCACAGGGAGTGAGGAAGAGCAGCCAGGAGCTACACATTGAAGTGCAAAGTAAGATCTAAACCCTGTCCTAAACAACTATCCTAGTTATCTGAAGGGCTCTGTAATCCTTTGAGAAGTGGAGATCTTTCGTTATGATCCCTCCCACAGTGTAGGATTTAGTTTGGCAGTAGTGCCTTCACTGTGGGATGTCTGTCCTTTTACCCATCCTCCTTTTAAAATGAATTTGTATGACTATTAGAATCTTCTTTTTAAATGCAATCACTGAACTTGTGTGTTCTTGTAAATGTGAACCCATTATATTCCCAGTGTGAAGAGATAGAGCCTTAAGAGCACAGAGTTACCAGCAATTGCAACATAATGGATTGGGAGCAGATACTGCACAGTACAGACACTGTTTTATACTTTGCAAATTCACTGGTGTATGTTCCCCACTAATGTGTCAGCTTTATACTGTGAATCCAGAAATATGTGTGAGCATTTTATTATGCGATTTTCACATATCAAAAAAATCGCAAACATTTTTGGCACAAATATAAATGCTTCCAATGGCTGAGTCATACGAAATTCATCCAACCACTAGAGGGCGCAAGAAGCCGACATTACCGATATTGATGCGGACCTGAAAACATCCACAATAAAGCCAAAGCATGCAAACTGGCTTATGTCTGCTCTCCATGAACTCGAAAAAAAAAGAAACGATCATTTCAGGCTGGTCAGTAAAAGATTCTGTAAATGTGTTCATTTTCATGTTTTGCTATGATATAGTATAATTCTGTAAAATCCATGTTCTATCTGTGTGGGTGGCTATTGTTTTTTAGAACATTCCACATAGCTTTCCTGTGACACTCTCTGTTGTAAATTAAAAAAAAGAATGTTTGGTTTGAAGATGCTATAAAGAAATAACTGTTTTAACTTTGGTAAATACTTTCTAGAAGTATTTCTGTTGATTTACTATGATATCAGAATTTGCATTCAGTTCTGTTTTGGAGTTAATACTGCACTAGTAGTCCTATACACTGCATACAGCACTTTAAATATCTCAAGTTGTTTGTGTAGTTCTTGCATTAGAAACAGTTTTGGTTGATTTGATTTTCATATTCATTTTCCTGTGAGGAAGTTATATTTTGTATGCAGTATTGTGTGTCTTTTCCTTTCTTTCAAACCCTGTGATCGTGTTACATTAGCCTATGTGTAAATACACTGTATAAATGCACTAAAAATGTTTCATTTTATTTATTTTTATTTTTTGAAGGCACACAGTAATATTAACCATCACCAGGTCTTCATGTTGTACATACAGTATTATGAAGCAGTATACAACTTTCAGGGCAACAGGTCGCCAACATTTCTGCAGTGAAATTGGTCTTCTGGGTGTGAGTCGACAAATATTTTGGCCGCAAATATTTCTGGATTTACAGTATATGGGTGGGGTTACATTTTAAACAAATCATTCTCTTCCACTTTTTGAAATGCATTCAAAGGAATTGATTTCCCCGGCTGAGTATCTTATAAAATGATGGTTCAAATAGAATGACAATTACAGCAGACAGACATTAGAGTGACAGAGTGGCGAGATGAAGGCTGCTACTGTTGAGCTAGTGTGAACAGGGTAGTGTTCTTGAATAGCTATCAGCTCAGTCAAGGTGTATGGAAGTCTCTAGCACACACTAACACTGTACCTTCCTTCCCCAGTGTCCTGGCACAGCGCTGTTGCTGTTGGCTACAGAGTGAGCTTCTTTCTGATTCACCTCACTGTGTTTACTCTGCTGCTCCTTCGATACTGCAGGATCCAAGGTGAGACTCCTAGTCAGTGCACACATTCAGACTTCTTAAACATGCACCCCAGTCTACCCCAGGGATAGTTCATTAACAAAATATCTATTTCCTTATTAAACATACACAGCTGATTTACAATGTCTAAAATAAACCTGTTGCAAGTTTGTATTTATTTTTGTGGACACAATTATAAGAAACTGAACAATCTGTATATGTTTTTCATAGGTTACGTGTGTATCCCTGGTGTCAAGTCAAGGTAAGTCAGTATTAGCCAGTATGTGTACAGACTGGGGGAGGTGCTCATGAGGACCTCCTTTAAGAATCCCTCTTACACAATACATCAGTACCATTCAATTTGAGCCGTGTCTTAGTGTTACAGAACTCCCTCCACGAACCACTGCTGTCTACTGTGATATTATACTCATATATATATATACTGTGTGTGTGTGTGTGTGTGTGTGTGTGTGTGTATATATTTTGCAGGAATATTGATGTTTGTATTCACATGATCTTGGGAATATTCAGAAAACCGTGTGAGGATTGCGTCACACTCCCGGCTGTGCAGCTGCCGTGCTCTTCACACATTTGGGATTTGCCCGATGCTGATAAAGCGCAGTGATATTCCTTAGGAGCGCAAGACGCTGCTGTACACCATGAAGTGTTTGAAACATAACAATGATGATATTTTAGTTGCACAGCCATTGAGTTTGAAATGGAACATTCAGAAATGGTTCACACAAATGGAATGGATGCTTAGAGGCTATTTTTTTGTTATCCCTAATTCCATGATTCAGGACCCCATTCACATGAGCGACTATTTGTAGAGACGCTGAGCACTGAAATAGACCGATTCGGACCTCACTGTATGTAATTAAATAGAAAGTGCCCCCCCCCCCATAGGGTTACATTGTTGTTTTTCTGTTGCTTAATTAACGTTAGCTTGTATAATGGTATGGAAATTATAGGAACCATTTAATACAACCATGTTACACAACTAGGATCAAACAACTCATACCAATTTATTCTGGACTTAAGTTAAAAGCCTTCTATTCCATTTTGGAATGGGCAACTATTTATTATTTTTTTTTTTTCTTTATATTATAAATAGCCTGTGTTCCATATTGCTAAAACAATGATGTATTCTGTGCTTCCATTGTTTAATGTGTGTTTGCAATTGCAAACTTGAATGAGTTTTTACAAATATTCAGGAGATAAATGTTGGTATTTTTTGCATCAAATCATGTCTCAGTTTTGATGAGCATCTAGATTATTGGGTCCTGGAAATGCTGTGGCAGAACTTGCTGCAGGTTTGTGTGCGGTAAGGACTTGAAACAAAAGTGGGACTCGCTCAGTCATACTTTTGTATGACAATGCAAACTCGTCTTGCTTTTTGTTTTTCACAAAAAACAGCTTACATGACTTTGAGAGGAGCAATGGCAGATGGTAATAAAATAAATGATACCGTAGTGTAACGTTATAATACATATAATAATGAAAAAAGTGCATCATTTAACCAAGGCGTGTGGCCAAGGCCACATTCCGCACATGGATTTGACAGGGATGAGATTTTAACCCCATCCCTGCCAAATTTAAATTTTAAATATTCAAACTTTATTGCCATACTGGGTCCATGTGGTTTTTTTGGTTTCCGGATGATAAAGATTGACGGCTTTGACGTTTGATTCAGAATCGTTATTCTTTGATTCAAGTTCAGTCTGAGGTATTGCACATTTCACACAGTCTCTTTACAGTTGATACACAGCTGCTCCTTACCTTACAATGCACTCTGTGATTTCAATGGGACTTGATTACTCTGAAGCCTGGACGTGTCATCATTCTTTAAAGCTTTTGTTATTGCTGCAGTTAAACTCTGACCCCTCCTTGTGTGTCTCTGACATCTGTCTCAGGAAAACCTCGGATCAGGATCAGGAGCAGTCAGCAGAGGGGATTGAGCTCTCCAGCCGTGCAGCAGACTGGAGTTGAACTGGAATAGTATTGCACTGTCCTGCTAAAGACCAGTCTGACTGGAATAGTATTGCACTGTCCTGCTAAAGACCAGTCTGACTGGAATAGTATTGCACTGTCCTGCTAAAGACCAGACTGACTGGAATAGTATTGCACTGTCCTGATAAAGACCAGACTGACTGGAATAGTATTGCACTGTCCTGCTAAAGACCAGACTGACTGGAATAGTATTGCACTGTCCTGCTAAAGACCAGTCTGTACCATAGACGGGGGATTTTCCAAGACCTCAAAATAATTGATTTTTCATTGAAATGAATTCTTTGATTTATTTCATGGATTGCATTGTGTATCTTTACGAAGCACATTACTGAACAATGTCTCCATTCATACGCTAGTAATCAATAAAGTGCTTTACTCCACCAGTGTTTTATATTATTAATGAAACCCTTTCAAAGTATTGGGAGTCTGAGGTAGCAAACAGTCACCATTACTGACTTACTGGTAATGAAATGATGTGTGTCCGATCTGTTGGAAGAGGAGTGCTGTATTAAATAAATGAAACCTGTGTTATTTAGGCACAGCATTATATTTTACAGTACCTCTGTAATCCAGCACACTGTATAATCCGGCACAATGTTCCAGTCCCAAGCAGTGTTGGAATGGACAGCTTTACTGTAATATCAATGCATTGGGGTCATGCTGAGCATTCAGTCAGACAGGGCTGGTGAATTATTTTTCTGCAAATATATATTTGTCAAATTTTATTTTAAAAATGGTGAATACCTTACACTGGAACAATAGCTGGAACTCAAAATCAAATCACCCTCAATACTCAAGTAATTCAATAGATGAATAAACTCAAACTCAAAACTTTCACAGTATTGGAGTCATTGCAATAAGAACCACTCTGAAAGAGCTGGAAATCAGAAAATAAAACTCAGAAAATGTCACTTAAAGCTGCTAACATTTTTTGGGACTGTGTTTGGGGAAATTAAACTGCTTATGTTACAAACCTTGTGACAAATAATGACTTGTCATTTCTCAGATCTATTTAAAAATAATGACTTGTCATTTCTCAGATCTATTTAAAAATAATGACTTGTCATTTCTCAGATCTATTTAAAAATAATGACTTGTCATTTCTCAGATCTATTTAAAAATAATGTTGTTCTTTATGTACCTGCCAGGGGGCGCTGTACCTATTAAGTCACAGAAAGTATAGGCCTGTATGTATTTATAGTGACAGAATACACAATAGAGTTTGGGCTTGTATTTATTATAGTGACAGAACACACAAGAGAGTGTGAGCCTGTATTTATTATAGTGACAGAACACACAAGAGAGTGTGGACCTGTATTTATTATAGTGACAGAACACACAAGAGAGTGTGAGCCTGTATTTATTATAGTGACAGAACACACAAGAGAGTGTGAGCCTGTATTTATTATAGTGACAGAACACACAAGAGAGTGTGAGCCTGTATTTATTATAGTGACAGAACACACAAGAGAGTGTGAGCCTGTATTTATTATAGTGACAGAACACACAAGAGAGTGTGAGCCTGTATTTATTATAGTGACAGAACACACAAGAGAGTGTGAGCCTGTATTTATTATAGTGACAGAGGGCAGCACCACAAAGCTCTCCTCGGGCCCTCTGCTGATGTAACACTTCTAACAGAGGCTGGGGCGGAGCCCGTCAAGTACAGATCACCTACTGAGACAAACTAAACAGCTACTACAAACATATCTCCAGTGCCTGAACCGGTTCACCTTCCCTGTGACTTGAAAGAGGAGAGAGGTTGTGAACCTGGCAGATAAAGGTCAAATAACAGCAGGAAATGCACTTGTTTGATCGAGTCGAGATACTCTACACTGATGGAAAGCTTGTTAAACAGTGGAAAGGTTCTTGTCTATTCACATTGTATCAATGAAGCTGTATAACAGAGCTCCCATGTTGACACTCAGTTGTTGATACAATGTGAGATGCTGTTTCTCTCCATTCCTGAAGAAGTTTGAGAGCTGAACGGAAGCACACAGACAGAGACAAGGTGAAAGTGAAGGCAGGTAAGCAGTTTGGTTGAATTGGACTCTTTAAAGTGACTGTAGCTTTTAGGACTGATCTGTTGGGATTTTATAAACACAATATGAATGTGACAGTACAAATGAAATGATCATTTTAATAAAATGCGTTACTATGGGGACAGGTGGTTAAGTGTCTGTGTAGGAGGTTCAGAAAGGGTGGTTCATTTGTTACAGATTTTAGAGAAAGGGCAAGCAGAGACACAATGACCATCTGGTGTATGTTAAAATAAAGAATAGTAATGCCACCTTGGCATCAAATTATAGAAGGGTAGTGTACATCCTGTGTCTCAGTACTGCTCTGTTACTGTGGAGGGTAGTGTACACCCTGTGTCTCAATACTGCTCTGTTACTGTGGAGGGTAGTGTACACCCTGTGTCTCAATACTGCCCTTTTACTGTAGAAGGGTAGTGTACACCCTGTGTCTCAATACTGCTCTGTTACTGTAGGAGGGTAGTATACACCCTGTGTCTCAATACTGCATTTCCTATATTAAAATGAAAGGGTGCAACACACATCAGTGGTATGCCATTTCAAAATGAAAGGGTGCAACACACATCAGTGATATGCCATTCCTTACCACTTGTTGCAAAGACATTTCTGGAGCTACCAAAGTATTTTGAATGAAAAACTACAATAACACTCCGGATTGATTTATCCCACAGAGAGGCAGTGAGGCGTACAAAGACTGCAGAAGGCTGTGAGATAAGAAGTAAATGAGATGGAGAACCAGCATGCCATTATGATGAAGGAATTCAAGTGGTAAGACCCTTTTCTGTAGCAGTCATTACAAAAGCAATCTCCAGTGATTAGAAGATGTATAGTGGATGCTATGAGTGGTTTAGAGTCCATCTTGAGGAGGGTACTGTTAATCCCACAGCTAAAACTCCTGTCTGGAGAGTTTAAACAAATTGCACAGTAGATAAGACCAGGACAGAAGACAGAGGAGTGCATGAACTCTACAGTATATTACAGAATTGTATTTAAGTGTGCAGTGTAACATGATTGTGGGACACTGCAGTTTAAATTGCTTATAATCAGTGGTATTTTTTGGTGTTGTTATTTTCCAGAAAATGCCATTGGAAGAGTAAGCCTGTCTTCTTGCAGAGCTACAAGTGAAAAGTTCCCAAACACCTGCTTTGAAATGCTTTGCTTTACCTGAGGTCTGCAATGACCTCTCTGTTCATCGTAACACACAAGGGGCAAAAACGAGTAGAGACAGACCTGGACTAAAGCTCACACAGCTCCGATGAACCGCTCCACTACAGAAAAGGAGAAGACGCCCAGGCGCAAAAAAGTGTCAAGGAGAGGATGAGGAGAAAAGAAAAGACAGGTGTGGTCTCGGAGACGCACACCCGCCAACGAGAAGAGAACAAGACTCAGCCGGGGGTGACAACGCCTCCGAGACACAAGGAAGGGAAGAACGCAAGCATCCCTTCCAGTCTCACACCCATCAAAGAGGAGTGACCCCAGAATCCTTCCTCCTGCTGATGAAAATCTTACAGATCGACATCCCTGAAGGTGTAATCACCCACGAAGCAATTCGGCTTTCTCAAACAGGAGCCGTTCACGGTCATGCACACCAGCGGTCATGCACACCAGCCCGGTGACCAGGTCCTGGAGCAGGCTGACGGTCAGGGAAGACTTGTCTACGATAACCAAGGGAACCCGTAAAACCCTCTGGGTCATCTCAGACCACCGGTACGTCGATGAACAGTCTTTGTGGACCGGTACTCCATCCAAGAAAGGGTTTGGTATGTTTGCAACAAACAAGTACGACGAGTTGGAGTGCCTCAAATGGTTTCACGAAACAGCGAAGGAGAAGAAAGCGTTTGGCGGAGGGGCCGCAGCCTACACTTGTGGGAACCGCGTCCAATATGGGTTTCTCACTGGGAACGTGGATGTGTACGCAGATTTCAATCAGGACAGACCTCGAGAAACTCAGTGCGACAAGCTGCTGATCGAGTGCAAAGGGACCACAGGAGACATGGGCGGGAATTTCTTCACCAAAACCGAACAGATTAAAGACGGATTCCCTTACGCCGAGGTGAAAACAAACCACAAGTACATCTTTCAGGTGCAAACCTACATGTAAGTTTTCAATGCTAGAGCAACAAATACAAAATCCTCTCCCATGAAGAAAGCTGCGATGGTCCTGAGACATTACCACCCTGGTGGACGGCCCAAGCAAGACTTTTGGCTAAGTCTCGTCGACATCGACGCAAAAGCACAGCGAGACATTGACAAGCTACGCCTGTTTTTGCAAATAAATGTTTTGGGCTGTTATATAGCAGTGTTGCAACAATTATTTGTGAAAGAGACCCCTACTCTAGCAGAGCTGATAGAGACCCTTGCTCCTGTTCCAGAGCTGATAGAGACCCCTGCTCCAGAGCTGATAGAGACCCCAGCTCCAGAGCTGATAGAGACCCCAGCTCCAGAGCTGATAGAGACCCCAGCTCCAGAGCTGATAGAGACCCCAGCTCCAGAGCTGATAGAGACCCCTGCTCCAGAGCTGATAGAGACCCCTGCTCCACAGCTGGTAGACCCCTGCTCCACAGCTGGTAGACCCCTGCTCCAGCTCCAGAACTGATAGCAGTCTGCAATATTTAAAGAGTTTCTGATAATGACAATTAATCAAATAGAACATTGGGATGACTGCAAGATTGTGTTATATGTTGCTTGAAAAACGTAAACAGATGATTTAATAGGAACTATTTTTTTGGAAATGAATACATTTTTAAAGTGACAGTTGCTATGAAAATAGCTCATAAATGTGCAGTTTCAAAAGACACACATTATATTTGGCTTCAGGTTCAAGAAAACTCTATTCACAACCCATTCTTTTAGATGGTCTTGTACTACCTGGATCATTTACTGAGGGGTAAAACTGTCCCCACCCCTTCACTGGCTTCTTGCCTATCAATAGCCAATCAGATTCTCCCCTACTGACTGACAAGCTTTCACCCAGTAACAGGTTTTTTCCCAGAAGGCACTGCTGAGGTGAAATGAACCAGGAAGTGCCTGAGACTAAGGCATAGCAATGGAGAACTTCACCTGCCAATAGTGTCTAAAGTAGTACCAGATATCAGGGGGGATTTTGTATCGAACTCATGGTATAGTAATGACAGCTTTAGTAGCTAGCGATTTTCAAATGAAATTTTTCAATAAAATCAATCCATTAATGCCTTGAAATTGAGTCGATGAGGTCATTAATGAACGCATTTCTCGTTAAAAAGCTTTTAGAGTGTAGAACAAGGTTCTAACTGGAGCCTGCTCTTAGAGTGTAGAACAAGGTTCTAACAGGAGCCTGCTCTTAGAGTGTAGAACAAGGTTCTAACTGGAGCCTGCTCTTAGAGTGTAGAACAAGGTTCTAACTGGAGCCTGCTCTTAGAGTGTAGAACAAGGTTCTAACTGGAGCCTGCTCTGAGAGTGTAGAACAAGGTTCTAACTGGAGCCTGCTCTGAGAGTGTAGAACAAGGTTCTAACTGGAGCCTGCTCTTAGAGTGTAGAACAAGGTTCTAACTGGAGCCTGCTCTTAGAGTGTAGAACAAGGTTCTAACTGGAGCCTGCTCTGAGAGTGTAGAACAAGGTTCTAACTGGAGCCTGCTCTAGAGTGTAGAACAAGGTTCTAACTGGAGCCTGCTCTGAGAGTGTAGAACAAGGTTCTAACTGGAGCCTGCTCTTAGAGTGTAGAACAAGGTTCTAACTGGAGCCTGCTCTTAGAGTGTAGAACAAGGTTCTAACTGGAGCCTGCTCTGAGAGTGTAGAACAAGGTTCTAACTGGAGCCTGCTCTTCTTAGAGCGCACTTCACGTGTTCTGAAAAAATGAAAAAAAAACCCTGAGACAACTGTAACTGAGTTTAAAGGGGAACTCAGGTTGTGTGTGTGAGTGTGTTACATGTTCCCATTATGTTGCTACAACTCTTCAAGGTGTGTGTATTATTATTATTATTATTATTATTATTATTATTATTACATTGACTACTTTTTTACACTATTAAATTGCAGTCTACTGTGCTCAGTTGCCAAGATGTCTTTCCAAATGTATCCTTCAGAGGAACTTCAGAACTACACTTCCCACCACCTCTATCATAGATGCATAAGTAGGAGGACGATGGGAAATGTTCAAGTTCTTCTTAAGGGTACATTTGGAAAGCCATCTTGGAAACAGAGCACTGTAGACTGCAATTTAATAGTGTAAAAAAGTGGTCAGGATGTCAAAATAATAATAATAAAAATATTAAAAATAAACAATACACACCTTACTGAAATAGTTGTAGCAACATATGGGAACATGTAACACACACACGCAAAAACACAACCCGAGTTCCCCTTTAGTGTAGACTTCAGGCAATTTGTTGTAAAATGTTGCCACCTGCTGGCTGACTTTGGGAATGGCAACACAGCATAATAAAATCTCGTCACAGGAACTAATGCACAGCACACACTGGCCTATAATCAATGGGTGTACACCAATTCGCAATTACCGACACTTTTTTTTCTAAATAAAATACAAATGACAGTTAACACGCATACGTCACATCGCAAGTTTAATTTAAAAATGCTGTGTATGAGTAAGTCAGTTTTAATTCATTTTACGGCTTATATTCACATTTATTCTTTTTAAGAAAAGTACTGTTAGTTGCGAATTGGTGTAAAACAACTGATGAATATAGGCCACTAACCTTTGATACATTACGTGTTGCACGTCGTCTTTAATTTTATTGCCGCTGTTTAAGAGCTTTACCCACGTGATTTCCCGGAAAGACAACCCCCTTTGAATCAAAATCGAAAACTGAAACTTATCTTTCTGTGGTGGTTTTTAACCAGCCGACGAGATATCTAGCATTCATCTTCGTGGTCAATTCCATACCTGCGGCTGTAGTTCTTGAGAGAAACACGAAACAGAAAAACCTATGGAGAAGAAGTCAAAGAAAAAGAAAACAAGCAGGGAAAATAAAGAATATAAAAGGTAAGTTATTCTTCTGCATCATACTTTCAGTGTAACCAGTCTATAAAACAACCCTAGAATAACTGTGTAGCCTTTGTGATGTGTATCAATTCTGAATGCGTTTCAATTGATCGTATTTTTCGATTTTTCTTTATTTTTTAAAATTATTAAGTTTATATATGATTTTAATTGGAGCGTAACATTGTTCTGCTACTATGCATTTTAAAATAGACAGGAATATGTAGGTTGAAGAGGCCAGCAGTGTAGAGCATCGTGGTTTTGGCTTTGGACCAAAGGGTCATGTGTTCCAGGTTTAATCAGGTGCCTGCGTGCGTGCGTGTGTTCGGGCGGACTGCTGATGTAAAGCAGATACTTTCCTAGATTAATAGGCAGACAGATATTTAATTAGTTAGACCCTTGAGCAAGCAGGCAGGTACTTTACATGCTAGATTGATAGACAGACAGATAGCTAGCTAGTTAGACCCTTGAGCAAGCAGGCAGGTACTTTACCTGCTAGATTGATAGACAGACAGATAGCTAGCTAGTTAGACCCTTGAGCAAGCAGGCAGGTACTTTACCTGCTAGATTGATAGACAGACAGATAGCTAGCTAGTTAGACCCTTGAGCAAGCAGGCAGGTACTTTACCTGCTAGATTGCTCCTGTAAAAACAAACTGTATAAATGGGTAATGGTATGTACAATTTTTACATATAATTACCTGTTTATAATACTAATACTACAACTAAAAAGAAAAAAAGTAATATTGTACATACTTTTATCAAATTTAACCTGGAATCCAAGTATGTATACCAGTTACATACATGAATCAGTCATACAATAACATAGAACTTAATACTTCTCTTAATAATGAATACTTCCATACAGCAGGTATTTGAAGGGAGCAGACATGTAGCCTAGTTACAGTGCATTTATTTGAAAGTTATTGAGTCAAAAAGCTGCAGATGATCTGGTGAGATGCCAAATAGTGTCACATTGTTACTTAACTGGAGACACTATTAGGCAGTGACAGTATTGGGCACAGAAGATGCCAAATAGTGTCACTTTGACAATGAAAATGACAAGCTTGCAGTAGGCATGCGCAGATGAATTTGCACAAACAACAGAAAATCCTTTTTCTGCCAATGACAGTTTTTGGCATAACACATAAATGTTCTAAATTAAACCCCCAAGCTCTTTAGACTAAATAGAAAAGTTACTGCATTAACTCGAGTTAAAAGGAGAAACCTCTTTACAGTCCATTCAAAGAAACCATTCACAAAACCGATATTTTAATATAGAAAATACATTCATTCATCCATCCATTATCCATAACCGCTTATTCCTTTTAGAGGGTCGCGGTTAGCTGAGACACGAACAAAATCTAATTATTAGACTAATAATTTCTGTGATACGTTGTGCTAAAGCATGTTCCGTACTGTTGTGGGACCCTTTAATAACAAAGTTATTAAACGCCTTTTAAGATATAAAGTTTCATATCAAAAAGAGTTAAATGCCAATTCCACACATTTCCAGATATTGCTATAGATTTAGTCCTGGAAGGTAGCCTTATTATCACGTAGTGTTAAAATCTTCATGCGAATCCTACTAACTTAGGAACTTTAAAAAAAAAAAAAAACCATCAATTTACCAGAAACAGTGAAAATGGATATAGAGCACTTTGGAATGAAGCTCTTCATATATTCCCTGGTAAAAACGTAGTGAACCGGTCAAGTTACAACACAGACCAACACTGACAGTGAAACATCTCTACAGGAACTGCAGCAGAAGAGATGGCATCAGAGAACAGGGAGACAGATGTGAGCAGTCAAGAGGCTCCGTTCCAGTTAGAAATGAATAACATGCAGCTCAAACAAAATACTCCTGACACTACACCCAACATCCCAAATCCTACAGACCAGGACAGCCTTCAGGGTCCAGCAGACACTACTGCTCTTGGAGCCCATTCCCATGATATTGCTGAAGAAACTCCACCTTTCACCTCTACTTCCCCCAGAACTGATATCCCTGATGAGATGTTTAAAGACACTACACCTGCCCCCTCTAATGCACCTGGAGCCATTGAGATTGAAGATATTACTCCTGTCATTGCTGCTGTTATCACTGCTGAAGCTCACAGCATCTCTGGGTTTGCAGATGCCACCTCCACGATTCCAGCACATAACATACCTGAGAATACAGAAGACACTACATCAGTGAGTCTGTCAGATATGGCATCTTTCAACTCCACTCCTCCAGGATGTGCAGACCTGGACCCTGAGAACAGTCCATCTACCCCACTATCTGTATCCATTCCTGGACAGATACAGATAGACTCAGTGGAGAGCGACTCTGTCTCTCTGAGCTGGAGCACTCCTGCTGGTATAGAAGGGATCCCACACAGCTTCCACATAACTGTCAGCAGCTCTGATGAGAGTCACCAAGACACCATCACTGCACCCTCCAATTCCACTGTCATCTCTAACCTGAGACCTGGGAGAGAGTACACCTTCACAGTCACCACAGTGCTGGAGAATGGGACCCAGAGCAAGCCTGTTTCAACAGTTGTTTATACAAGTAAGTTATTTATTGATAACACTTTTGGATATTAGTCTCAACCTCCCTTCTGAAAGTTTACCATGGTGAATTTCAGTGTCTCTGCACTTTTACAATGGTTTTACTTTACTTTTAATAACATGCTTTCACTGTGCTTTACTATACTGGACTATGGTTAACCATGGTGTACTATAGCAAACATTTCTTAGAAACATCTATTATGGTATGTCATCATGATATTTTCATGGTATGGTACAGTACAGTAGAGCACAGTGACAGCATATTGAAATGTAAGGTAAAACCATAGTAAAAGTGCAGAAACACTGTGATGAATTCACCATGAAACTTTCATAAGGGCTGCTTTGTAATTTCATCAATTCTCGTTTCTTCTCCAGAGTCTTCTCCTCCTGGACAGATACAGATAGACTCAGTGGAGAGCGACTCTGTCTCTCTGAGCTGGAGCACTCCTGCTGGTATAGAAGGGATCCCACACAGCTTCCACATAACTGTCAGCAGCTCTGATGAGAGTCACCAAGACACCATCACTGCACGCTCCAATTCCACTGTCATCTCTAAGCTGAGACCTGGGAGAGAGTACACCTTCACCGTCACCACAGTGCTGGAGAATGGGACCCAGAGCAAGCCTGTTACAGCAGCTGTCACCACAGGTAAGAATACATTTCCTCATGTTATTAGCCTCATAGTTTGTCAAGCCTGGTTCAGGGAACCCACTATGCAGCCGTGTAAAGTAGCGGTTAGGGCTCTGGACTCTTGAGCAGTGGGTTCAATCCCAGGTGGGGGAGACGCATTGCTACTGTACCCTTGAGCAAGCAGGTAGATTTACCTAGAGTGCTCCAGTTAAAAACCCCAGCTTTATAAATTAGTAATTGTATTTAACAAAAAAATGTGACTATCCGAAGTAACCCTGGATAAGGGTGTCTGCTAAGATATATAATAATAATATGTCTGCTAGTTATTGTTCCAACTGAAATTACTTAATTGAACAATATACACATTATATATATATATATATATATATATACATATTTATATTTATATATAATATATATACATATTTGAGCTAATATATATATATATATATATATATATATATATATATATATATATATATATATATATATATATATATATATATATATATATATAAAATGAAAAAATAGATGGGTACTTCTCACCAACCATTAAGGGTTCATTTAAGTAATTGAGAGCTCATTTGGAACAAAGGACCAGGACCAGGGTTGAGATTTCTTTTAAAGTACTAGAAAAATCAACCCACAAAAGTCCAAATCCAGTGTATATTAAATATCCAGCTTTGGAGACACAATGACGAAGTATACTATTATTATATTATACAAATTTATAATGGTAAAATTGTAATCTCATAATATAAATTTGAGAAAATGTCATAGAATAAAGACAAATAATAAATAATGCAGTTTTGATCTAACCCATCTTCCAGTCAACATAGAAGATCCAGAACTGAATTGAAGGCACTGAAATAAGGAGGCCCTTTCTGTATAGAGCAGAGGATGTCACACAAAAACACACAACCAGCTAAAAAGTGGAACGTATCAAAAAATGATCAAATACATGATAAATTACTTTAAAAACATAGTATACAAAAAAATGACTCGATTAGTGCTAGTTGTGTAATATCTAAAAATAAACTCCATCCATTATCATAACCACTTAATCCTTTAGAGGAGTCAATACATCCATCCATTATCATAACCGCTTAATCCTTTAGAGGAGTCAATACATCCATCCATTATCATAACCACTTAATCCTTTAGAGGAGTCAATACATCCATCCATTATCATAACCACTTAATCCTTTAGAGGAGTCAATACATCCATCCATTATCATAACCACTTAATGCTTTAGAGGAGTCAATACATCCATCCATTATCATAACCACTTAATGCTTTAGAGGAGTCAATACATCCATCCATTATCATAACCACTTAATCCTTTAGAGGAGTCAATACAGTGCAAACATACACACATATAGACTATATATAGAGAGACAAGGAGTCAATACATCCATCCATCCATTATCATAACCACTTAATCCTTTACAGGGTCACGGTAAAACTAAACTAACATATTTCAATAACCAGACAACCTGGAACCTAAAAAAAAGAGAGCGCCATTAAACATTCTCTCTTTTCCTCTCAACACTGTATCTCTATTCTTCCTGAATGGGGTTTCCTTATCCCAAACCCCAGAGGCTCATTAATTAGCACCTGCTGAAAGAACAATCAGTCCCAGGTTAGCACAGAGTTGTCAACTCCCATAGCTATCACTGACCACTAGGGGGAGCAAGTATTGTACTGAAGTGTTTACTGAAATTTTAATTCAAGTAATCTAATCAGAACTACTATTCTTGTATTTATTCATGTAACCTGAAAAAAGCTTACCTGTGCATTCGGGTTAAAAAAATGCAGGACTGTATATGAATAAACACATACACATAATGTGAAAATGTATTTTTACATTCTTAATTCATCTGTCTCAACCAAAAAAATAATAATTGGCAGTAAATTACTATTATTACTTCAGTTCTTAATTATTACATTTCAATCAAATTATTTTTACATACAATTACCCATTTCTACAGGTTTTTTTTACTGGAACAATCTAGGTAAAGTACCTGACTTCTTGCTTAAAGGGTACAGCAGCAGTGTGCCCCCCACCTGGGATTGAACCCACCCAAGACCCTCTGGTCAGGAGCCCACAGCCCCCCTCACCACTACTCCACACTGCTTCCTATGGAAATGTTTTATTTTTTAAATAAAAAGTGGAATAAAATAAAAGGTTGGAACTGAAAAAAAAGTTTTTAACTTAGTTTAATTTAAACTTCAGGCAATTTGCTGTCCAATGTCACCACCTGCTGGCTGAGTTTGAGAATGCAACACAAAAGAAAAATAGAAAGTTTCACAGGAACAAATGCAAAGCGCACACTGTACTGCTCCCAAGTGTTTCTTTGCTGCCCTATGGACTTACAAATATCCAATGCTTCTGGGTGTCCTGTGAAAGCCATTCTCATGTTATTCACCATGAAGAGGCTGGCAATGATCAGAACCTCTTCCTGCAACACACATCATAGGATGGAATTTATAGCATTTACAAATCATTGCATTGGTAGAAAATGATTGCTGTAATATAAAAATTGTAAGGTGTTGTGAGGAGATCTCTGTTGGTTGTACAGTATAGTAGTTTGAGGTAAGCTGTTGTTAGTTAGCTGTACCCGGATGCAAGTCTACCAAGGTAATAGCATGTAAACTGTGGTCATAACACAGTATACTTATTTTATTTATTTCTTACAATTATTACACAATATTTTACAATACAATTACCCATTTATACAGTTTGTTTAGTAACTGGAGCAGTCTGTACCTTGCTCAAGGGTACAGCAGCAAGTTAAATTGTGTAGCTTCTAAAAAGTGTCAAGTTCCTTATATAATTGTATTATCATTATTATTAATTTCTTGGCAGACGCCCTTATCCAGGGCAATTTAGAATTGTTACAATTATATCACATTATTTGTACTTACAATTACCCATTTATACACTTGGGTTTTTTACTGGAGCAATCTAGGAGGTAAACTACCTGTTTCATTCCAAAACAATCTATAATCAATTTTCACTGTTTTTGGTAATGTTTTTTTTTTAATTTTAGATACTATTAATTCCTATGTTAGTAGGAACAATAAAACAGACAAGTTACAAGTGAAATATCGCATGATTTCGCATGAAGATTTCTACACTACATGATAGTAAGGCTACCCCTCCAGGAGTAAATCTATAGACGTATCTGGAAATGTGTGGAATTGCATTTAACTTGTTTTGATATGAAACTCTTCATATACAGTTGTTTGTTTTTTACTACTGGAGCAATCTCAGGAGGTGAAGTCTTGAATTTTAAATATAGTTTTGCTTTATGTTTACTGTATGTTTGAATACAAATGTAAGAAGTTCAACACCCTTCATAGACTATAATGAGATTTATATATACAATGCCCTCTGGATTTATTCACACCCTTCATAGACTATAACGGGATTTAACAAAATAAATGCAAGTGTAGATTCAGTATTTGTTGCATAAATGAATGAAAACAGTAATATTTTCAGACATTCAGTATTGGACTTTGCAAAAGTATATTTGTCCAACATATTTGCATGTTTTTTTCAAAAACTGAAGGTTCAAAATTATTCACACCTTTAACAATAAAATGCAATAACTTTGGACAGAAATGTTTTTGCGATACCTAACACTGATATTCTTACAATGTTTCATGTTTGCATGGATTTATGCAAAGAAAACATTATGTACACTTGTTTTATTTTGCTAAAAACAACTTGAAAAATGAATCAAACAAAACTATCTACAATATCTAAATAAGTTAAGACATTGTCCCATCATGTAAACCAAACCTTATGCTTGTAATCATGATTCAAAGAATGACGTGCATAATTCCTCTGGCTTTAAAAATAACAACCACATGGCAGGGAAATGGTTAATTAAGCAATATCTTTTCATATTTCCCGTTCAGAAACAGATCTAGAACACTTGCTGAGCATGCTGGGACTGGAGGACTGCTTCCCAGGCAAGATCACACTGAGCAGAGTGCTTGAGATCGGTACAGAGAGTATTACAGATGAACCCATTCATTCACTAAAACAACTGCCCTGGCACTTTCTGAAAAGACTAATGATGGTGAATGTGGCAGCTCGGAGTATCAAGTGCAGTGCTGCTGAGATGAAGTCAGATACACTGCAAGACCTTGATCGTGTTCTAGAACTTATGGGTAGTACTGATGATCAAGACAGAAATGTAATCAATCCACTTGATCTCATAACTGCACTCTTTCTGTGCTCAGATAGCTTCCTGCAGCAGGAAATGATGTTGAAAATGTCAATGTGCCAGTTTGCTGTGCCTCTCCTGCTCCCTGACTGTAGCTCTGATCAGTGCACATTAATGCTGTGGGCCATGCGAGACATTGTGAAGAAGTTTAGACCTCATTCATTAGCCGACTCAAAAGGGTTTGTAGAAGGCAGTATAGTCAGCACTCCCATGCCAATGATCTCTTTTGTCAGGCTGGGTGAATGCAGTTTGTCAAAGTCTCAGATTCTGAATAAGGTGCTTAGTAACCCCCAGCAGTACCACGATTTCTTTACCTATCGTGATATGGAGTGTGGTGATGTTCCACGCAGAATTTCAAATGGTCTAGTTGAGATAGCATGGTACCTTCCTTGTGGAAATACAAACCTGGACATCTTTTCAGAACCTGTAGCTGTTGCCAACCTTCGTGGAGACATCAGTTCATTTCAGACACAATTTTCTCTCCTATGTCAGACATCCTCGGCAGTCTTCATATTTTTTGACAGCATTGCAGAGAGTGAACGCAATCTCTTATCCTCTGCAGAAAATATTAAAGCCCAATTATTTTTGGTTCCAAATTTTCCAAATAAGACAGAGAAAAACTTAAACTCACTGAAAGACTTGGCATCAAAGTTAAAAGTAGATGGAAATCATGTCATGTTTAAGAACAAGGAGAAAAATGATTCCAAATTTGTTGCCACTCTAACGTTAACTATGAAGAACATCATAGAAACCAGTCCACAGAAAATGACAATTGAAGGCATGTCTACTGTAGCACGTGAATTAGGGATTCCTGTAGATGAAGACTGCACGGAATGTCAGAATGCAAAGAGAAGCGCTGTAGAAATCACAGCAAGAATAAAAAATGTGGTGCAATTTAAAGAGAAACAGTTGCCTTTGCATGGAAAGCTTTGGAAGGATCTGGCTAAAATAGAAAAGGAGGAATGCAGACTACGGAAGGCAGGAGACCAGTCTATTGAAGAATATAAAAGCAATCTGAAAAAACAGAAACAGAAACTGAGACAACAGCAAATCAGTTACAATATCTCTGAAGCAATGCTGTGTTTCATCGCTGCCATTTCCAATGAAAACAAAGAAGAACGATCCTATTTTCTAAAGTGGATGAGGATGAACCTGGATGTTGCAGCAAGAACACAACTTTCAGCTCTCCGTAACGAATACAAAGAAAAGTGTTGCAATTTCTCAGAGAATAAGGAGAGAATTGCATTCCTGGATGAACAAATATCAAACAGCTCTTTAGGAATCGAACATTTCATGCGTGAGATGGGCCAGCTTTATGAAGCAGCAAGCTCCCTTCCTAAGAATGCTAAATACAGTCAGCAGTTTAAACATCTTCCTGGTCTGGGGGCTGATCTGCTGTTGGATGGCTTCCCTCTTGAGCTGGTGGATGGAGATGCATCAAACATCCCTCTGAAATGGGTGAGTGGTATTTTAACTGAGCTCCATAAGAAAGTCCAGCACAAGAGCAGGATGCTGGTTGTAACAGTGCTGGGAGTCCAAAGCACTGGGAAGTCCACCCTCCTCAACACCATGTTTGGGGTTCAGTTTGCAGTCAGCAGTGGCAGATGCACACGAGGCGCCTTCATGTTGTTAATCAGAGTCAAAGAGGATCTGAAAGAAGAGATAGGTTGTGATTTTATTTTGATAATCGACACTGAAGGTCTCAAATCTCCAGAGCTGGCACAACTAGAAGACAGCTATGAACATGACAATGAGCTCGCAACACTGGTGGTTGGATTGAGTGACATCACAATAATAAACATCGCAATGGAGAACTCCACAGAAATGAAGGATATCCTACAGATTGTGGTGCACGCCTTTCTCAGAATGAAAGAAGTGGGGAAGAAACCAAACTGTCAATTTGTCCACCAGAATGTGGGAGATGTGTCTGCTCACAATAATAATGCTAGAGACCGAAATAAGCTTCTTGACCAGCTAAATGAGATGACACAGGCAGCTGCCAGAATGGAGAAGAAGGGATTCAACAGAAAATTCACTGATATAATGGAGTATGGTTCAGAGACAAATAACTGGTACATCCCTGGCCTGTGGCATGGTAACCCTCCAATGGCTCCAGTGAACACTGGCTACAGTGAAACTGTGTATGACTTCAAGAAGAGCTTGATTGAGGTTTTAAAATCCACCAACAAGAAAAAACCTCCTGCACAAGTTACAGAGTTCTTACAGTGGGTAACAAGTTTGTGGAAAGCTGTTAAATATGAGCATTTCATCTTCAGCTTTAGAAATAGTCTAGTGGCTGAGGCTTACAGTAACCTGTGTGTCGAGTTTAACACTTGGGAATGGGCCTTTCGTAAACACATGTATGCATGGATGGCAAATGCTGAAGCCAGGATTGCAAATCATGATAGCTCAAACTATGAAGACTTTTCCAGTAGGTTAAAAGCTGAGGCCTCTTCCGAATTGACAAAGGAAGAAAAAAAAATTCAAGAGAACCTTGTTGATTATTACAAGAAAAAGAATGGGCATGTTAATCTTGTTGAAAAGTACAGAGAAGACTTTGTGAGCAGCGTTAAGAGTCTTAGGAAAGAAATTGAAAGTTCAGTAAACAGAAAATGTGAAAACGCCATTGCTATACAGAAAGAGATGAAAAGAATTTATGATAATCGTGAAGAATACACAGCGATAATTGAACGCAAAGTACAGAGCCTAATTGAAACATGTAGGGGCAAAGAACGTTTATCTGATGATGAACTGGACAAAGAATTTGATGAAATGTGGAATCAAGCCATCTCTGAACATAAGTTCAAAGGTTTAGAGACACGAGAAATTGCATCAGATATTCTGAATCAACTGAGAACAGACTTGGAAAGACGCGATAGTCATGTTCAGAAGGAGTTAAGTGAGGTGAACTTGATCGATTATGGAGAAACACCTTTTACCGCAAGTGTGAAGCACTTTGAAAACTCAGATTACCAAAACATGAACAAGAAACCAACAACAAAGGTAAATCTGTTTATGAAGCTGTTCAAAAGAGGAGAACCTGAAGAGCTTTTAGGAAACGAAATAGAAAAGAAAGCAACCGAAAAGGCAAATGATATAATACAAATGTGTAAGAGGTTTATTTCAAAGCATGCACAGCGTGAAACTGATTATAATGAAACATTTACAATGGAGTTGCTGGAAATTATTGGAAAAGGGTTGGAAAATGAAGAGACTGTAAAAACCAACACCCAGTTTGAATTCGATCTAAAGCTCCACATCTGTGGCTATGCAGCCAGGCAGTTTCAGAAGATGCACGATGATTTCAATGATAAAAACGATCCAAGGAAAATGTTGGAAACATTTAAACCTCGGTACTGTTTAAACTTCAAAGATCTTTACAATGAAAAGGATCAGTGCCGGAAAACAGCTGAAGAATTCACTGAGCGCTGCCTGAAACCTGCAGTCATGAAATATATCAACAAAGCCCTTGGGATCGATATTGTAGATGAAATCTTAACAGGAGAACAATCTGTAAAGTACAGCTCCAGGTCATTTTTTCAATTCTCCATTTTAAAACAAATGTTGGATGAAGATAATTTTGGAATCTACGTGGAGTATGTTAAAAACTACGAAACTTTCGTAAAAGGCTGGATATCTGATCACATTGTCCAGAGTTTTACAAATGATACAAAGATTGGAGATTTAGAAGTGAAACGTCTGGAAACGATCACAAAAAAGATTGAAGCATCCATTGAAAACGCACTGAAGAAAACAAATGAAAGCGAAGGAACCTCAGGATTCATTCAAAAGATCTGCAGGAATCTGCAAAAGGACCTTGTGATCTGCAGGGATGAGTTACGAGCAATACTCTTTCTAAAGAATTCAAACCATGGGGTGTTTGCTAAATATCTCCAGGATCTTGTGAATCAAATGACAAGTGCACTAAGGGCTGAGTTTTCTCAAGATTGTGATGTTGAGAAGAAACTTCTCAAACTTCCATTCAAGCCACAGGATGAGCTGTTCAAGAGGGTGTTTGGCTGTGGAAAGCTGTGTCCGTTCTGCAAGGTGCCCTGTGAGGCAGGAGGCAAGGACCACAGTGAACACCATGCATCAGTGCATCGACCACAAGGGCTGGGTACGTACAGAAGTATAACCAGCCAGAAACTAACAGAGACGGTGTGCACCTCTGATGTATTCAGTGAAAGAAAATTTCAGAACAGTCACACGCAGTGGAAGTCTCACCCTTACAAAGACTATCGTGATTTCTACCCTGACTGGAACATAGCTCCTGATTCTACTATTGAAGCCTCTGACTATTGGAAGTATGTGCTGACCACATTCAATAACGAATTTGCAGTGGAGTATAAGGCAAAGCCTGCTGATGTCCCAGAAGAATGGAAAAACATAAGAAAAAAAGACGCAATGAAAAGTCTCAAGACGTTGTTCAATATTCAAGAAGCTGCCGAACCAATAGGTGCCTACAGTATACAGCAGAAATAATAGCAACAGCTTTTCTTGACAACAGTACAGATACATGGTATTTTTCTGCCTGACAGCAATAAATTCATTCATTTTAATGTAAAAGTCATAATGTTTTCATAGTTTGTCTTGGACAGGAATAAAATAGATATTTCTACACAGTCAGTACAGGAGTTGCAGCAGCGCTGAGATGAGACAACATCTTAAAAATACAAAAAACAATTGGATATTCTAAATTGAGAGAAAAAGGGAGGAAGAATAATTGGCCATTCCAAATTAAATATATAAAGAGTTAAATGAGTTAAATGCCAATTCCACACATTTCCAGATATTGCTATAGATTTACTCCTGGAGGGTAGCCTTACTATCATGTAGTGTAAAACTCTTCATGTGAAACACTGCAATATTTCACTTGTAAATAGTTTTTTTTTGTTCCTACTAACATAGGAATTAATACTGTAGAAAAAAACCCATCAATTTACCAAAAACAGTGAACATTGATGTAGAGCATTTTGGAATGATAGTGTTCATGTTTAGGCTACTGTACACACACACTGAATTCACTATCACTGACACCCCCCCCAGTCTCACACACACACACACACACAGTGAATTCACTAACACTGACACCCCCCAGTCTCACACACGCACACACACACTGAATTCACTAACACTGACACCCCCCAGTCTCACACACGCACACACACACTGAATTCACTAACACTGACACACCCACCCAGTCTCGCACACACACACTGAATTCACTAACACTGACACACCCACCCAGTCTCACACACACACACACACACACAGAGGAATAGTTGCATTCCATCCTTGCACATTCCTCCCACGCCCATTTTTAAAAGCCGTCCAGACCCCCGTAGTCCAGTGCCTTTAAAATGAGCTCCTCAATGTGTTAAAGCAGCCTGAGTGACCATGAAAATGGATACAGAGCATTTTGGAATGAAACTCTTCATATTTCTCAAAACATAATTCATTTAAAATGATATCTAATCAATAATTCACCAAGATTCATTTAGATTAGTAATATTAGAAATTAATCTCTTTAAGAATTGACTTCATACAGTGGAAAATACATTGATCTATGAAGTCAAATATGTATTTTCTTTCTGTTTTACTAATACATAGAAACGGTACTTAATATCTTTGATATGTATGGGATATGTATAGGTATTTGTAAGGGGCTTTCTTATAAAAAACAAAAAGTGAATTCTTGTTTCTGTGATTCTGTGGAAAGATACTGCAATTAAAAGTATTAAAAAATTAAAAAATAGTAGTTCTGGTTCTGTGATTCTAATGCAACGCATACAGAAACAACTGGCGCCGCTGTAGGCAAGCACATTTTTACACAATCTCTACCTGAATATTTCTTGATTATATGTAAACAAATCCAAGCGATTTTACTCTGATATTTTCATTAAATAATTATACCCCGATTTTTAAAAAACATTCACCCCAATTTAGAAAATAATGCATCCATTATCACAACCGCTTAATCCCTTAGAGGGACGCGGTAAACCGGAGCCTAACTCAACAGACACAGGGTGCAAGGCGGGACTGCACCCAGGACGGGACGCCAGTCCATCGCAGGGCACCCCACACACACAGGGGGCAATTTAGAGTGACCAATCAACCGCTTTGGACTGTGGGAGAAACCTGAGTACCCGGAGAAAACCCACGCGAACACGAGGAGAACATGCAAACTCCACACAGACAGACCCCTGAGATCGAAATCAAACCAAGGACCCCGGAGCTGTGAGGCAGCAGCGCTAACCACCCCGTCACCCTGCAACCCCTGGTGTTATTATTATATTTTTATTTACCTGTATTTTGTGGTGTGGTGCTGCTGTATACTACGTTCAATGGGGGAGGGATCTGGCTGCAGTGCTAACCACCCGCCACCCTGCAACCCCTGGTGTTATTATTATATTTTTTATTTACCTGTATTTTGTGGTGTGGTGCTGCTGTATACTACGTTCACGGGGAGGGATCTCGGGCTGCAGTGTTAACCACCCCGTCACCCTGCAACCCCTGGTGTTATTATTATATTTTTATTTACCTGTATTTTGTGGTGTGGTGCTGCTGTATACTACGTTCACGGGAGGGATCTCGGCTGCAGTGCTAACCACCCCGTCACCCTGCAACCCCTGGTGTTATTATTATATTTTTATTTACCTGTATTTTGTGGTGTGGTGCTGCTGTATACTACGTTCACGGGGAGGGATCTCGGGCTGCAGTGCTAACCACCCCCCACCCTGCAACCCCTGGTGTTATTATTATTTTTTATTTACCTGTATTTTGTGGTGTGGTGCTGCTGTATACTACGTTCACGGGGAGGGATCTCGGCTGCAGTGCTAACCACCCCGTCACCCCTGCAACCCCTGGTGTTATTATTATATTTTTATTTACCTGTATTTTGTGGTGTGGTGCTGCTGTATACTACGTTCACGGGAGGGATCTCGGGCTGCAGTGCTAACCACCGGCCACCTTGCAACCCCTGGTGTTATTATTATATTTTATTTACCTGTATTTTGTGGTGGTGCTGCTGTATACTACGTTCACGGGGAGGGATCTCGGGCTGCAGTGCTAACCACCCCCACCCTGCAACCCCTGGTGTTATTATTATATTTTATTTACCTGTATTTTGTGGTGTGGTGCTGCTGTATACTACGTTCACGGGGAGGGATCTCGGGCTGCAGTGCTAACCACCCCGTCACCCTGCAACCCCTGGTGTTATTATTATATTTTTATTTACCTGTATTTTGTGGTGTGGTGCTGCTGTATACTACGTTCACGGGGAGGGATCTCGGGCTGCAGTGCTAACCACCCCGTCCCTGCAACCCTTGGTGTTATTATTATATTTTATTTACCTGTATTTTGTGGTGTGGTGCTGCTGTATACTACGTTCACGGGAGGGATCTCGGGCTGCAGTGCTAACCACCCCCACCCTGCAACCCCTGGTGTTATTATTATATTTTTATTTACCTGTATTTTGTGGTGTGGTGCTGCTGTATACTACGTTCACGGGGAGGGATCTCGGGCTGCAGTGCTAACCACCCCGTCACCCTGCAACCCCTGGTGTTATTATTATATTTTTATTTACCTGTATTTTTGTGGTGTGGTGCTGCTGTATACTACGTTCACGGGGAGGGATCTCGGGCTGCAGTGCTAACCACCCCGTCACCCTGCAACCCCTGGTGTTATTATTATATTTTTATTTACCTGTATTTTGTGGTGTGGTGCTGCTGTATACTACGTTCACGGGGAGGGATCTCGGGCTGCAGTGCTAACCACCACACCACTGTGCCGTTGGAAAGTAACGTCACCTGAAAATCCGTACCGGCAGTGGAAACGATGCACAATACTGCATCGGCCTGAATACGGTACCAATATGGTACGTTAAATTATTCAAATAGATTTTCTTGTATTGATAATTACAATTACAATACGTACATCTCCAATAGGAAAATGACAGGGCAGATAGTGGTTTGCCTGTGATAACTGATGGATTGATTCTGTTGAAGCAGGCAGCACTTTAAGGTATCTAAATGTTAAACAGAGAAGCAAAAAATCAACAAGCAAAATTAATAGAATAAAACAACAAGAAAGTAATGTAGGAATCTACAATCTATATCAGTACATTTTACTGCATTATGTTACTTTAGAAATCCATCATTCATGTGGACATTAACATTAAGGGTGTGAAACCTGATGTGTTGGGACTTGAGTTCAGATTCAATTCACCTGCACATTAATAAAAAAATAACTGCAAATATTGCATTTGGTACTGTAAAGAAATATGCCACACACCTGTGCCCTGCTTTCAAAACCAGAAGTTGCTTTATTGTAATATGCAAGAGCAAAGTCAAACAGCATGCTGGAGAGAGTCTCCTTCAGAGTCTCCGATCACAGCAGAGTTTACACAGCTTTTTATATCTGTCATGCTACAAAAAGTTTAGCTTACAGAAATTTGCCGTTACCCCTCCTTGTTCATCTCATCAGCTTTGTGAACGCCTGCCTTTTACTCAGTCCTAGCTTACAGGAATTGCGCTCCTCCATGTCTCCTCTCTCAGTTTGCTCTTACTTGTTTGCCTTGGACATCTATTTTTTGCTCATTCCTCATGGAGTTAATCGTATGCTGTTTATCAGCAAATTCTCTTTCCAGGCCTGTTCATTTGCATCCTTTATGGTATCTATGACATCACTGATTTCGTACTTCTTGTCATACTTGTTGTTGACTTTGTAGTTTTTGTTAGGAACATTTCCAACATACATATGCCCCCGGCCACCACAGGAGTCGCTGCAGTCAGGAGTCAGAGTTGGGACCAATTGTCATGGGGACCAAATTTCATAGCTATTTACTTCTGCTAAAGTTTGCATCCAATATCAGGGAAATGTTCAGACATCTCATTATAACGTTTGCCCTGCTTATCATTCCAGATCCCCGCCCAATTCCATGCTGTTTTCTTCATTTGCACACATTTCAGCATCATTTGAATAGTTTAACGATGGCAGAGCACAGATTTGAATGCGGGTCCTTTAGAGGGTTGCAGTGAGCCGGCAGACACAGGGTGCAAGGTGGGACTACACCCTGGACGGGACGCCAGGCCATTGCAGAGCACCACACACTCACATAGGGCAATTTAGAGTGACAAAGCAACCTGAACAGCATGTCTTTGGACTGTGGGAGGAAACCGTAGTACCCACGCAAACATGGGGAGAACATGCAAACTCCACACAGACAGAACCCTAGGCCGGAATCGAACCTAGGACCCTGGCGCTCTGAGTTAGCAGCACTAACCACCACGCCACTGTGCAGCCCAAATGTCAGATTAATGCTATTCTTCACATAGGACACATTTTTATCAGCTGCTAAAGTCACAATGTTGACTGATTTTACAACTATTTTTGTCTATTGCACCCATCCTGAAATCAACCCCTAAATATAAATACCTGAGCCAGGTAGTATGCCAGATGATGAGCCAGATGATGAGCCAGGTGATGAGCCAGGTGATCCCATGCTGTCTGTGTAGAATTAAAAAAAACAGGTGTTAGAAAAGAATTCAGTACTGTCAGTCAATCAGCTTCCAGCATTCTCGGTGCTGCAATAATAGACAGTAGATACCCGTTAGAACGTCTCTCAGCACCAACAATGAATAACATTTAAAATCAATCGACTCCTCATACACTACAAGAAGTTTTTAAAAAATAATTCAGGACTATTTTCTAAGAACTGGTCTCAGCACTGCTGCAACTCCCATATTGACGTGGGAGAGACGAAGACAAGCACACTCAAGTGTCCTCCCAAACACGTGCCGTCAAGCCAACTATTTTTTCACACTGCAAGCCGACAGTGAAACCAGACCTGTTGCATCAGAGGAAACGCACTTAAGTTGACAACTCCCAGGCAGGCAGGCAGGAAGGTGCCTGACCACCATTAGAGTCGCTGGTGCACAGTGGTGAGACAAGGATTACCCTGCCGACTTGAACCCTCCCCACCCAGGCGGTGCTCGGCCAATTGTGCACCGCCTCCTGGGAACTTCCAGCCAAAGCCAGCAATGACATTGCCCAGAATAGAACCAGCAATCTCCTTTAGGGCTATAGAGCGCATCCTGCACTTGTGGTAAAGTGCCTTAGCTGGATGTGCCACTCAGGAGACCCAAATCAAGGTTATAAAGTGTTTCTTTATGAAAATAATGTTAAATGATTTTCTAATAGCGATAGTCAGTGCCCTCTTGGCTCTGTTGTGTGATAACTGACCTTGACTTTCATTAGCACCCAGGATGCATAACCCAGGATGCGTAATTCCTTTGAATCATTTTGAATATTAGAGTTCATACAGTAATATCCAAATATCCAAATTACATGCATGGTTGTAACTTAAGCCATTACAGTTAGATTAGATCAAAGTGAAATAGTCAGAGTGTTGTTTATACAGTACCTCCATTTACCAGGTGAACAATATATCCATTTCCAACAAAAAAAACCCCAATGTGAGTATTTTTTACAGGACATTTCAATCAGGTCCTCAGGCTTTGCATCATCCTGTTTAAAAAACAACATCATCAGTGATATTAACTCCTTGACATTCTGTAAATTCAAAGAGCAATACCTACATTAAAAATGTACAAAAAAAGTGAACCAGGACCTTTATTCTCTGTATGTACATCCTGTATGACCCCAGACTCTTCTAATCAGAATAGCATTGGCATAGTTTTCAAAAACAGTTGCAAGATCAAAGGGCAGATAAAAGGGAACAGATTGTTTTATCTGTGTGTGTGTGTGTGTGTGTGCGTGCGTGCGTGCGTGCGTGTGTGAGAGACTGTAAACAAGATAACTGCTGTGTAAACTTGACACAATGTATTTGCTTTGTTTCTGTGATTTAAATAAGTCAGTACTATCAGCAAACCTGAAACAAGATAACGGTTTGGTTGCCTGAGAATGTAGGAGCTTCACTAGTTTGAAACATTACAGCGCATTGAAGTAGTTGACTGAATGGCCTGAGAAACGATTTAGAACACTGTCAGCACTAGTTTATGAAAAACTTTTTATTTTCTAGTAATGTGTGAATCTAAAACTGAGAATGTAACTTCTGTCTTTTTTTGGGCTCCAGGAAATATTCCATGAGAATTTAAGCCCATCAAGGGAGTCATCACTCTACCAGTAACCACTGCAACAATGAGCGTCCGGTTTCTGTTTCAAGTTTGGTTAAAACCTATTTACAAACTTCCATGACCAATACTCGTCTGAGTGATCTGCTTGTAAAAAAAAAAAAACTTGATTAAGAACATAAGAAAGTTTACAAACGAGAGGAGGCCATTCAGCCCATCTTGCTTGTTTGGTTGTTAGTAGTTTATTGATCCCAGAATCTCATCAAGCAGCTTCTTGAAGGATCCCAGGGTGTCAGCTTCAACAACATTACTGGGGAGTTGGTTCCAGACCCTCACAATTCTTTGTGTAAAAAAGTGCCTCCTATTTTCTGTTCTGAATGCCCCTTTATCTAATCTCCATTTGTGACCCCTGGTCCTTGTTTCTTTTTTCAGGTCAAAAAAGTCCCCTAGGTCGACATTGTCTATACCTTTTAGGATTTTGAATGTTTGAATCATATCGCCGCGTAATCTTCTTTGTTCAAAACTGAATAGATTCAGTTTTTTTGTTGCAGTTTAATTATGGAGAGGGGGCCCCTAAACGCATTCTTTGCCCCCCCAAGCTTTTTGTGACGTGACGCCCCTGGTGTTATTATGATGATTGTGAAATTAAAGCTGAGAAGTGAGTGGTGTATCAAGTTGATCTATTTTTTTTACAAGCACTAATATGCCTGCTTAACTGAAACACATTGTTTTTCTTCACTGGAGGGTTGCATTTATCTTCACATAATGGTGCAAAAGTACTATGATACAAAACTACCAGATCTCTTCGTCGGAAGAAGCCGCTTGTTCTGTATTCAAACATCACCATTGTGTGAAATCAACAGAATATTTTGGGGGTGTTACGTTAACCCTTCTTTGAGTGATGGCTTTCGCTTTGCGTACCTGCTATTACTATTGATGGTGTGTGCTTCTGTGTAACTATACAATGAAATACATCACATTTCATTTAAGATGTTACAAAATAGTGCTGGTTTGCTTTTTGTGGGGGGTTTCTAGCATTGCTGATACAATACTGTAAAATCCTCCAAAATGTATTTTAATTTGTGTATTTAACCTACTTTCACTTATTCAGCATACTTTCAGCAAAGTAGTATTTTTTTGGCCAAACTTTGTTGTTGAAAGGACATTTTCTTTTGATCTTTAAAACAATGTTGTAGCTCAAATTATTGTTATTAAACATGTTAAATACTGTTAATTGTGTGAGAAATGCTAGTAAGACGCAAACTCCAGTTCACTACATTTTCTTACTAACTCACCATCCTGGCTTGGAAACCCGTTTCTCCTTCATACAGACAAAATACATCCAAAGCATTACAAGACTTTCATTGAGGCATTTGAGAAGTGTGCTCCAGTAGCAATGTTGGCCTCTCAAAGGTGAATATATTAGACACTTATTTACTTGCATTGATGAGCGTCCCATCTGGAAGGCTGGAATAAGCACCAAGCCCTTCATGTGCAGCAGCACCGCAGATATTAATCATTCACTACCAACGCAGAATGACTGGGTCAGTTTTCTGTCCATTCACTACCAACGCAGAATGACTGGGTCAGTGATCTGTTCATTCACTACCAACGCAGAATGACTGGGTCAGTGATCTGTTCATTCACTACCAGAATGACTGGGTCAGTGATCTGTCCATTCACTACCAATACAGAATGACTGGGTCAGTGATCTGTTCATTCACTACCAATGCAGAATGACTGGGTCAGTGATCTGTCCATTCACTACCAATGCAGAATGACTGGGTCAGTGATCTGTCCATTCACTACCAATGCAGAATGACTGGGTCAGTGATCTGTCCATTCACTACCAACGCAGAATGACTGGGTCAGTGATCTGTCCATTCACTACCAATGCAGAATGACTGGGTCAGTGATCTGTCCATTCACTACCAATGCAGAATGACTGGGTCAGTGATCTGTCCATTCACTACCAACGCAGAATGACTGGGTCAGTGATCTGTCCATTCACTACCAATGCAGAATGACGGTGGGCTATTTGTTCTTTATTTATGACAATGTTTTTGCACTGGTGACCACCATACCAGGGACTTCTAGATATACATTTGATTTAGATATAGATGAATGTTTAGTTTAACAAATACAAATTCTAAGTATTTGTACTGCATTACATTTTTTGGTACCTTTGAGAGGTTATATACTGAAGCAGTATTGTGTACCACGAATTGGGGAGAATTCTTCATGAATAAGCTTCTGTGGGTTGATTGTTGATTTCATGTGTGGCACCAGATTTTCATGTTAAAGGGGAAAAACACAAAAAAAAAACAAAGAAAACACACAACACACTGAGTTAGTAGTTTCTTGCAGGAGAATATTATATTTCTCATACAAACTTTAAAAAAGATACACATGAGAATAATTCTTAAAGAGCAAGACACAGTCTTGCATGTCTTTTGCAGCTCCCACTCTTAAACTTCATGACAAGATTTTTCTGCTTTTAAGACAACACATTTGCGTCTTTGGGACGACGACATTCAACACCACTTCTAAGAAACCCAGCGTTGCACTGGCAAGTCTCCACACAAGGCAGCCGGCACTTGGACGAGACGTCTTGGTCACTAAACGTTGCTGGGCAGGCAGATCCACAGGACACATACATGCTATTCTCTGGACAGCTCATGGCTAGAGATACAGAAAGTTAGGGTTAAAAAGACAAATACACTGCATTCAGTTAATACACTGGTTTACAGGACAGACATTAATGCTACAGTTTGTTCTGTTAAATGGTAAGTAGTGCTGACAACGTATGCCTCCTAAACAAATCTGAAGTTAAAATGGGAGTGCAGTTTCAAACAACTTTGAAAACGAAAAAATGGCAGCAATGCTGAGTGCACAGTAATTCAACACATTTTAAACATGAGGGGAGGAAAGGAGCACATACAAATCTAGAAGGGGGATCAATTTAGAGCAGCTCAGACATTGCATTAAAATGAGCAATACAAAAATAAATCCATTTCTACCTATATGTACCATACTTGTACTACAATGAGGAATGGGGGGTAGGGAAGAGAACTTACGACACACAGCCATCGCTCGCCACTCTTGCAGCTTGATCCCAGCTCTCTGGCAGGCATCTGCATAGGCCTCCAAAGCCTGGCAGAGAAGAGTCTGGTTGCCATTGTTCACACACAGGTCGTACATACAATTCTGTTGATAAATGCTGGGATCAATCAAGGCCTGGCACACTGCAAAGGGACCACTGCTTTGGGTCAGCAACTCACAAGAGCCACCCCTCTTGTATTTTTGGGCCACGCGCAGATAGCAAACAGGGCACGGGCCGTTGCAGTCAGCCTGGCAGAAGCGGTCTGCGTTGTTCACCTTCCAGCTCCACCCGAATTCCATTTCATTCTTCACCCGAGAGCCACTTGGGGTCACAAAGTCATCAGTGGAGTCGCCGTTGTTGTTGCCACACATCCCGCAGACCCTCTCAGTGAACGATCTGGCGAGTTTGATCACCAGGTATCCGTTCCAGTTGTACATCACAGAAAGACCAAAGTCCATTTCCACAACCAGCAGTGCACCGCTCTGGTACAGCTTAATCTTCCCCAATTGGAGAGAGAAGGGCAGGTATCGTCTCACACCATTCACCTTCATAATGAAAGCATGCAATAAAACAAGCAAGCACTTAGTTTAAATCACATTTAAAAAAACAACAAAAAACCCTGGCAGCTGGTTTTTACTTTCTAGACTACTCTAAGCATAACATATGTGAAGTGAAATCTGAAATCTACTACAAGACTGCATTTAAACCTTTTCATTCACAATTCCATAGAATTGATACAACCTTGAAACAAAAGGGCAGCTACCAAATACTGAACAGTGGATTACAAGATCTGTTAGAGACAATAGTCTAGTTTTATTTCACATCCACACTGCATTATTCTATGCGTGAACAGTTGCTGCCCCAGGATATATAGACTGTGCTCATCATTACTCAAATACTGGTTAAACTCTCCTTACCCGCACAATCCTCAGCTCCTGCCTCACAACTGTGATAGTATCTCCGGAAACCGCTACATAGACAGTTTTGATGGAAGACAACAGCCTGCTCCCTAAGTGCTCGTTCTGCACTTGGACGGAGAACTGGGGAACATTTATTTGATTTCCACATTTTTGAGCAAGGGTGTAGGTGCAGTTTCCATGGAAGTCAAAGTTCATCCCGTCAAAGGTGTGGTAGTGAGGGCCTCCCAAGACCCAACAAGATGTCGAGTCTGCAACACAGGTGGGCTGGAGGTTTATGACCTGGCACTTGGTGTTAGGCGGGCAGTCGATTCTGGCACAAGGGAGGGGGCCATCATCTGAAATACAGCATTTTATAAGTTGCATAATGTCTTCGAGAGAAAAGGATCAAAGAATGTCTTTTGAACAAGTCGTACCTGGTTTGAAGCATCCCATAATCCCGTCCTGGACTCCGCAGACCAACCTCTTTGGACAGGATGCCTCCATGCATTGTAGGCCTGTGGACGGCACGCAGCTACATTTCCTGCTGCACATCTGTTCCCAAACGACCTCACCAGCCTGCATGGAAAACAAAGGCAAGAAAATGCAGAAATGAGACTGACCAAGACTTGTGAGACTATGATGAACAGGGTCTATTCAAGCTGCATCTATTCAAGCCCACGAAACACTAAACAATATTCATACAATGAGAAATATATAAATATATACAACATAAAATATCAAAATATGCTACCCCTCCCTCAATTCAATATCTTGTGTTTGCAGTTCAGAATAAGGTTACATTGCCCTTCATGTGTTTTAAATTACTTTGCAAATAGTTCAACTCAATAAGCTGACAGTTTGCCAGGATATCAGCCAAGTGCAGAGACCAATACTTGGTATGAACATTGTGCAGGGTGTACAAAATGTATACCTTGTAATATCTTCCCTTCTCAAAACAACCGCAGGCGTTCGCCTCAACACATCTGTCCCCATCTAGCCGGTAGCCAGCATTGCATTCGCAGCCCTCTGCACACATCAGCATGCAAGTCAATTTCCCAGTTATCCCAGCACAGGACATGGCACAGGTACTGGCACAGAGTTTGTACTGGGAGTTAGCAGGGCACGCCATGGCTGAAACAGAAGACAAATCTTACAAGTACCGTTTTGGACCCCAAAGAAATAAGATTAAACAATGTAAACCATGTAACTCCGATTTACAGGAACTAGAAATCATGCAACAAGGGAGGCAAAAATACTCACGGCAGAAATAGTCATTCCTCCAGGGTTGGATTTGCACCCCCTTCACCTGGCAGGCAGCTGTGTAAGCCTGTAAGCTATGACACAGCTGCTTCGTCCCACCATCAGACAGGCACAGGTCATACACACAGTCATTGAAGTAACCCTGGGGGTCTACCACCGGGAAGCAGGAGCTGAAGGGTCCGGTGGGCGCAGTGATCATCCCGCAGTAACCAGCCGCTCCAAACAGGGACTGCCCAGAACGATCGCAGAGAGGGCAGTCGTTTCCACAGCCGTCATCGCAGTCAGCGCCTGGCACAGACACCTTCCAGGAAGAGCCCAGCGCCTGGACATCTGTAGTCTGGCTGCCATCCGCAAGCTGGAAATCATCCCCCGGGTTCCCGTTGTAGTTCCCACAGAGACCGCACATCTGGCCCATGTAGGTTTGAGGCACCGTCACCACCACAGAGTACAGCAGATCATACACCACCTCCACACCTGCCTCTGTCTGTATAAGCACGTTGAGACCATGCTGAGTCACACTAACCCGGTCCAGGACAGCAGGAATGTTCCACATGATGCCATCCACCTGGGAGAGATTTTAGGAAGGAGGTTTACTTCTGGATCAACTAATAACTTGGGTAAAATAATGTATTTTCTTAACATTCATTAACTCAAGTTTAGACACATTTAACAATCTTACCTTGACTTTTCCGCTCAGCCCTTGTGTCAAGGTAAAGTTGCTCCCATAGATCCCCAGCTCCACCAGCTTTGTAACAGCCACCGTCCCTCTGCCCCACTTCTCATTCTGCACGCGCACAGAGAAAGGCTCCACACTACCCATGGCTCCGCTTTTAGGGCAGCTCACAGCCAGCGTGTAGGCGCAGGTGCCCTGGAAGTCGAAGGCACGCCCGTCAAAGGAGCGGTAGTGTGGGTCCCCAGAGGCAGAGCACTTGCCGGAAACCATCACAGGGATACACTTGCGCACTCCATTTTCTACACTGCATTTTTCACCTTTGGCACAAGTGAAGGGGAGACACTTGATCTGGCCGTTTGACCCACAAGTGCACCGCTGCTGGCACAGAGATTCAGGGAAAAAGCTCTCCCCAGGTTGGTAGTACACGTTGTTGTGGAGGCAGCCACACTCTGAAGAGGGGACACAATTCACCCCGCTGAGGACAAAACCAGTCGCACACCGGCAGCCCTCCATACAAGGAGCATCAAGAGGGACTGGTGATTCAATGCAGGTACGGGGGAAGGCAGTTGAGCACAACTCATAGTTACTGTTGGCAGGGCAGGGCATATCTGTAAGGATAAGTAGAACATGATTTGTAAAAAATAGGTTCAGGTGAGAAGTTGATTTTAGTCCAGATCTACTTGCCATGGTAACTACAGTGTACTTGATACCAGGGGCCGGTTGCAATAAACACGTATGCTAGACTTAACTCTCAAGTCGGACTAGAAATCCACCCCCAAAAAGAGACAGGTTTCCCCAGTCTACTCGAATCAGAGGACAGGACACAAACCCAATCCAAGCTCCTACGGTTCAGAATACACCTTTAAACGTGAAGCAAACTTCCTGTTTACAAAGTGCAGGCACGTACTGGATTTCTAAATATTGATGCTGTTACTTTGATTTGTAAGGGACTCGTTCTTATTGTTACTGTTTCCATAATAAACCTGAATTCAATTATATAGTGCTTAGATTTTATTTTTTATTTTCTTAAATCATACGAAAGCTGCAGGCCTACTTCTTATTTATTTTTACAGGTGATATGGGATTCAAAATCAACACACAGATTGTGTGACAGTGGTCAAGTTTGAATCACAATGACAGAAATTTTCAAAACGGCCATTTCTTGCAGAAAACGACTAAGTAGACTGCGCACTTTAAAAGTCCTTCAATGTATTTCATTCTACACAGGAAAAGAATGACAGCGTTTTGACCTCATGGTCTTCAGCCATCTCTAACATTGGAATGTGTTTATCTAAAGTTTCAGAATTGTTGACGTCAACTTCAGCACAAACCACAACATAGCAGCATGTTGATAAAGTATACACTTACCAAAGTTGGACTGTGTGCATTTCAGATTATGGCTGTAAAGGAATCAGATTCTATTGCCGCATTTACAGGGTAAGGGGAGGAAAAAAAATACCTACATTTCCTCATTATTCTTAATATCTCTAAATGTGTCACTTTCATGCACCTAGGCTTCAAAAAAAAGTAAATGGGTACTCATTTGTAAAAATGTGTAAGAGACAATGTAATTGTATGTAAAAATAATGTGATATCGTAACAATTAAGTCGCCCTGGATAAGGGCATCTGCTAAGAAAGAAAACAACAACAACAATAATAAATAATAATAATAATAATAATAATAATAATAATAATAATAATAATAATAATAATAATAATAATAATAATAATTACCACCCACCATTGCCAGTTCACAGCTTCGGCGATCTTTGCCCAAGCTTCATTTTATCCTTACCAGTAAACGGCATTATTTTTTACAGTTCATGTAATATTAGTTTACATTGTCTAATGTACAGTAGCTGGCTTCTCAGTTTCAGAGAATTCATATTTTTCCCCTTAGACAATGTCTATAAATACGTCAATTAAGTATCGAATAGTATTTTTAAATTAAAGAAAATAACTGAACTGTGCATGCTGCATTTACTTATTGCCATTCCTACCAGGAAAATCGAGAAATGTCTAATTGTGTTCATAGCCATTTTACATCATTTTAGATTTACTGTATTCAAATCCGGCTAGGTTAAGTCTTTGCTACCACAACCATTTCTCAAGCCAGACTAACACTAACCCGACTTGCTGGTCCAGTTTGAAGTCAGACTTCAAGAACTTTATTGCAACTGGCCCCGAGTGACTTTTCTAAATTACATTGATTCTCAGCGTTCACTGGCTAGTGATAGAACCATCATATCTTGGCACTAATTAGGCTTCATAAATACTCAACATATGAGCTTGGTAGTCTTCAGGATGACTCTTACCACAGAAGCCCTTGGATCTCCAGGGATAGATGTTGGCCCCCACTTCCTGACATGTAGCCACATAGCTAGCAATAGACTGACACAGGATAGACTGGAGACCTTTGTAGATACAGACATCATAGACACAATTCTCAAAGAACCTCTTTGGATCCACAACACCAAGGCAGTCTCTGAAAGGCCCTCTGGGGTCTGTGATCCTTCCACAGAAGCCACTCCCTGCATAAGCCAATTTCTCTTTATCACTGCACACTGGACAGGAACCCTGACATCTATCAACACAGCCAGGAACGTCGCCAGTCTTCCATCTCTCTCCAAACGCATCTGGGCTGAGGACCGTCTGGCCATTCTTTCCAATCATGTCATCAGCTGGATCACCATTGTAGTTCCCACAAAGGCCACAGAGGGAGCCAGAGTATGCAGCAGACACAGTGACGATGACACGGCTGCTCCAGTCAAAGGTTAGCCTGAGACCAAAATCCGTTCGTACAACTGCATTCATCCCAATCCGGTAAATTTTCACTTTGCCATTACTGAAAGAGTAAGGTAGGTTGATCAAGATGCCATCCACCTGCACAGAAGAAAAAAAAGGCATTTTCATGCATCAGTATTGGTATTCAGGAAGTTCGTTATCAAGTTAGGCAAACTGGAAACCAACCTACCTGAACCTTACCGCTACTGTCTTTGCTGATCTCAATGGTGATGCCATACACCTTCACCCGTACCATCTTGGAGTAAGACACCACTGTGCTTTCCCTGTTGTCATTCTGCACATGCACCTCAAAAGGAGTCAAACTGGGATTGTAGGAGCACAGCGCCACCAGCTGGTAAATGCAGGTGCCCTGGAAGTCATACCTGCATCCATCAAAGGTGATGTAGTGAGGATCTCCCTCAGCTGAACAGGTTTTGAAGGAATTAACAGAAGGATAACAGCCCCACACCCCATCGACAAGCCTGCACTCCTCAGAGGGTTTGCATGAAGCTTGTTTGCATGTCACCCGGCTTGTGTAGAGATCACAGGTACACTGCTGTGTGCAGCGCTCGTCAGCCCAGAACTTCTCATTGGGCAGGTAGTAATATCCCTGATAGGTGCAGCCGCATCGCTGGGCAGGAACACACAGACTGCCACTCCTCAAATACCCAGCGTTGCACTGGCAGGTCTCCACACAAGGCAGCAGGCACCTGGATGAGGCTTCAGGGTCACTGCATGTTGCTGGGCAGGCAGATCCACAAGACTCATAGTGACCATCGTCTGGGCAGTATATGGCTAGGGACAAATTAATAAAATGGACATTTATTCCACCACTGGTTTCAGTTCTGTTTCTGTAACTAATAGTGTCTACATTTTACAGACATGAAGTGGCTAGCCTTAATTAGCTTCAGTATGTCGTTGTACTTTCCAATAAAAAATCCCAAATATGCAATCAGTTTTAATAAATGCATAAAAATGTGCATAGCAATTTTGCTGGACAGGTTGTCTGCCTTCCCTAAAACTTCCACTAACTGCATCTCCCAGAACAGTGTTTTCAGTTACTAGGAAACTGCACAACTAATTATAACAAATATACACCAAAGTGTGCAATAAAAAGTCTAATTGTATGAAGCTTCTGGTGAAGTGGATCCTCCACATTCGGTCTCGTTACGTCTCTTGCCACGAGTTTATTCCTATTAATCGAGGGTCTATTTTTTGAACTGCCTGTTGTCACTCGTAACAAAAAATTAGTTTATATGCCATGCTTAGGGAAGAAGTCATGATCAGTTGTAGTGATTGTGAGAGAAATGATTAGAAATCAAACCGGAGGGCTCCCGAGTGGTGCATCAAGTAAAGACGCTCCGTGTGGAGTGCAGGATGTGTGCCCTCTAGTCTGGACATCGCGAGTTCGAGTCCAGGCTATTCCATTTGCCGACCGAGGACGGTGGCTTCCAGGGGGCGGCGCTCAATTGGCCAAGCGCCGCCCAGGGGGAGGGAGGTCGGCCAGGGTGTCCTCGGCTCACCGTTCACCAGCGACCCCTGTAGTCTGGCCGGGCGCCTGTGGGCTTGCCTGTAAGCTGCCCGAGAGCTGCGTTGTCCTCCGACGCTGTAGCTCTTGGGCGGCTGCATGGTGAGTCCGCAGTGTGAAAAAAAAGCGGTCGGCTGATGGCACACGCTTCGGAGGACAGCGTGTGTTCGTCTTCGCGATCCCGAGTTAGCGCAGGGGTGGTAGTGGTGAGCTGAGCATAATAAAATTGGCCATTCCAAATTGGGAGAAAATAAATAATTGGCAACGACTAAATTTATAAAAAAAATAAAAAATCAAACCGGCATAAAAAGATTTGAGAGATAGCTTTTCTCCAGTTTAAGTCTGTATTTCATATAGGTTTTTGTAGCTTTTATTGTTGTGGACTATTTGGCTGTCACTGTAGTTGCTGTTCTGTCACTCCGGCAGCGCACTGTGTTTATTCATTTTTAGACAGGGAAACTCAGGAAAGAACAGAAATGTAGCACCGATTGGCTGAAACACTTTACAGCATGCTGATGCAGAGTCATTATCGGCATGAGATGGGATGTTGGTGTGGTTCAATTGTCCTTACCATGTGAAAGATGTCTGGGGGCATGCCCGTTTCATGTAAATTAAACCACCACATATTCACCTTGGCCAACGTTTTTGAAATCATACTAGAACAGTTCAACAAAGCTTAATCTATAATGAAATTCTGTGGGCAAAGAGAATATTAGGGGAAAAAAAGAAAATAACTTACGACACACAGCCATCGCTCTCCACTCTTGCAGCTTGATCCCAGCTCTCTGGCAGGCATCTGCATAGGCCTCCAAAGCCTGGCAGAGAAGAGTCTGGTTGCCATTGTTCACACACAGGTCGTACATACAATTCTGTTGATAAATGCTGGGATCAATCAACGCCTGGCACACTGCAAAGGGACCACTGCTTTGGGTCAGCAACTCACAAGAGCCATCCATCTTGTATTGTTGGGCCATGCGCGGATAGCAAACAGGGCATGGGCCATTGCAGTCAGCCTGGCAGAAGCGGTCTGCGTTGTCCACCTTCCAGCTCCACCCGAATTCCATTTCATTTTTCACCCGAGAGCCGCTTGGGGTCACAAAGTCATCAGTGGAGTTGCCGTTGTTGTTGCCACACATCCCGCAGACCCTCTCAGTGAACGATCTGGCGAGTTTGATCACCAGGTATCCATTCCAGTTGTACATCACAGAAACGCCAAAGTCCATTTCCACAACCAGCAATGCACCACTCTGGTACAGCTTAATCTTCCCCAATTGGAGAGAGAAGGGCAGGTATCGTCTCACACCATTCACCTTCATAATGAAAGCATGCAATAAAACAAGCAAGCACTTATTTTAAATCACATTAAAAAAAAACAGCAGCTGTTTTTACTCTCTAGACCACTATATGCATAACATGTGAAGTGAAATCTCAAAATCTAGAACTCTACAAGATTGCATTTAAATCTTATGTCATTGACAATTCCATAGATTGATACAACCTTGAAACAAAAGGACAGCTACCAAATACTGAACAGTGGATTACAAGATCAGTTAGACAATAGTCTAGTTTTATTTCACATCCACACTGCATTATTCTATGCATAACCAGTTGCTGCCCCAGGATATATAGACTGCTCAACATTACTCAAATACTGGTTAAACTGTCCTTACCCGCACAATCCCCAGCTCCTGCCTCACAACTGTGATAGTATCTCCAGAAACCGCTACATAGACAGTTTTGATGGAAGACAACAGCCTGCTCCCTAAGTGCTCGTTCTGCACTTGGACAGAGAACTGGGGGACATTTATTTGATTTCCACATTTTTGGGCAAGGGTGTAGGTGCAGTTTCCATGGAAGTCAAAGTTCATCCCATCAAAGGTGTGGTAGTGAGTTCCTCCCAAGACCCAACAAGATGTTGAGTCTGCAACGCAGGTGGGCTGGAGGTTTATGACCTGGCACTTGGTGTTAGGCGGGCAGTCGATTCTGTCACAAGGGAGGGGGCCATCATCTGAAATACAGCATTTTATAAAAGTTACATAATGTCTTCGAGAGAAAAGGAAATCCAAGAACGTCTTTTGAACGAGTCGTACCTGGTTTGAAGCATCCCATAATCCCGTCCTGGACTCTGCAGACCAACCTCTTTGGACAAGATGCCTCCATGCATTGTAGGCCTGTGGATGGAGAGCAGCTACATTTCCTGCTGCACATCTGTTCCCAAACGACCTCACCAGCCTGCATCCAGAACAAAGGCAAGAAAATGCAGAAACGAGACTGACCAAGACTTGAGACTATGATGAACAGGGTCTATTCAAGCTGCATCTATTCAAGCCCACGAAACACTAAACAGAAATATTCATACAATGGGAAATATTTAAGTATATTCAACATAAAAAAATCAAAATATGCTACCCCTCCCTCAATTCAATATCTTGTGTTTGCAATTCAAAATAAGGTTACATTGCCCTTCATGTGTTTTAAATTAATTTTGCTAATAGTTCAACTCAATAAAGCTGACAATTTACCAGGCAATCAACCAGGTGCAGAGACCAATACTTGGTATGAACATTGTGCAGGCAGTGCAAAATGTATACCTTGTAATATCTTCCCTTCTCAAAACAACCGCAGCCGTTCGCCTCAACACATCTGTCCCCATCTAGCCGGTAGCCAGCATTGCATTCGCAGCCCTCTGCACACGTCAGCATGCAAGTCATTTTCCCAGTTATCCCAGCACAGGACATGGCACAGGTACTGGCACAGAGTTTGTACTGAGAGTTAGCTGGGCACGCCATGGCTGAAACAGAAGACAAATCGTACAAGTACCGTATTGGACCCCAAAGAAATAAGATTATACAATGTAAACCATGTAACTCCGATTTACAGGAACTAGAAATCATGTAACAAGGGAGGCAAAAATACTCACGGCAGAAATAGTCATTCCTCCAGGGTTGGATTTGCACCCCCTTCACCTGGCAGGCAGCTGTGTAAGCCTGTAAGCTGTGACACACCTGCTTCATCCCACCATCAGACAGGCACAGGTCATACACACAGTCATTGAAGTAACCCTGGGGGTCTACCACCGGGAAGCAGGAGCTGAAGGGTCCGGTGGGCGCAGTGATCATCCCGCAGTAACCAGCCGCTCCAAACAGGGACTTCCCAGAACGATCGCAGAGAGGGCAGTCGTTTCCACAGCCGTCATCGCAGTCAGCGCCTGGCACAAACACCTTCCAGGAAGAGCCCAGTGCCTGGACATCTGTAGTCTGGCTGCCATCCGCAAGCTGGAAATCATCCCCCGGGTTCCCGTTGTAGTTCCCACAGAGACCGCACATCTGGCCCATGTAGGTTTGAGGCACCGTCACCACCACAGAGTACAGCAGATCATACACCACCTCCACACCTGCCTCTGTCTGTATAAGCACGTTGAGACCATGCTGAGTCACACTAACCCGGTCCAGGACAGCAGGAATGTTCCACATGATGCCATCCACCTGGGAGAGATTTAGGAAGGAGGTTTACTTCTGGATCAACTAATAACTTGGGTAAAATAATGTATTTTCTTAACATTCATTAACTCAAGTTTAGACACATTTAACAATCTTACCTTGACTTTTCCGCTCAGCCCTTGCGTCAAGGTAAAGTTGCTCCCATAGATCCCCAGCTCCACCAGCTTTGTAACAGCCACCGTCCCGCTGCCCCACTTCTCATTCTGCACGCGCACAGAGAAAGGCTCCACACTACCAATGGCTCCCCTTTTAGGGCAGCTCACAGCCAGCGTGTAGGTGCAGGTGCCCTGGAAGTCGAAGGCACGCCCGTCGAAGGAGCGGTAGTGTGGGTCCCCGGAGGCAGAGCACTTGCCGGAAACCATCACAGGGATACACTTGCGCACTCCATTTTCTACACTGCATTTTTCACCTTTGGCACAAGTGAAGGGGAGACACTTGATCTGGCCGTTTGACCCACAAGTGCACCGCTGCTGGCACAGAGATTCAGGGAAAAAGCTCTCCCCAGGTTGGTAGTACACGTTGTTGTGGAGGCAGCCACACTCTGAAGAGGGGACACAATTCACCCCGCTGAGGACAAAACCAGTCGCACACCGGCAGCCCTCCATACAAGGAGCATCAAGAGGGACTGGTGATTCAATGCAGGTACGGGGGAAGGCAGTTGAGCACAACTCATAGTTACTGTTGGCAGGGCAGGGCATATCTGTAGGGATAAGTAGAACATGATTTGTAAAAAATAGGTTCAGGTGAGAAGTTGATTTTAGTCCAGATCTACTTGCCATGATAGCTACAGTGTACTTGATACCAGGGGCCGGTTGCAATAAACACGTATGCTAGACTTAACTCTCAAGTCGGACTAGAAATCCACCCCCAAAAAGCGACAGGTTTCCCCAGTCTACTCGAATCAGAGGACAGGACACAAACCCAATCCAAGCACCTACGGTTCAGAATACACCTTTAAATGTGAAGCAAACTTCCTGTTTACAAAGTGCAGGAACGTACTGGATTTTTAAATATTGATGCTGTTACTTTGATTCGTAAGGGACTCGTTCTTATTGTTACTGTTTCCATAATAAACCTGAATTCAATTATATAGTGCTTAGATTTTATTTTTTATTTTCTTAAATCACACGAAAGCTGCAGGCCTACTTATTTATTTTTACAGGTGATATGGGATTCAAAATCAACACACAGATTGTGTGACAGTGGTCAAGTTCGAATCACAATGACAGAAATTTTCAAAACGGCCTTTTCTTGCAGAAAACGAGTAAGTAGACTGCGCACTTTAAAAGTCCTTCAATGTATTTCATACTACACAGGAAAAGAATGACAGCGTTTTGACCTCATGGTCTTCAGCCATCTCTAACATTGGAATGTGTTTATCTAAAGTTTCAGAATTGTTGACATCAACTTCAGCACAAACCACAACATAGCAGCATGTTGATAAAGTATACACTTACCAAAGTTGGACTGTGTGCATTTCAGATTATGGCTGTAAAGGAATCAGATTCTATTGCCGTACCACCCACCATTGCCAGTTCACAGTTTCGGCGATCTCTGCCAAAGCTTCATTTTATCCTTACCAGTAAACTGCATTATTTTTTACAGTTCATGTGATATTAGTTTACATTGTCTCATGTACAGTAGCTGGCTTCTCCGTTTCAGAGAATTGATATTTTTCCCCTTAGACAATGTCTATAAATACGCCAATTAAGTATCGAATAGTATTTTTAAATTAAAGAAAATAACTGAACTGTGCATGCTGCATTTATTACTTATTGCCATTCCTACCAGGAAAATAGAGAAATGTCTAATTGTGTTCATAGCCATTTTACATCATTTTAGATTTACTGTATTCAAATCCAGCTAAGTCTTTGCTACTGCAACCATTTCTCAAGCCAGACTAACACTAACCCGACTTGCTGGTCCAGTTTGAAGTCAGACTTCAAGAACTTTATTGCAACTGGCCCCGAGTGTCTTTTCTAAATTACATTGATTCTCAGCGTTCACTGGCTAGTGATAGAACCATCATATCTTGGCACTAATTAGGCTTCATAAATACTCAACATATGAGCTTGGTAATCTAAAAGATGACTCTTACCACAGAAGCCCTTGGATCTCCAGGGATAGATGTTGGCCCCCACTTCCTGACACGTAGCCACATAGCTAGCAATAGACTGACACAGGATAGACTGGAGACCTTTGTAGATACAGACATCATAGACACAATTCTCAAAGAACCTCTTTGGATCCACAACACCAAGGCAGTCTCTGAAAGGCCCTCTGGGGTCTGTGATCCTTCCACAGAAGCCACTCCCTGCATAAGCCAATTTCTCTTTATCACTGCACTCTGAGCAGGAACCCTGACATCTATCAACACAGCCAGGAACATCGCCAGTCTTCCATCTCTCTCCAAATGCATCTGGGCTGAGGACCGTCTGGCCATTCTTTCCAATCAGGTCATCAGCAGGATCACCATTGTAGTTCCCACAAAGGCCACAGAGGGAGCCAGAGTATGCAGCAGACACAGCGACGGTGACACGGCTGCTCCAGTCAAAGGTCAGCCTGAGACCAAAATCCGTTCGTACAACTGCATTCATCCCAATCTTGTAAATTTTCACTTTGCCATTACTGAAAGAGTAAGGTAGATTGATCAAGATGCCATCCACCTGCACAGAAGAAAAAAAAGGCATTTTCATGCATCAGTATTGGTATTCAGGAAGTTCATTATCAAGTTAGGCAAACTGGAAACCAACCTACCTGAACCTTACCGCTACTGTCTTTGCTGATCTCAATGGTGATGCCATACACCTTCACCCGTACCATCTTGGAGTAAGACACCACTGTGCTTTCCCTGTTGTCATTCTGCACATGCACCTCAAAAGGAGTCAAATTGGTATTGTAGGAGCACAGCGCCACCAGCTGGTAAATGCAAGTGCCCTGGAAGTCATACCTGCATCCATCGAAGGTGATGTAGTGAGGATCTCCCTCAGCTGAACAGGTTTTGAAGGAATTAACAGAAGGATAACAGCCCCACACCCCATCGACAAGCCTGCACTGCTCAGAGGGTTTGCATGAAGATTGTTTACATGTCACCCGGCTTGTGTAGAGATCACAGGTACACTGCTGTGTGCAGCTCTTGTCAGCCCAGAACGTCTCATTGGGCAGGTAGTAATGTCCCTGATAAGTGCAGCCACATTGCTGGGCAGGAACACACAGACTGCCGCTCCACAAATACCCAGTGTTGCACTGGCAGGACTCCACACAAAGGAAAATGCAGTTGAATGAGGCTTTAGGGTCACTGCATGTTGCTGGGCAGGCAGATCCACAAGACTCATAGTGACTGTTCTCCGGGCAGTTCATGGCTAAGAGGATATCAAAGACCTTTAGGGTTAATGCTAGGACTGATTTCAAGTGCCAAAGTCAAACTGAATGAATAAGCAAAGCATGCAATGTTAACATATGAACAAATTAAATCATAACCCATATCTGTGGCAAAAAAGTATATAATACATTTTAAGAGCCATTGAGAAAGGAACTGGAAGAATATTAAAAGTATTAAACAAATCTAGCAGGGTGCAGATGACATTGTATTACAGAATACATACAATTGATTTTCTAAAATAGGAATTATCTGCATTGAAAATAGGTTTTATTTAAAAATGGTACAACTCAAATTCCTATAAAACTAAAAACACCAAGTTAACCAAATTACCAGATATTTAAAACACTGTGTAGCTCTAACCATTCTGAACTCCGCATAAATCAGTAAACATTTAGCCTGATAGTACCTGTTGAGGAAGCCACACTCTGAAGAGAGGACATGAAGGAAGTGCACTAGCACTACTAAAATAATTAAATAAATAAATAAATAAAATAGCAATCAATCTGATGTACTTACAACTGTATGTATATATGTATGTAGCCGCTAAAGGTTGAACTCAGATTCTTTAGTAATGTACGGCCCGCTATAAACATGAGGTTAAACTAGTTTTCTAGATATGCACCCTGTGATAAGTTGTTATTTATATATTTAAGAGGCCCATAAAGTATTTCACTTATCTTTGTGGAAATTAAAAAAAAAAAAAATCTGGCAATATATTTCTCTAGGTAAATGTTGCAAATACTTAAACGTTCCCTTAAAATGAGCAGTTAAAAACATGGACAGTTTTATATCCTAAACTTGAAACATTTTAATAGAGACAAATAATTAAAAGTCTTACTTTGTTCAGTGCACACTGCCGGGTATCCATAGGAACTTTCTGAGGCAGTGCCAACAATGTACAGCCCAAAGATGCCACCCTGTTGCCAGAGGTTGTGATCCCCAGGGTTTGCAATGCCCATAACTGCCCAGGAGTAGTCAGACTCTTTCACAGGACTCCAGCGGACATCAGGGGGCAGGGGTTTCTGATCGAGCGCAATCAGGATCCCGTTCGCACCCTTGGCCACCATCACAGCGCTATTCTGAAAGGATGGCATTGCAGTGAAGTTGTAATTGAAGCAGTATGTGCCGGTGTCTGCTATGCCCATCATGAAGGGGGCGACGGCGGGCAGAGCCCCAGGAGCGCTCCCTGTGCAGAAGTAGATCACCTGTACGCCCTGGGAGGCTGTGATGTACATGGGACTGGAGGGGTCAACCTGAAACTGGGCTACCATGCCGCCCAGCACGTCCTTCAGTTGTTGGGCTGTGTTGTACTGGATATTGATCCTGGTGTTCTGGAAAGCGACTACATAGACCAAGTCCGAACCCGATCGAGAAGCCAGGGGTGGTACCACATAGCTGAGCCCCCAGCTGGGGGCAGGGATGAGCTGTTGGAACCCGTAGTGACACTTCACTGTGTTTTGAGGGGAGCAGGTGAATCCACACATCACACCCACGGAATCTGTAGTCCTGATTTCTGTGCCGGATAAGCTGTTGGCACCCTGCAGCTGCACGCTCTGAAACTCTGATAGGGTAATCTTCACCACATCTCCCTTGGAGTAGAGGGTGCCTTGAAAAGTGACCTGGCTGGTGACGAAGATTTCAATGGCGTTTTTATACTTGTGGTTGGTGATACCGATCTGCCTGTAGGTCTCTTGCTGGGGTACTTGAGGTGTGATTGCGTAGTAATGGTTGCCCCAGTACCCGACTGGGTAGAGCAGGGATGTTACACAAGCTCTTGACTTGCAGCTGACTGCCAAGACCGAGACCTCTTGATCAGCTTGCACGATGCAAGCGTTTGAGGAATAGGTGTTTCCCCGCATCTCAACGTTCCCCGGTAACTCTACAGACCTACTCTGGCCAGAGAAGAGAGTGAACTCCTTCCTGAAAGAGGACTGGTAGACTTGCACCGTGACCAAGGTAGAAGCAGAGTAGGAGGTTATCATCAGCTCCAGACGAGAGTCCGAGCTCGGGTCATTGTTCTGCAGAAAAACATTGACAAACTCTTTGCCAGCAGGACTTGCTGAGCAGAAACCTGCTGGTGGGGAAGAGAGAAAGAAACCCATGTACATTTTTTTTCACAGTGTAAAATCGTGAGATTAGATGTGTTAATGGTGTTTGGATATTCTGGTGCACATATTCAAACAGTACACATTTTGGTCCAGAATTACAACACAATTACAAAAGCACTGAAGAGAATGTCTCAAATGCTACATGTACTTTGTATTGCAGAACCATATTGATTTTAATGCATTTGGGGCCTGATGCTTCGTGGATTAATTGAATTGGTGCGTTATATGTATTAAGTGTTTTCTGCTTAACTTCATATATGCTATTATCTCACTGCAATCCTCCCCCGAAACTAAAAGGGAACAAAAAAGAATTCTCTGAATTTGAATGCTCAGCCGTATTTCACAGTGACACAGTGCGTTCAGCTATTCCAGTGTTAAACACAAGCCAGTACATACTGTACACGGGTAGAGCCAAGTTACGGATCAAATTTCATCAACTTTGAATATTAAAATATCCCTTCCCTAGCTCTGCGTACACGAAACTAGCCTAAACTAAAACAGTAATACAGGACGGCAACGCTCTCAAGCGGTGCTACAGTCGCACTAAAGCGATTACCAAGAACATGCTGCCTTTTAAAAGACTCAAAACATAACAGATTTTGGACAACCCAACTGCATAACATCCAAAAAAAAAAGTAAAAATATAATAATTGACAGTTACTGTTCACGGCTGTGTGTGTGTTTTCTTTTTAAAGAAATTGTTTTTGCTTTAAATGTTTTATACGGCACAGTCTGCGTACAAAACGTCTGCATCGAGGTAGCTAAAATAAAGGCATGATTTTTCACCTTCACCTGTATTTGCCTGGCACTGGTCATATATTATGAGTTCCTGCTTCTGCGTTCATCTCATGGCTCTCTAATACTATGTATCTGCATGCGTTCTGTAGGTACGGACATACTGTACCAACCCCAGATAAGAAAGGGTGAGCTACTATATTATAGCCTGCGGATTACCTTTTTATTAACAATCCAGCACTGCCATTCGCATCCTACTTTGTGATTCCTGCAACAGTGTAACTAGAAACAAGTGGAAGCGATGCGAATACTCAATTATGTGCACAATTATAGTCTATAACCATCGTGAAATTATTGCGCAGATCAACCCGCGTTTGGTGTAACCTGATATAAATATAACAAAACATGCATTTTGTGCTGAAATGCACAAGAGTACGTCGTGCGTAACATATTACTACATGACGAGTAAAACCAGAGACTAGTGAGGGGCAAGCGTCCCAATGTGTGTTCCTACCCAGTGATTTCAAACAGTTCCAAGACTTACCGCCGCTCAGCACAGAGAACACGCAGATCAGCAACAGTGTTCGCCACATTGCTGGAAGAAAAGAGAACACATAGACTGCAGAACTGGGTTTATGTTTACAGGTAGGGCGAGCAGACAAAAACACAGCGCTCAAGCCAAATCACGCTACACTACTCAACAAACACGTGAAAATTGCATGTCTTGAATAATACACAAGCATATTACATAGATAGGAAACTTAAAATAAGACGTGCAATAAGTCTCACAGTAAAGGCTGCAAGGACACACCTTCAACTGCTTAATTAAAGCTGCTTTTGTTATCGATGTGGCATTTGATCAGGGCACTGGAGCCTATAACACAGGTACGGTAATAATTTGCAGATCATGCAATCCTCGCACGGCTTTTGCACCCGTTTCAACAAGCGTAGTGTACGTGTCGCAGCTTGCCCAATTTTTAACAAGTTCTTACCTGAAATCTGGCTTAGCTATCGCGGGGCGACTGTTCGCCATTTATCAAGTTTGAGGTGCGCTTCTTCTAATTAGTCTCTCAAACTCGAAGCACCTGCATTAAATTGGACATGGTCCTTCCATTAAATTGGACACTGTGTCGATCTTCCTGGAATTAACTGGCCCTATGTTGAAAAGGTAAAATGAGTAATAATAATAATAATAATAATTGATTGGAAAAGTGAAGCCTCGTGAATCACTGAGGCTTTTGAACTATTGCGTCACTAAAGGGTTCACTGATCTGAATCACATACAGCGCTTCATGCTCTTTAGTGCCATCTAATGGTAGAGATGCACAACCCAGTGTCTTTAAATTCAAAGCATTAGTCAAATGTAACGGAACTCTCATGTGCCATTATGGACAACTGCACTATGAGTTTACAGTGAAGACAATGACCCTTACTATATTTTTGATACACACTAGTAATGTTCTTAGTTATACAGAGAATGTGCGTTTTAAAAAATTAACATATTAAACAATTAATATAAGATTGTTCACTTTCAAAAGTCAACAATGTCACATTAGGTTATTGTATTTATTTGGAGTAAAATATTATAAACAGGATGTTTTTTCTACTCTAACAAAATGTTTTGTACCAGCAGGGAATTGAACCCTATTTGCTCTCTTAACAGCAGAGCTATCTGTAATGCAAATTACAAATGACCCCTCCACCAACTGGGTAGGCAGTGTTCCTAGTAGGAGACCACAGAGGTAATATCGATTGTGAGGAACCTCTTTACAGGTTATAATTCTGTATAGAAAAAAAAACATTGCAAAAACTGTTCTGTCCGGCTTGCCTGAAACAGCACACTGTGCTAGAAATTGGACAGTGTCGATGAAATCATTAAGTTTCATTACTGTCAATGTTTGAAACATCAAAGGATTCCTAAGAGGAACACTCACAGGTCACATGTAATGGTTCAACTGACCCAAATGAACCTTTGCTTCCTGACATGTTTGCTTCATTTGGTTCATGCAGAGTCTAACCAGCTGAAGCCTCAATCCCATCACTGTCTAAATGTCCTTCTTCTACTAGGACAATCATTGGTGGAGTTTCCATGCGTGTTCTTTTTTTAACTCAAGACATTTGCTCAAGAAAAAATTCTCTTGTGAAATGCTTTTTTCGGTTTCCATTCGCTTAGTTTATTTTATGCAAGTAAACCAGGCTTTTCACCCAACGTCATGCAAATGAATGGGAAAGGTTGAGGTTGATATGTAAATTAGCTATGTGTAAAATACTCGTGCTGTTTTTGAAGACTACTAATGAAATTTTGTGAAAATGTTGTTTCCATGCGCAGAGAACTGGTACATGAGTGAATCGAAGCTGCTGTAATAAAGCAAACTACCTTGTGTCTGGTTGGTTAATAATGTGTTTTACTGCTTTTGCCCACATTGTTTTTTAAATGTCATTGGCGTGGTGGCATGTCGTTAGTATTGAATCCGGTTTCAACTCATTTATCTTACGACTCATTCATTAAAAATGAACTGGGAGGTATAAAATGAAACTGACCAACACAGGTATGCAGATCACTATGGCTGAAACCGGCAGAGACGTAGGATTTTAAAGCTCTGTGCCACACATCTTCCACGCATGCTCCCAAGGCTGTCTGGATTGGGAATAGTGGATGTTTTCATGTTGTTTCCGGAGCTTGAACCTCCAAACATCCTCTACCAGCAAATTCTTATGCCTTGATATCTAATGCCAATGGCTAGCGAAAGGACGGTTTGGACACATACTTGTCCGTTTTGCTGGTGGGAAGAGGTTGTGCTGCATCACCCTTTCAGATCTGCAGTGGATAGAATCCTTTCGTGTCACTAGGGAAACATTCTGCATTGTTGTGGAACTGGTAAAGGAAGATATGCAGCCAAAAAGGATTTACGTACAGCCTCCTGTGCCAGTGGAAAAAAGAGTGGCGCTTTCTCTGTATAGGCTGGCATCCTCAGCTGGGTACAGGGTAGTTGGCAATGTGTTTGGGGTTCATCACTGTATTTACAAGTTTGTCAATATCCATGTTCAGAGGCACTGCAACACGTACATAGCTATGCCAGATGGAACTGAAGGCAAAAGCATTGCTCTGCGGGACCGTCCTGCTTCTCCCGAACGGCACCTCCTTCCTGCAGGTAGGACTGTTTAATTTTTTTTAATTTGTCCCTAGCTTGTGGGACTGTGCACTCTATCCCTCTTTCTGAGATGGCATCAACCACTTGTTGGTACACATGCTTGTTACAGACTGCTTGGGCGTTTTTCGAGCTGGCTCAACACACCCAAGTCACTAACTATGGTTTTATTAATGCCCGGTTTCCTCCTCGCTCAAGCGATTTTGAGTGAAGGGCAATGGATATTGTGTTCGTTCTGTCTTTGGACATAGCTGGTTCATGGTAAGTGGTTTTATACAAAAGTAAAAGATATACAACATGATAAAGGAATTCAGTTACAGACATTTAGTAAGCAGTTCACTTGCTCTTCGTGTTTAACTTTGACAGGCTAAAAGAATTGAATCTATTCAATCTTGAACAAAGAAGACTACGCTGATTTTTTAGACAATGTCAAGGGTTTTGACCTCAAACAGCAAATGCTTTAATACTATAACAGAAAAAGGGCATAACACAGTTCATGGGATCCTTCAAAGCTTGGATTTTTATACAAACAAAAACTGTAAAACCTTATGTTCTAATAATAAAAAAGCCACCTGCAGAACTACACCAGCTATATAAAACAACATGATAGGCTTGGAGACACAGTAACAGCTGACCTTGTCCCTTGCAATATTTAAAAAACATGGTAAAAACCCACTAACATGTACACGTGAAATAAGGGATTGTTGGATTTTACATGTTTTTCATCATTTAGTGGCTTTATCCTCCTTTAGCACTGCGGATTTACATGAGTAACAAACGTATAAATATTTCACATGTCAATAAAACCATGATTGGACATCTGCAATGCAACAATGCGTTTTCAAACACAATCCCTGTGTCTCTCCTGACTCTCAGTGGATCCCCACACCCAGAACAAACACTCCGCTTACACCACCATTAAACAATGAATTGTATCTTAATTATGTGGTGCTGTCTTTCTGTACCATTTGCAATTCAAATGATGACCCGTGATACTGACGTTCACTTCCTGATATTTTTTTTCGTGTGACGTCACTGAGAAGGGCATTTACAGCATGATTTTCAACAGGGGCAAAATAAGAAAAATAAGAAAATCCTGCTGATAGTGTCTAAAGGGTGGAGGCAGTTTACAGCAGCTCAGCAGAAACAAAACCTCACATGAACTTGTTTCGAGCTAATAAAAAAGGGGGAACACTGTACATCTGATGTATTTGACTCATAATTATATTAGAACATTTATTCTGTCTCATATATATGTTTTTATAACATTTATAAATATCAAGAAAAGAGAAGATATGAGCAGATTCTATTTCATGAACTAAATGTATCAGGTATGTTTTTTCCTTATTACTGATTGTAACAGAGGAGATCTGTGCTGACTGTCTGGCGTATGCGTGGTGCTGCAGGAAGAGGGCAGCAGCCTCGTAAGATCCGCCTGTTAGTCATGGCGATGACACGGAGAGGTGGGGAAGAGGTGTGTTGGATTTCCCTCTCTCTGAGTGGCTGAGAGGCGGGCCTTGGGGGATTGCTGAACCTTTAAATAACACTTTGTTGTTCCCTCAGATCGGCCCTGTAGGACGTACACTAGCCAGCGGAAGCTTTGTGGCCGGACGGAGAACAGTGCAAACACATATAGCACAACAAAACAAGAAAAGTCAAGATATACAGCAGTATCTGAGAAACCTTGGCAGATCCCTGAAAGTATAGTTTAAGCGACGCAGTTGAGGGAACTGCGGAGTGTAGGACGGAGTCTCGGGCCATGCGGGTAGCGATGGTCGGAGAAACACTGCAGAGTGCAGCACCTTTATGTTGTAGTTTTGTTAATAGTGTTTTATTTCTTTTTTTCTTTGTGCCTTCTGTTTTGATTATTGTTTTGTTGGCCTGCGTGTGTACCCAAGGTACTCTGTGAAGCTGTCTACAATTGCTGGTAAAAATAGGACAACAGTGCCACCTTGTGGACATAAATAAATAGTGCCCCCAAGTGGTGTTTAGTACTGCAAATTTCTGTTTCCTGTGTCAGTGAATTCCTAACCTTTCCACACTGATATCAATGGAATGAATAACTATTTTATTTATAAATATTTATTGCTTATAAAGACCCTGAGATAAACGTCTATTATGTTATTGCAATCACTCTGGTGAAACAATGTCTACAATATTGTTCAACAAAACTTTCAGGGGATATTGTAAGGTCCCTGAGGTCTTAGAATAACACGTTTTATACATGTATCTCTGAGCTGAATACATAATAAAAATACTTAACTTCAAAAACAAATTAAAAAAAATATTGTGTTGGGAATAAAAAAAGCAAAACACTTGTATGGTTTCTGAAGTACTTTATAATGTTCCCAAGAGTGCTCTGAAAAAAGGACACCATTTCCAAGATGCTACTGTAAAAATAGATTTTTAGTGAATTTTTATAGGAAAAGTCAACCACAGCCAAAAAACACCTGATCCTGGGGGAGCATGCCACTGAAATGCTTTGTTTTGAAAGGGTTAATATATGAATATCTACAGCTACAATTCCGCCTTTTAAAGCTCTTGTGTCTATTTAATCAGTTTGCATTGTAACACTCGTGTAATTTAAATTATGGTGCCTAAACATATTTCTGTTTAACTATTTCTGTTTCACTTTTTATGTCAGTTACATATTACTGCACTGAAGGCAGGAGTGTTGCCTGAAATATGTTGGATTTAGCATACTCCGATGGCATCAAACTTCTGCCCAGCCGAGCGCTCTCTTTGCTGGAGACCTGGCGGCCATCCATGGTGGATTTTTCCCCAGGACTTCTACTAGAGGAGAAGCAGAGGAACAAAAGGAGGGATCTTCCGTTTTTATAAATTTAACAGGGGCCAAGATACCAGCGATTTAAAATGTAAGGGAGGTCCCTTGAACTGCTGTCTCGGGCAATCTTTTTTCAGTGGGTACGACAGGACCTCACGAATAAAGATCTCTCTCACAACAAAATAAATAGAAGTCCAAATTCTTTTTTCACCAGAGTACTTCTTTTGCAAGAAGAGATTGTTTTGTCCTGAAAGCAATTCTTTGTTTGTGAGACAAGTGATGAAAAAATATCAAATAAACACATTTACGACTCACTAAAAAAGATCATGTTAGTCAGTCTTATGGAGTCCCAATTATACAGATGTAGTACAGTACTAAAAATATATGATTTTAAGGCAGCTTCAATTTGTATTTATTTTTAAACTGAAAACAAGATGGCCGCCTCACAAACAAAGGCAAAAGATTGGTCGCTTGTAAAATATAATCTTGTCGCGAGGCCAATTCTATTTACAAGCTTAAACATCTAACCTGAAGAGCTGTACTGAGCATGCTCGGAACCCAACATTTCAAATGAACAAACTCATTTCATATTTCTCCACCAGACCAGTGAAACTCACTTTTCTGGGCCAGTCCCTTTTTGTACCCTGAAATTCATACAAACATTCCAATCCGTTTGGGTGCTGGAGAGTAGGGATGCAAGTTGGACCGCCCCAAACTGGTCTGATATCCTCTTTCAGCCCCGTACCCGGGTATCATACCATCCTGGGAGAGTTTTAAAAAAAAAATAAAATAAATAAAAAGAGTGGTGATGCAAAAGATGCAGATGTAGCTTGAACCTCAAACCTCAGTGTAAATGTAAACACCAAGCTACAGATATTTAGTTCCAAGCTTTAAACTGCTAAGAACTCAAATTTATTATGAAAATATTGTAACATTTTAGGCAACATATTACAACAATGTTCATTATGGTAATTGTTTATTTATTAGTTTTAAAATGTTTTGTAAAACGTGGCCTGGAGTTCAATTTAAACACTATCTAGTATACATTTAAGTAATATATCGTGATTAACTTGGTATAACAATTCTGTAAGGTGCATTTTATTGATGTCTATATTTATATGCAATAGGGAACATTGTTTTTGCATAAACCTTTATATAAAAAAACAAGCTAAAGGGTAACTTTGCTGTTTACTGTTTCAATTTATTATGAAAAGTTAAACTGTACCTCTGTGTTTAAAATAGCCTGCTGCAATGCACTCCCACTTCCTAGTCTGGACATTAATCCACTGGAATGGTGGGAAGTTCACAGTGTCTCACTCAAGCTCATGGACAAACTTGACAAAAAGCTTTTGTGTGTTTCTGGGACCCCTTCAGAAAGCTTATATTTAGCACTACTGGAGACACTGACTTCTCCCAGAGACTCTTCACAAGTGTATGTGGAGTTTACGTGTTAATTACGAGTTAGGAAGTTACAATTCCCCTGTTTAAATCTGGGTACCAGAACACCAATAAAATACTGATTTTCTTAAACAACATTTGTTCTACAAATGCACATTTTATTTGTGAATTTCTAGTAATAGGTAATGCACTTATCTAATTTTTACAAATATTTCCAACATGTGTCTTTCCCCATCATGTCAGAATAGTTTCTTTACGCGTCTGTGTGCCAGGGGCTTCATTTGTGTTTGTGTTTGTGTCATTCTTTTAGTGTATTTGGAATGTTTTGGTGCCATCAATCTATACAACACAAGTGGTGGATGAACTCAAGAACTCAAGTAATTCAAGCATAGCTTGCTATGGAATAACTTTTATACCAGAGCTTTTACAGACAAGGAACAACAAAAGTTCTACTGTGGGCTACCTTGAGACAGCAGACCGACTTGCATTTTAATTTGTATTATAAACATTACAGGGCATTGGACACTGCCTCAACCAATCAAGATGCAGCATTTCTGACCACTTCCACCAGTAAAGGACTGCTAGTGTAAACAAACAGCCTCATTACTGTGTTTTAAACAAGCACATATAAATCCACTCACATTTAGTAAAAGTAAATAGGATTAACTGTGGTATTTGGTCGATTCAAATACACTGTAATCCATCCTAGACCGGGGGGAGAGACCTTTGAAAGCTCCAGCATGGCATCTGAGTAACTTCTCCTGGAACACATCGCTGCTTGGGTCCAGCTTCTAAAACACTGCAAGTGTCTGGAATGACCCTGCCAGGAAGTGATTTTGTTTGAGGAATAACAAGGAAAAAGGAAAACAATCTTTTTTAAACATTAGAATCAAAATCATTCTTTGGACTTTGCAAAATCTTTTTTTACGACGAAGAGTCAGAAATTTATTCCAAGACTTTTCAACTTCTTGCTAAACCAAGTATGGTAAATCTGCATATTTATTGGATCTCCATGGTGCATAGAAATGATATGATTAATTTGTAAATGGTGTATGCTGAAATGTGAAATGAATCCATTGTTTAAACATATCTGGAATTCTTAATCTGATCAAATATATGAATGCATGTTTTAATGTTTTAGATATATTTAGAATTATGATCAAATATATGGTTTAATAATTTTCTGAACATATTTAACTAATTACAAAATGAGTTATTATAAATCATGTGATAATATTCAACCTACCTAATTTTGTAACATTAAAATGAACAAAAGTAATTTTACTTTTAAACAGAGTTATCTGTTTTTATTTTTGAATGTTCATCAAGCACTGTTAGAAATAACACCTATTAAGTTAATGGGGAATATTGTTTAAAATATTAAATTAGCTATAGCCAACAAACATAAAGGCTATATTTAGGGCTTTCGATTTTCATTGCTTTACCCAGACGTTTCTACTCTCCTTTAAGAATTCAACTGATACATGTTAAGTCATTTGTGTATCTCAATCACAACTGACAAATGTGTTAATAGTAAAATTGATTTCCATTCACAGTTTTTTTCTGTGAAACAACTAAATTGGCCAAGCCTTATTTTTTTGATTAACATACAAACAAGATTCCAACATGTTAATAAGTGACAAATCTTTATTAAAGCTAGAATGAAAAATAAACTGTTTTATGCTGGACACACTATTAAAATCATTCTGTGTTACTGTATTATTTGTTTATTTAGCAGACGCCTTTATCCAAGGCAACTTACAGAGACTAGGGTGTGTAAACTACGCATCATAGAAAACCCCTGTAAATGAAATCAATTTTACTATTAACATGATTCTCAGTTGTGAATGAGATACATAAAAGGCTTAACTGGTATCCATTGAATTTTTAACCCTTTGCAGACTGAGAGTTCTGTTTTTGGGCGGACGGACACGACTTGACATTAGGGCTTGTATCTGCACAAATATCCACCTAAACTTGAAAGTATTATACCTTTCTAAACCTCTGAGGGTCTGAGGATCATTAAGAAAACAATGTTTTCACTATATGATTAAGTACAACCTATAATTAACAAGTCTGAATGCTAAAACATTTTTCTTTAGAAATGTTCTTAAGTGTCATTTAGTGATCTCCTACCTAAAAAGTGATAAGATACTAGAGATATCTTTAGTCAAATTTACTCCTGTTTAGGTGTCCAAGTGTCTGAAATTCTGACATTCTAAATGCAGGGATAGGGTTACACATTTGTGTGAATTTTATGGTGTCTTTTAAGGTTTGCTAAATGACTGAAACAATTCCCGTATTCAGCACAGCGATGATGTTTCTCTCCTGTGTGAATGTACACGTGGATTTTAAGGTTTTCTAAATGACTGAATCTCTTCCCTCATTCACAACAGTCTCTCTTGTGTGAATGCGCAGGTGTCTTTTAAGGTCACCTAACTGATTGAATCTCTTCCAACATTCAGAACAGTAATAAGGTTTCTCTCCTGTGTGAACACGTTGGTGGATTTTAAGATCACTTAATTGATTGAATCTCTTCCCACATTCAGAACAGTGATAAGGTTTCTCTCCTGTATGAATGCGCAGGTGTCGTTTAAGGTCACCTAACTGACTGAATCTCTTCCCACATTCAGAACAGTTATAAGGTTTCTCTCCTGTGTGAATGCGCTGATGGATTACAAGCTTTGATAAACGACTAAATCTCTTCCCACATTGAGAACACTGATGACGTTTCTCTCCTGTGTGAATGCGCTGGTGCAATTGAAGATTTCCTAACTGTGTGAAACTCATCCCATACTCAGCACAGGGCAATGAAGTCCCTCCTGTGAGATTTCCCATGTGAGTTTCAGGAAAGTCTAATTGACAAGAACTCTTCCCACCTTTAACAGAATGAGGCAAGGTCTTCAAGTTGCCCTGGGTTTCAGAACTGTTAAAACATACAGAATGTGTCGGCTCTGTACTCTTCACAGTAAGTGGGTGTCTGTCTTGTAAAGAAGGGATTTTAACTGAGCGAGATCCCAATGTCTTCACATGTTCTTGGGGTGACATCTCTCTGAGTTTCTTGCGCTGTGGTTTGCCACTAGAAGAGTTTTTGCCCTGGAGTGATGGAGTGGAGTCATGTTCTCCTTTAGAAGCTACAGAGAGAGAAGTGAGACAAAGGTTATTGTACAGCATTCTTCCACAGTCACACTTCTGCAGGGTTTCATGTCATAAACATGACAACTCCTAGAGTGAACTCTGACGACTGCATATTGAGAGAATACAGCCAATACTTACTGTACTGTGACAATAATAACACAGGAATGCTTACTGCCAGACAGACATATGCTGAAAATAAATATATGTTTAAAATGAAATGTGGTGTTGTAAACAAATATTACAGTCCCCAGGGTAGTTGCCGTGATATGAGGTTTAAAAATAATATTTTATTTGAATAAAGTTTAAGAATAAAAATAAGACAGCTGGTTTTCATCATCATATAATACGGGTTCACTCTCATTTTGGCGCTGCTACTGCAAACATTATACACAGAACTGAAGAAGCAGGGAGGGACTGTAGGCGACACTGAGGTGAGCTAGTCAGGAAAAAAATATATATTCTGTATTGTGTAAGGAGATTTGCTTTAAAATGCAATACAAATGTCAACAACAGGACATGTAAAAATAGTTTTATTTGATGTTATGGAAGTATCATTGGCATTGCACTGGGGGAAACCTTTCCCTCCTTTGCACTGGTCTAACACATGGGTTTTCAAACTTTTTAGGCCGTGTACCCCTTTCCAAATAATCTAGTCTACCGCGCACCCCCATCTGAGATAGGGTCATCATATACCTGTGAAAACAGGAAAAAATGTATTTTCTAATTACTAGATTAAGTACATGCAAAACCTCTTAACTCTAGACACCAGAAGTCAATGAGGGCTTGTTAGAATGAGGACAATTACACCACAAGCCAACATTTCGGTTTCAGACTTGTCATGTGTTGCCGGGCAGATTTCAGTAAAACTAGGCCCTGATTACTAAATAATGCAGCCATACACAGAGGATATTTAGTTCTGTATTTAAAAATGAACCAATAGGACTTTAAGTTTCAAAAAGCTTTAAGTGGGAGTGACAGAAATAGAATGATCGTTGGTGGTAAAACTCCCTCCCGACCTGTGAGGGTGCCAAGTAACGGGAACAGAGTACCCTGGACTGTTTGGCCTGACAATTAATTCCCAGGGTTAAAAGGAAGTCTAGAAAGGGGGTGGAGCTTTGGTGCACTAACTCATCGACCCGGAAGAGAAACGATGGGACAGCCGCGGATTGGAGGAGCGGCTGCAATCGTTTACCAAGGGGTCACGTGTGACGGTATAAAAAGGGGACGAAGCGACGTGATCTGTTCCTTCACTTATGGTTAAAGAAACGACCCGGAAGGACCAGTGTTGATATATCGTACGTGAGTGTTGTGTTTGTTTGGTTTGGTTTGTCTCGTCTCTAATTGTTGATTGTTGTTATTAGTAGATGGCTAACACATTCCGGAGCTGTCGCCAGAAGCCAGCAGGAACCCAGACATCACTACACCTGTGTCACGAGATATATATTGTATTTGCACCACGAGCACTACAGCACTCACCCAGGACTGATGACTGTGTTTATGTATTGTGTGTGTACTATTGACCGTGTTTATTATTTGGGACTGCAACCCGTTTATTTATTCCAGTACATTACACATTCCTGTGTATTGCCTTGAATTATTGTTTGGTCACCAGACCAGGATTATAGTTAAAACCCTGTTCATTGTGGATTACAATTGCCTGTCTCCTGATTACGCACCGCATCACTCCTGCACCTGTACACTGCAACCACTTTGCCACAGCGGGCCATTAAAAACAAAAAAGCCTCTCAATTTGCTGGCTCAGAAGGCACACAGGGATGAACGAGGGGCTAGAGATCAGCCAAGTACTGCAAGTACGAAATACAATAAAATTAGTTAACGATGGTGCAAATGCACCAAATAAAAATGCTACGTACAATTATTTCAAAATCCAGGCTCCAATAACAGGTTATGTTTCTGAAAAACATAACTAAGGTTCCAATTTAAAACAAAATCAGAAAGCAATTTTCAACAAAAGTCATGCATTTCTTCCAACAAATGCAGAATGTAGAGAGAAAACAGATAGGGCAGTTTGCATAAAACATTTAAAAAGTTAGAAACAGGCATTTAATTTTTTTTTTTAAATTGAACTTGAATTTTATCGCTGAACACTTGAGCAGGGACAATGTAAAATGCTGTGTGTGTCTTGTGCAGTATCGAATCTAGCCAGAATAAGCACATTGTTTTGAAGTGAATATTTCCAAAAGCTAATGTTTTTTTTAAAGTAAAAAGAGGATATTTATATCATGCAGTGATTCCATTTTTATAAGAATAAGCAGAAGAAGAAGATGATGCTTTTGCTTTTATTAATAATTACCGGTGTGGAGGCATATGGTAATGCACTCGCACAACAATGGGGTACTTCAACAAATTAATTAATAATGAAAAAACATACAAACATTGCAAGTAAAGTCATGTCGCTCCAGCTCCAGCGCAGAGCAAGTGAGTGATTTCAGGGTCTAAGTAGGGCAGCCCAGCTGCCTGCTCAACTAAATAACAGACTGCAGTACCACCACCCTGCTATTTAAATATATAAATTAGCCATGTGTGAGTTAAACGCTCGCTCACTGTCAGCAGCCAGCTGGATGTTTATAGAGTTAACCTCGCCCAACAGAAAGGAAACGTTCACCAGTACGGCTGTGCTTTTATTTGAAAGGAGATTCAACATTGCTGATTCGATTGCTAAGTCGCATAGTACTACAATGTGGTTAAAAAAAATGTGCTATCCGCCAGATTTCTCGTGTACCCCCTGACGAGCGCTCGCGTACCCCCTGACGAGCGCTCGCGTATCCCCAGAAGGCGAGGCATTCGACGAGAGCCCCCATTCCTGACGAGCGCCACCGGACGAGCGAGCAGCATTCTGACGACCCTGACCCCCCCTTACCCCTGACTCGGCGTCCCTTACGAGTACCCCCCCCCTGACGAGAGCTCGCGTACCCCCTGACGAGATCTTGCATTCCCCCTAGATCTTTACTGAGAGCTCGATTGACCCCCCTGACGAGCTTTGCATCCCCCCGAGAGCTCCTCGAGCTCCTTGACGAGAGTACCCCTGACGAGATCTTGCATTCCCTGACGAAGCGCCACAGATCCCCTGACCAGCTTCGGCGTACTGACGTGGCCCTTCGCGTGTACCCCTGACGAGCTTGGCGTGCCTGGACGAGCTAGAGCTTCATACCTGGACGAGAGCATGCACTTCGGGTACTTCCGGGGTAGTGTACCTTAGTTTGAAAGCCACTGGTCTATAGTCCTATAAATGAGCACTGATGACCAGACACTGACTTTGTCCTACCCAAATGTTGTGTTTACAATTAAAAAAGCAGTAACATGAGCCACAGATTGTACAGCAGTAATGAGGTTGCCTTGGCCTTGCAGAGCTTCATAAAGCCCTTTCCAGCCCCCCATCGGCACAGATCCCCCATCACCTTAGAAATCACTGCTATTTGAAATCTCAGCTACATCCCTGCATATTGAAATTTGCCAGCCTGAATATAACGGGTGTCAATGAGGACAAATGCCTGAGAATATCACTTTGATTATTAACACTCAGTTTAATATCACTGACATTTATCAGTGATTTCCACTTCACTTAATATCTTAATATAATACTTAATATATTTGAGAAATAAAAATAAGAGATCAGGTTTATATGAAGTACTGTACTGAAATGTTTCTTCTGGTGATGCTTAGCACCCCGATTGGATTTGGGTTTGGATGATGGCACATGTGATCTCGATTGGATTTGGGTTTGTATGATGGCACATGTGATCTCGATTGGATTTGGGTTTGGATGATGGCACATGTGATCCCGATTGGATTTGGGTTTGGATGATGGCACGTGACCCCGATTGGATTTGGGTTTGGATGATGGCACGTGACCCTGATTGGATTTGGGTTTGGATGATGGCACATGTGATCCCTGCAGCTCTGTAAAGCTGTGGGAGTGGAATGGTTCTCCAGGACCGTGACTGCACACCCCTGAGCTAACAGCAGGTTTGTTGAAAGTCATTGACATAGTGGGTAGGCAGCTCCCCTTGTTTAAAATACTAATCTTAAACACACTGCTAGTGTTCAGTACCCAGTTTCTGCAGGATTAACAGGCAGCTCAATGCTGCTTGTTTTGTATGATTACCTCTGTATCCCAGTTCATATTCAAATGAAGGATCATCACACAGGTTGGATCCCAGCTGGTTGTTCTCCTCAAGTGTACAGACATGATTTTCAGTAAGAAGTTCCTCTGCGATGGGGACACATTCCTGCTCTATGAATTCCTCTTTAATAGGAACACATTCCTGTTGAGGGACCTCTTCATCTTTAACATATGTCAGCTCTGTAATCTGCATTAGACTTGCACACCACTCCTGGTCAAAGGACTCCTCTTGTGTGTAAACCTCTTTGATCTCTGACCTCTCCTGTGCTTCAGATTCAGGGATATCGTGGCTCTCTTTGGGATCTGTGTGAAACAGAATTGTACAAAATTAGAACTCTTACTTATTAGCTAGGTTCCTTTAAAAAGCCAGTCCCTTGTCAGAATTCTACTGAGCATTCCAGTGGAACAATTTATGAGGTAGTTTTTGTATTTTATTTTAAATGAATATAGTGTGGCAGTTACTTTGACCTGTTTTACCTCCCCAATTAAATTATTTTCCCTCACTGCAGAAAACCCCACAACCTCTCAGGACAGCGAGCTCCCAGGAGGACAAAGGCCAGCCCTGCAGGAGCACCTGAGCTCCCAGGAGGACAAAGGCCAGCCCTGCAGGAGCACCTGAGCTCCCAGGAGGACAAAGGCCAGCCCTGCAGGAGCACCTGAGCTCCCCCAGGAGGACAAAGGCCAGCCCCGCAGGAGCACCTGAGCTCCCAGGAGGACAAAGGCCAGCCCTGCAGGAGCACCTGAGCTCCCAGGACGACAAAGGCCAGCCCTGCAGGAGCACCTGAGCTCCCAGGAGGACAAAGGCCAGCCCTGCAGGAGCACCTGAGCTGCCAGGAGCACCTGAGCTCCCAGGAGGACAAAGGCCAGCCCTGCAGGAGCACCTGAGCTCCCAGGAGGACAAAGGCCAGCCCTGCAGGAGCACCTGAGCTCCCAGGAGGACAAAGGCCAGCCCTGCAGGAGCACCTGAGCTCCCAGGAGGACAAAGGCCAGCCCTGCAGGAGCACCTGAGCTCCCAGGAGGACAAAGGCCAGCCCTGCAGGAGCACCTGAGCTCCCAGGAGGACAAAGGCCAGCCCTGCAGGAGCACCTGAGCTCCCAGGAGGACAAAGGCCAGCCCTGCAGGAGCACCTGAGCTCCCAGGAGGACAAAGGCCAGTCCTGCAGGAGCACCTGAGCGCCTGATCAACAGATACAAATCATGAATTATGGCTACTTTTCAAGATATTACAGGACTGTGAGCTGGGAATGAGGATGAATCCAACATTGCTTCTAAGGTATGTATGCAGAGGGGTGATCAATGGCTGGGTTTACATGCACGTGAAAATGGATTCTACAGTCATGACTGGGTGACGTTGTCACGCGAATACATCGTGAAACAGCAAAAGAACGTCCTTTGGTCAGCACGACTTTAACAGCAGGGTCAATCGCTTTCTCACGATAAAAATAGCTGTAAAAACCCATGTGAACCGGAGCAGGAATCGTGCGTGTGTCTCCCGAGATTTCAGCAGTCATTCTTCAGCAAAGCCGTACCAAACCACACACACACTCAAGAAAGAATGCAAAAGGCACTGCAAATGTAAACCTCTCGTATAACCTATCTTTGCTCTTAATTGTACTGCAATTCTTGAGATGTATTTTTTGTATACAGCTGTAAGTCACCCACGGTAAGGGCGTCTGCTAAGAAATAAATAATAATAATAATAATAATAATAATAATAATAATAATAATAATAATAATAATAGTAGTATTTTCTTTCTATAATTCTTTTAAGATGTCCCAGGAACAACAGAGCTCCACCTCTTCTTCCACCACACAGCTGGAATGAATTGTTGGCATCAATTGGCATATTGTGCAATAAGTAATGGATATAGTTAATAAACAACACATGTACCGTATCGCTTTAAATAAAGACTTTTGTTTGAATGTTTATAATATTAAAAGACATCCACGTTTCATTACAATGTGTCAGTGTGTGTTAAGCGGATTCTGCGCCTGGTTCTTCTACCGCAGCTGCAGACCAGCAGTCACTGGCTTCTCGGAGCAGAGGCAGGGTATAGGGACCGGCAGTCGCTGGCTTCTCGGAGCAGAGGCAGGGTATAGGGACCGGCAGTCGCTGGCTTCTCGGAGCAGAGGCAGGGTATAGGGACTGGCAGATGTGTAGAGGAACATTAGGATGCTCAGCCTGGTAATCCGCCTATAGAACTGCCAGTGCACGAAGCTGCTCAGGAACCTTGTGTGTATTTTTACATGTCCCCCTGTTCTCAATGTTATATTCATATAGGCCTGAGGATCATGCCGTTTTTTATTGTATTGTAGTGTAGTGTAGTGTAACCCCCCCCCGTGTTCTCATATACATTTATACACTACTTTAATTAAATAAAACTTTTAGATGTTAGACATACCTATTTTTTAAGTACTAAAACTTGTTCTTTATAGAGGTTTTATTTTATACTTTTATAACATTGTGTGTGTGTCAGTGTGCGTGTCTCAGTTTGTGCGCACGCGTGTGAGTGAGTGTGAGTGTGTGTGTGTGTGCGTGTGTGTGTGCGTGAGTGTGTTGGAAAGGTGGCAACGCATGAAGCTCTCCTCACGATATTCAGAGTCGTTCTTTTCTTAATTACTAGACAGACACGGGCATTTAAATATCCCTGCCCCTAAATTACTATGAATTGAGTAATCTGCATTGGTACGGATTACTTTTTTTTCCTAAATCACAACAGCATCACAAGCATTTCCTGAAAAGTACGAAAACCATCGTGAGGAAAACTGTCATGACTCGTGCATGTAAACGCCGTCAATGTCTCAAATGAAGCTGAAAGGATTTCTGACATTTGAAAACCCTACCCACATTTCCATAAGTCACATTTTATGAATATAAAATTGTTTTTGCATTGGAGGTAAAATACCAAAAACGGACAACAAATTAAAATAAAGTGAAGCATATTTCTGCTGAGGATCGTGTCAAGCAACTTCCCAAATAAAATTTACATGCAGGTGGAGGTCAATTGTTTTGCATATCTTGTAATGAGCCTTTTGATTTTTTTAGAAAGAAATATGATCGATCCCCATTTAGCTTCAGAATCACACATCAAATGAAAGACTACTAAACAGAACATAAAACAAACAACAGCTTTCACAAAAAAGTATTCTTGTAGCCCAGTTAAATCAGTACTACGGGTACGGTCTAGCACAGCCACCTCGGTTCAAACAACCTGCAGTTAGAATTTTTTTTTTTTCTTTTTTAATAATTTAGTTGTTGCCAATTAGTTTTTATTATTTTCTCCCCAATTTGAAATGCCCAATTATTTTATTATGCTCAGCTCACCGCTACCACCCCTTCGCTGACTCGGGAGGGGTGAAGATGAACACACGCTGTCCTCCGAAGCGTGTGCCATCAGCCGCCCGCTTCTTTACACACTGCGAACTCACCGTGCAGCCGCCTCTGAGCTACAGCGTCGGAGGACAACGTAGCTCTGGGCAGCTTACAGGCAAGCCCGCAGGCGCCCGGCCAGACTACAGGGGTCGCTGGTGCACGGTGAGCCGAGGACACCCTGGCCGACCTAACCCCCCCTCCCCCTGGGCGGACGCCGCCAATTGAGCGCCGCCCCCTGGAAGCTCCCGTCCACGGTCGGCTGTGGAATAGCCTGGACTCGAACTCGCGACGTCCAGGCTATAGAGCACATCCTGCACTCTAGCGAGTGCTTTTACTGGATGCGCCACTCGGGATCCCCCCATGCAGTTAGAATTTTACAATAGAATAAGGCACGTTTTCTTTCTTTTGACCTGGTGTAGTGTTACAAAATGGTACATCATCACAATGTGGTAGGCGTACCAAAACGTGACCCGTGTAACGCTAGAAAGTGGTACGCTGTCACATTGAAAGTGGTACGCTGTCACAATGAAAGTGGTACGCTGTCACATTGAAAGTGGTACGCTGTCACATTGAAAGTGGTACGCTGTCACATTGAAAGTGGTACGCTGTCACATTGAAAGTGGTACGCTGTCACATTGAAAGTGGTACGCTGTCACAATGAAAGCGGTACGCTGTCACATTGAAAGTGGTACGCTGTCACATTGAAAGTGGTACGCTGTCATTGAAACAATGTGAAAGTGGTACGCTGTCACATTGAAAGTGGTACGCTGTCACATTGAAAGTGGTACGCTGTCACATTGAAAGTGGGTCACATTGAAAGCTGTCATTGAAAGTGGCACGCTGTGAAAGTGGCACGCTGTCACATTGAAAGTGTCACATGCGCTGTCACATTGAAAGTGGTACGCTGTCACATTGAAAGTGGTACGCTGTCACATTGAAAGTGGTGTCACATTGAAAGTGCTGCTGTCACATTGAAAGTGGTACACTGTCACATTGAAAGTGGTACGCTGTCACATTGAAAGTGGTACGCTGTCACATTGAAAGTGGTACACTGTGAGATTTTGGTACAGGTGCAATCAATTGCGATGTGATGTGTTTTTTCCTATTGCCAAACAGAGGTACATTTACCATTAATTATACATTATTTGTTTGCAAGCAAACTGGAAACAGACAATTTCTCTAAAAAGCAAAAAAAAACAATTCGACATGAACAAGACAAAATGAGAAGTGCACCAGAAGTAAAAAAAAAAAATGTACAAGACCCAATGTATTCCACTATTTTCTTAATGGTGAAAAAAATTTGATAAATTCAATGAAAAGGATGAAAAAGACTGAAAACAGCATAACGTACCGGATTTGAAGGGGCGCTTCCATGCTTTGTAAGCGGGAGTTCAGGCATTGTTTAGGCATGCACGAGCAAGCTCAGTGCGCTGCGTACCACTTTGTATGAGCTTACCTGAATATAACACTACACAGGTACGAATACAATGAATTACCGGAGAGGACAAAACACGACAACGAACGTGCTGCATGGCCTTTATTACAGACTGCAGATGCCCCTGAGCATAACCACCTTTTGAGACGGTTTCTAATCGATTTCCACATGGCAAAGCGTTGCCTTACAATTACAATCAATCCTGTGGCTGCAGAAGTGCAATGTCAAAATGTCGGTAGAAACTGCTGGGGGATGCTGCCGGCTTGCCTTTAAAAAAAATGACAGCACTCCGTTTTACTAAGGTAAGCACGTACCGCTATTTTTAGGCTTTTATAGGGCTCTGCAAATAGTATCTACTTAGGTGTGTTTAATGTCTAAACAGGTCCGCGAAATCTTAATTTTATTACATAACCTACCCGGGAAAAATGAGTAAATGATCTGCGATTAAGTAGCAGAACCGTGTTATTAATACCACTTATAATAATCAAGCACTTAAGATAAATTATAACCAAGAGCTTTACAATAAAAGGCTATTTAATCTGTTGGTTTGACCAAGCAATACTATTAAAAAAAACATTCTTACCTTGAAATAATCGAGGTTGTTTGGTGTCTGCATCTGCAGCGTTCATGCATCCTCGCACTGCTTTCAACTCGCTCTCTGATATCTCCAACCTGAGCCTCAGACTGCCATTCTCTCTCTCCTTTCCAGCCATTTCCATCTGGAATTCAGTGAATTTGCTGCCGATAACTTTAGTGATTTCACACAAGACGGTGTCTACAGCCGCTTTCACTGCGTGCTCGATGGTAGAGGCGAGCTCGTCTTGAAAGAACGACACGGAGAAACTGACGTCCATCTTCACTGGTTGTAGTTTGAGTCTGGTTTAGCTGAATCCTTTATTGATTCAGAAACACTGCCTTCATTTTTTTTTTTTTTACTGAACCTTCCCATTCAACTTATCTGGTGTGATAAAAGAAAGAATATAATCGTCTCACTTTGCAGAAAGAACACAAACAGATTCGTCTCACTTTGCAGAAAGAACACAAACAGATTCGTCTCACTTTGCAGAAAGAACACAAACAGATTCGTCTCACTTTGCAGAAAGAACACAAACAGATTCGTCTCACTTTGCAGAATGAACACAAACAGATTCGTCTCACTTTGCAGAAAGAACACAAACAGATTCGTCTCACTTTGCAGAAAGAACACAAACAGATTCGTCTCACTTTGCAGAATGAACATAAACAGATTCGTCTCACTTTGGAAGGAGTAACCTTCGGATTTCAGAACACTGCAGAGCTCTGCTGGAAAGCGCCTTTGTTTACATTGCGAAGTGCAACGTATCTGTAGCTACGACCGACACACTATGTCCGAGTTCTTAGACTCAACAAAGGGGGGCTATTTGTCTCAGAAATTCGTAATACACAAAAATAAATATTTATAAATGACTTAAAAACGTTTCAAGCTATCCTAAATACTTTAAACAACAGGAGATAACATTTTGTAAAACGACCACTTACCGCTATCTCCGGCATAAACAAAACACAGCTTTCTACTTCCTGTAACGAAATGAAAACGTCACTAGCAGTGGGCGTGCCTGGTTGTAACCGTAACGTATTATTGGCTGCAGAAACATTCTAAATCAATCTTGAAAGACATTGGCTGGCCTCCCTGTCAAAACAAGGGCTGGGACCCAATGAGAAGAGGTAATGAAACTGGAATATCGTTCCGGTCAATTGTGTAAAGAACATGCCCCAGAGAAGCAAAGTACACCACTTTCATTTTAATAATGAAGATGAACACGTAATAAATCATCATCATCATCATCATCATCATCATCATCATCAAATGACTTGTTGAAATAAAGAATTAGTTTAACTAAATTATTCAACAACTCAGTAGTGCGTGTTAAACATACATTTTTAATGTAACCTTCAAATAAACATACATATTTGTTTTTCTAAATTAGATATTTGCACCTGCAGGTTCAATATACATTCTAATTAAAACAAGCGCTGCTTTTAGATCTTGCAGGCATGGCGATAAGAAAATAAGAGTGCAGCTTTATCACATTCTATAAAATGACAGTAAAAAAGTGATCACACTGATGTGCTAAACCATAAAATATACATTCTGATACAGCAGCGGATTCTTAAACAAAACAAACTAATAAATAATCAGAAGCTCCCATTATCCCTGCTCTGTGGAGACATGGATATGACTGGTCTGCAATCTACCACTATGAGAAAAATAAAATAAAAATAAAGGAACGCAAAAACATTTGAAAAGTAGTTTAGATGTGTGTTTAGTGGTTACTAGTGAATGGAGTAGCTGCTGTCTGTCTCTGTGTCCTGCTCGCTCAATATGAAGGTGCTGCTGTATTAACCTGCACATTAATGAGACTGCACTGTCACACCCAAACCAGCCTTTGTTTTACAGCCAAAGAAACCCATTCCCAATATCATTTGATATATATATTCACTATCACACATATATATATATAAAATATATTTACAGAAACACACACAGTGGCATAAATCATTATTCAGACAAACCCCTTACGTTACAATCGACATATATTAGAATCTATAGACAAACAAAAATGATAAGTGAAAGTTACTTACAAGTGATTTGTTGAAACAATTATCTTCACTAATTTTGTCAATTTAGATGCCATATCTAAATTTTTCATGGATTTATAATATGTTGTGCTAAAGCCCAAGTGTTTCATATACATATCTTAACCCTAAAATATCAGTTTTTATAAGCATATTTTTCATGGGTAATAAACACAAGTCAATCTGATTTTTCTTCACTGGAGGTGCACTGGAGCACAGACACCTGGAATAGGCCCCCACCTGTCTGAAGAGGACACAGATACCAGAGATCATTCTTTTATCTCTCTCTGAGTCGTGGGGCACCAACGCTCCATGCATTGTGCTCTCTGATGCCTCATTGTGTATATATTCTGCTATTAGCAGTATCTTTTGCTCACCAGTTAATATCTTGTGCAGACCAGTTACTGGGCTATATTGTACAAAATCCCCAAGGTTTAAATTGTGTGAAACAGTCCCCAGTAAAGGTAAGTATCACACTTTACCATATTAAAAAATTCACCAGTAATGAAGAAAATGAATAAAGGCAAGTCTAGTACAAGAACATTAAAGCACTGCACCAACTAACCCCTCAGAATAGAACCCACGCCTCCAGACAAAGGTGAAAGGCTAGTCTAGTGCATTAACTGTAATATGGAATATGCTACTCTGTAATGTGGCATTCTGTAATGTGATATTTTACAATGTGATACTTTGTAAAGTGATACTTTGTAAAGTGATACTTTGTAACAATTGTAAGTAATAATAATAATAATTAATGACATTAATACAATGCAATACCCCCCCCCAAGAAAAACAGGAACCAAGGCCACCAGAGGCAGGCGAAAGGCAGGACACCAGCTTTGATTTGTTTTTCCCCTTGTGATACCTCCAGACTGCTTTGCATGTTCACATTTGAATCAAAGACACTCCACAGCAGACCAATCCAAGCTCCTCCTTCTTTTTTCTACTCACAGTGATTAGCAGAACCTTTAACCCTTTGTGTCCAGGATCCTCATGTAATGGGCTTGTAAACTGTTGATTTAAAAAGTCTTTGTTTTTTTGTTGATTTTAAGTTGTAGACTCATTTTAATGGATTATTTAAAACATACTAACTAGTATATTCTGGTAGTTTTTCCTTTAATTCAATCAGCTTTGAGTTTGAGAAACTATTTTTTTTTTTTTTTTGGTTTTATTCAGTCAAGATGATTGGGCAGCTCTAATGTATATCGTCTACATATTCCTGAAACTTCATTTCTGATCTGTTAAATATTCAGTCCTGTGTGGTGGTTTGACTTTCACTGTGGAAAGGAAAGGAATGCAAGCATAGATTTATTTAACCTAATATGCCAAAAAATACAGTATAATGAAAATACTTTTAAAATGAAAAGCATGTTTGATTTGGGGTCAACAGAGCTTAAAGGGTGATTTCACAAAAAACAAAGATGACATCATAGAAAAGAAAAAAACAAAGATGGCAAGCCATCATGAGACAACAGAGAAAAAGACAATCTCAGAGTGAGAGAAGTGAGACAATCTCAATAGAGAGAGAAGTGAGACAATCTCAATAGAGAGAGTGAGACAATCTTGAGATGAGACAATCTCAGAACAATCTCTAGACAGAGACAATCTCAATAGAGACAAGTGAGACAATCTCAATAGAGAGAGAAGGGAGACAATCTCAGAGAGAGAGAAGTGAGACAATCTCAATAGAGACAGAGAGTGAGACAATCTCAATGAGAGAGAAGAGACAATCTCAATAGAGAGAAGTGAGACAATCTCAATAGAGAGACAAGAAGTGAGACAATCTCAATAGAGACAGAAGTGAGACAATCTCAAGAAGTGAGACAATCTCAAGAGAGAGACAATCTCAATAGAGAAGTGAGACAATCTCAAAAGAGAGAGAAGTGAGACAATCTTAATAGAGACAAGAAGTGAGACAATCTCAAGTAGAGACAGAAGTGAGACAATCTCAAAAGAGAGAGAAGTGAGACCATCTTAATAGAGACAGAAGTGAGACAATCTCAATAGAGAGAGAGACAATCTCAAGAGAAGTGAGACAATCTCAATAGAGACAAGTGAGACAATCTCAATAGAGAGAGAAGTGAGACAATCTCAATAGCAGAAAGAAGAGACAATCTCAATAGAGACAATGAGACAATCTCAATTATTATTATTTATTTCTCAATAGCAGACAATCTCAATAGACAGAAGTGAGACAATCTCGCCAATTATCCAGGGCAATCTTAGTGAGACAATTGTTACAATATATCACATTATTTTTTACATACAATTCCCCATTTATACAGTTGAGTTTTTACTGGAGCAATCTAGGTAAAGTACCTTGCTCAAGGGTGCAGCAGCAGTGTCCCCCACCAGGAATTGAACCCACAACCCTCCGGTCAAGAGTCCAGAGCCCTAACCAGTACTCTACAGCCTCCCAATAGCAGAGCAATACACAAAAGTGAGACAATCTCAGTAGTAGAGCAATAGAGAGAAGCTGCGGCCTGAACGACAGCATGGCGGAAATGGGCAAAGATCTTGATCTAATGATGCCAACAAGCAGCTAACTGAACCGCTCGCTCCTAATCACAGTTAGTTTACAGAAACACTGTTTTACTTGTTATTTATTTTACTAATAGATGAAGTGGATCATTGTTTTTCTTTTAGATTTCTTTTCATTTCACTCGTATTTTACAACCGTGACTCTTCTTCCTATACCTCACCATATAAATGTGAAAGTCGAACACGGACTTGGGTAGTTTTCCAATGATGTAAGTGCCTGCCTATTATTACTACAAACTGCCATCCGCAATCCCTGCATCACTCCAGCTGTTCATCTAAATCTCTTTCGAATGAAACCAAATGAGAATGTAGTTAAAACAGACTTTATATTGTGCTCCTCCTTCTATTAACTGTCCTATACCTGTAGAAGTTGCAAATACTTGAAATCATTTGTAGTTTCAGTACATAGGACCAAAATCACTTGGCATTGTCAGTTGTTCATCTATTTTTATGCCATGTAGTAGATTTATTCACTAGCAGATACACTGAATTTTTTATTGTTAGCTAAAAAGCAAATGATAATGGACACCATTTTGTAATGTATCTTTTTAAATATAAATATTTTATATAACATGAAGACACTAGGGGTGAAAAGAGAACCTGATCTTGTTGTTCAAGCTGCCGTTTGCTGTGAGTTCTGTTCATGCGTTTCCTGACATTCGTAATTTCATTGATTAGATGAATGATCTGCAACTCAAATAGCGACGTTTGCCCTTCAACCCTTTCATATTCCCTTTATTGCTCACCTGAATATCCGCATGTAAGAAACAGAGTTATAGAAATAAGCTTCTATTGTAATGGATGATTGTCTATAGACATGAAATCAGCCTCTTGACCAAGCGTATCCATGAACATGCACTGTACGGTGCACACATGTACCAGCATTTCAATATTACTCTGCACACCTGTGCCAGCATTTCAATATTACTCTGCACACCTGTGCCAGCATTTCAATATTACTCTGCACACCTGTGCCAGCATTTCAATATTACTCTGCACACCTGTGCCAGCATTTCAATATTACTCCCCACACATGTACCAGCATTTCAATATTACTCTGCACACATCTACCAGCATTTCAATATTACTCTGCACACATCTACAAGCATTTCAATATTACTCTGCACACCTGTACCAGCATTTCAATATTACTCTGCACACATCTACCAGCATTTCAATATTACTCTGCACACTTGTGCCAGCATTTCAATATTACTCTGCACACCTGTGCCAGCATTTAAATATTACTCCCCACACCTGTACCAGCATTTCAATATTACTCTGCACACATGTACCAGCATTTCAATATTACTCTGCACACATCTACCAGCATTTCAATATTACTCTGCACACCTGTGCCAGCATTTCAATATTACTCTGCACACCTGTGCCAGCATTTCAATATTACTCTGCACACCTGTGCCAGCATTTCAATATTACTCTGCACACCTGTGCCAGCATTTCAATATTACTCCCCACACATGTACCAGCATTTCAATATTACTCTGCACACATCTACCAGCATTTCAATATTACTCTGCACACCTGTACCAGCATTTCAATATTACTCTGCACACATCTACCAGCATTTCAATATTACTCTGCACACTTGTGCCAGCATTTCAATATTACTCTGCACACCTGTGCCAGCATTTAAATATTACTCCCCACACCTGTACCAGCATTTCAATATTACTCTGCACACATGTACCAGCATTTCAATATTACTCTGCACACCTGTGCCAGCATTTCAATATTACTCTGCACACCTGTGCCAGCATTTCAATATTACTCTGCACACCTGTGCCAGCATTTAAATATTACTCCCCACACCTGTGCCAGCATTTCAATATTACTCTGCAAAAACAGTTCTTGGGTTTGGGATGCATTGAGGTTGTCGTTTTTCTTTGCTTTTCCAGTAATCGGAAGCCTTTTCTAATGGTGCTTAACTGAAGCAGCATTTTAATTTTGGCAATCTGGAAACATTGGAAACCACTGTAATTGAATACTGTATTAAAATATATGTAACAACATATTACATATACTAAATACATTTTATATGATAGTTTAAACAGTAAACTGTTCAAAGCAAATTTACAGCCTTGATATTTTGTAGTCCTTTGATAATAAGCTGGATAATTACTCTCGATTCAGAAATGGTTTCTGACCATTGAGAATCCATTCATTTGTGCCATACAGTACAACATACAGATAATGTAACACAATGAAACTTGTCACTCAGTAATCTCCCCAAACTAACTCAAGGTAGCAGAGCTGGCAATCAGACCACGTGGTAGGGCAGTTTGAAAAGAGCTTCACTGGAAATGGGAACCACAGTATTTTAAGAATCTAAGTAGTGGATTAAAAAAACACAAATTTAAATAGCAGCCTTATTTACAGTAAGACTTTGATTTTCTACATCATGATTATGCATTAAACGTGCCCTTTGGCAATTTAAGATATTTTATCAGTTAAACTTTTTTTGCATAAGAGGCCAGATTAATAACAATGTACTGCACTCTGAGTCTGGGCGTCGGTGCACAATTCAGTAGTACAGAGACTTTGTTTTAGTTTTTGAACCATGTAGCCAATGCCAGTAGTATAAATAATATACATTATTAATACAAAACCAGCTCACATTTTACCTATATGCTGGATTGAACCTTCGTATTGCCTGCTGGGTGAGTGGTGTGTTTAAGTCTGAGCACTTTGAATACAGCTTGTCACACTCATTTTAATATAAGAACAGATGGTTTGAGTATGTCACGTGGTGTTAATTACTTATGAAATGACATCATTACTGGTTAGTTGAAACGATTCTGTAAGTAAAGGGTCTTTAGTTATATGCTTTTTTAGTTTTTCTCCCAGTAAGAATAATTGAAGTCTTCCTGTAACCAGAAAGGTCATTATATATTTTGTATCCACTTACATTATTATTTGGCTTTTTTTGTATACGGACCAAAATTGCATACCTGAAAATAAAATGACATTTTATATATACATAATTATACTATACACATACATACACACATAGGACAAGTCATTATTCTTCAAGCACTAAATGCAGTGATGTGATTTTCTTTGTTTATTTGCAAATGATTGTACCCATTAAATGCTGCTACTAACACTATGTAATACTGCTGAAAAATCACGAGTTATGCAACTTCAAGTGCCTTTTGAATTTGCATATTGTATAGTTTTTAATGCTCCCTATATTTCCATGTAGATGCAATCGGCAATGATCAATAAAATGTCAATGTGAAACACACTTGCATTTTGTAATTTTAATTTCAAATTAACTTATTTTACAAAAAAAAAAAACACATTTCTAAACATGACCTCTGCGGAATATGTGTTCCTCCAATGTGTGTGCTGATGAGTTTTTATTAGCTCAGACAAATGCAGTGGCTAGTGTAGTCCAGGTATTGTCTCCATGCAATGACTCGTTCTCATTCGAGCAGCTGTAGTCGGCACAACCATTTCATAAATCTTACCTGTAGTGAATGGAAGACACGCATGGTATAGCAAACATGGCTTTGATTTTGAAGGCTTGGAAACTGACTGCTTTCTTTTACCTAGTGCAGCACCAGAGATCAGATTCAATATGAAAGTACATTTGCTACAAAATGTTTCTTTCAGAAGTGGTTTATAGTGTTCATACGAGCAGTCCTGAAAGAAACGCATTTTCATTGGAAAGCATGCTGCTGGAGCTGGTGAGGCACGAGGCCTGGTCGTGCCTTCTTTTCAGGAAGTCTCTTACTGTTTCACTTCTTGGGTCATTTCACCTCAGTCTTCAGCTCCAAGCACATTACTGGCTACAGAATATGTCAGTCAATAGGGGAGGTAGCTGGTTGGTTAACCACTCTTCTAGCTTTTGTGGGGATTGCTTTGGTGAGGGAACACGGAAAATCAACTTTTTAAAACAATAACTACATTATTTAAATAGACGCTTGCTTGTGTAATGCATGGTTGCTGATTCTATGGAAATGCAACAGTTTCTTGTTTGTATAATAGTTTAAACAATAATCTGTTAAATGCAAGTTTAGAGTTGTGATTTTAAATGTAATGTTTAGTGTTATATCCCTAATAAAAGCTGGATATTTACTATAGATTATATTGTGTGTGAAACAGGAACATTTACTACTTATACCAACCTTCTGTATGTGTCCTGGAACTAGTACACTGCTACCCCATAGATATCGGGATACCTGCTCTTCAGACACATGTTCTCACTAAACCTGTGTTTCTGAATGGATCAAGTGATCCAGTTCATAAACCCGTTCCTGTGCAGCCCAGTTTTAAAGGTTTTATACTCAGAAATACATATACATTTGTACACACACTTTATATAAATAAAACATTTGTTTATTTAGCAGACGCTTTTATCCAAGGTGACTTACAGAGACTAAGGTGTGTGAACTATGCATCAGCTGCAGAGCCACTTACACCAACGTCTCATCTAACAGAGCACAAGGAAGTTCAGTGACTTGCTCAGGGTCACACAGTGAGTGCGTGAGTGAGCCGGGATTTAAACCGGGGACGTCCTGGTTACGAGCCCTTTTCTGTAACCACTGCCAGTACCGCTGTTATCTTAATGTTTGTTTCAAATATATGTGTGTATATATATATATATATATATATATATATATATATATATATATATATATATATGAATGAAAAAATGTACACAAGAGGTTTTAATGATTGCAAATTTTATTTCAGGATGTTTCTGACAAAAGCTCTTCAGATATGCAGTAAAGTAAACTCAGTGCATGCATATATATATATATATATATATATATATATATATATATATATATATATATATATACGTGCATAAATAAGCACAAGCATACACATGTAAAAATGTACTAGCAAATGTAGAGATAGAAGAAGTGTGGAGGAGAAGATGGCCTCTACCCTGTGCACAGAGCAAGTGGAGGGACTGCCAGGGCTGCTAGATACAAGATGTGTTTCCATCAACGCAGCACATTTCTAACCAGACACTCATTACAACTTAATGACAGATATACCCAGGAGTGGAGTGTCTCTCCATGACTGTGATCAGACCCCCCTTTCTGGATCTTCTTCCTGGGATGTTCAGGATTTTGCTCTCTGATGCAGATCTTGCTCCTGCTGCTCCCACTGTCCGGATACAGATCCTGCTGCTCCCACTGTCCGGATACAGATCCTGCTGCTCCCACTGTCCGGATACAGATCCCTGTCCTGATGCCCCACTGTCCGGATACAGATCCTGCCTGCTGCCCTCACTGTCCTGATGCAGATTCTGCTGCTCTCACTGTCCTGATGCAGATTCTGCTGCCCCCGCTGTCCTGATACAGATTCTGCTGCTCCCACTGTCCTGATGCAGATTCTGCTGCTCCCACTGTCCTGATACAGATTCTGCTGCTCTCACTGTCCTGATGCAGATCCTGCTGCTCTCACTGTCCTGATGCAGATTCTGCTGCTCCCACTGTCCTGATGCAGATCCTGCTGCCCCCACTGTCCTGATACAGACCCTGCTGCCCCCACTGATCCTCCTCTTGTTGTTCTGCTGCTCGTACTGTTACATGTGCAAAGCTAATGATATGTACTCCGCTGGAAGTGTTTTTATCTTATAATATTGCTCTATAAACTGCAGCTGGTTACTGATTATTTTGTTACTAAAAGCATTGACTTGCCTACAATACATACAAGTCATTGAGAACTTACAGCCCGTGCTACTGACCCATGTGAATGGGATGATCATTCTTGGTAATATTCCATTGAGTTGCTGATATCAATCAGATAGACTGTGTTGAAACTGTTACTTCCCCTTTTTGTCATTCACACTACAGCTGTTTGTTGCTACAGCTTCAGCTACTGACCCATTGAATGGGATGATCATTCTTGGTAATTTTTGAGTTTTTTCTGCTTTTACTGACACCACGACTCCTACTGCTATTACCATTCCCACCACTGACCCTAGTGGCACCCCCGTGGCTGCCCCAAGAGCTGCTCCTGCTGGCACTATCCCTCGAGAGACTCCTTTCCTCACGTTCCCTTCTATTGCTTCTAGAACGGGGCCCAAGGCTGCCCCTGCCACGTCTCCTGCCAGCGATCCTATTGTTGCCACTAATTCTGGTGCTATTTTTAGGAGTTGAACTTTTTCAGTCACGACTTTTGGTGCCACGGTTTCGACCACTTTTCTTAATGCCGGTACTACTGCTACTATAGCTGCTCCAACTACATGTGCCCCCACAGCTGCCACTGCTGCTCCGAATAAGATCCCTAGTGGTGCTCCTAATGCTGCCCCTACCACGGCTCCTACTGCTGCAGCTCCTGCCGCTGCCACTGCTCCCGCTATCACTGCTATTAATTCCATTAGTCTTTTTATCCATTTTATTAGATCTATAATTGCCATCAATGAGAACACACTTGATGCTGCACATTTTGCTATCAAAGCAGCTTTTAAAAATGATAAAACGACACAAACTGCTTTCTTTAATACTTCTACAGCATCTTTCAATACTTCTAATGTTTTCTCTAGTACTTTTTTAAGCTCTTCAAAAGCCCTTTTTACTAAATCTGCTGCTTTTTCTAATAATCCTTTTCCTGCCTCGACTGCTGCCCTTATTGCATTTTGCAGAAGTCCAGCTGCTGCTGCTGCTACTCCTGCTAGCCCTGAGGAAACAAAAAGTGTTCCAAATGTTCCAAGCGATCCTAGCAATGATGCGAAAAACCCTCCCACTAACACAGCTGCTCCTGCTACTGTAACTGCTGACATTAAAAAGGCTCCCACTCCTCCTCGTGTCTCTCCTGAAGCTACAGTTTCTTTTAATACCAGCACATCTACACTTATGTGTTTCACTAGTTTTTGTACTGATTCCACAATATTATCCCTCTTTACTTCTGCTTTTACAAACAGTGATACTATGACAGCTAATACAATGGCTATTCCTGCCCCTATCCCCAGCACTGCACCTACTGCCGCTCCGACTGCTGCCCCTGCAGCTGCTGCTGTTCCTGCTCTCCTTGCAGACACAGCTCCAGATGCTGCTGCTGCTGCTGCTGCCACTGTGGGTATAAGAGCCCCCATGCCTGCTCCCACCACGACCCCCAGTGTTGCTCCAATCGCTACTTCCACTGCAATTTCCCTTGCCATCCTTGTCACTTTCACTAAATCATCTATTTTAGCATGTATTTCTTTTTTTCCTTGGTCACGCATTTCATTTATTTCCATTCCTGATTTGAGTAACAGTGCTATGACAACTGCTAATGCTGTACCCACTCCAGCCACCCATCCTAGCACAGATCCTATGATGGTTCCCACTGCTGCTCCTATTGCTGCTACTATGGATTCTTGTGTTCTTTCTCCACCTGCATGTATCCCTGGGACTGCATACCCTACTATTGCTCCCACCACGGCTCCTATCACGGTTCGGACTGCAGACCCTACTGGGATTCCTATTGCAGCTCCTACTGCAGCTCCTACTGCTGCTGGCATCACTCCCGCTGTTGCCACTGATAGGAAAAAAGAGGAAAATATGAAGTTATTAAAGCATTCTTCACACAGTCTACATGTTGTGAATATTTCATGTCTCACCTGTTTTAACATCTGATGTGTGTTCTTTGTCATTATCTGTCTTTGTTTCTGATGGGGTTCTTATTTGGGGATTAAATCCCAATAGAATCCTCTGATTATAGGTTTCTCTTATGTAGCATCAAATCAAACAATTCTTGAAATTCAAATTGAAGGCGCCACAAAATGGGAGGAGAGATATAACGCAGGGATGTTTTCCCTTTTGGGAGGGAACCGAGGTTACCACTTCCATGAATCAGACCAACTTAAACAAAAAAAAAGCAGTTGTCTTTAAAAGAGGACCTGCGTTCCCTAATGCTTTTAATTTTTATTTTAATACCAAGCAATTGGCCGGCATTGTGGATTTGTGTTTTAGTATCAACGCACAGAACTTAGATTTAATCTGCCCCAAGTTATATTGTAAAAATCAGAATTTAACAAAATCCTTTTGGCTTTGATTGTCATGGATCTGAGTATATTCTGTTTGTTATAATGGGCGTCTGACTGTTGGAGGCACAATATAGAGCTTCTCCCCAGTGGCTTTATTTCAAATAAACAAACAAATAAGCAAGGTGTCTTACTGGTCTGCTGGATTCGAAGCCTGTCCTTCACACAAGATAGTTGTTAAAAGTAACAGATTTCAGTGTTTACCACCTGTTGCAAAGAGAGCAATGTTAGGTTTCTGATTCATTATGTATGCATGTCAAAATGACATACTGCTTAAACATTTTCTTTGAGAAACATACAACTGTGAATGGCCAATGTTTTTACCTGAAAGGGAAGGAAGCGTACGTAACTGTTTTGGCTGCATTGTTCCGAAAACACTATACCAATGAGAACCTGGAGTGAAGAGCTCTGAGAATCTAGCCCGAGAAACTGCTTCAATAATGAAAGCAGTTATTAGAGTATTGTATAAAACACATGCGTGCAGTTTGAAAAGAAACCCCTGTGACAGCCAGCGTGTATTTTCATTTCCATTGCTGGGATTCACAGCATCTCACTGGCTGTAAAGCATGTCGCTTATTAAGAGAAATCATTGTGAAGTTCACAGCCATAAAGAAGATATTGAAGAGTCAGGGATGCTCTCAAGGTGAGTGAACCCAGGAAGACTACCTGAAAGTAATGTGTGCAGACTGAGCTTTCTTAACCCCAGTATGCTTGGTACAGATATATTCTACATGACAAGACAGACTGAGCTTTCTTAACCCCAGTACAGATATATTCTACATGACAAGACAGACTGAGCTTTCTTAACCCCAGTACAGATATATTCTACATGACAAGACAGACTGAGCTTTCTTAACCCCAGTACAGATATATTCTACATGACAAGACAGACTGAGCTTTCTTAACCCCAGTACAGATATATTCTACATGACAATGCAGACTGAGCTTTCAGATTAACCATGACAAGACAGATATATCTTAACCCCAGTACATGACAATGCAGACTGAGCTTTCTTAACCCCAGTACAGATAGATTCTACATGACAATGCAGACTGAGCTTTCTTAACCCCAGTATGCTTGGTACAGATAGATTCTACATGACATTATATATTTGCTGTAACATGTTGTGCCCCATATACAGTGCAAGCCCAGTAAACACACTTCCATGTGCAGCAGTAAGCCTGGCCAGGCACTCTGCACTCTATTGCTGTGTATCTTTGAAATGTTCCTCTTACCCGACCATTCGGGGGATTCCAGGTTTGTTCAGCGCTTCCTGAAGCTCGATGAAGTGCTGGCAGTCCGTCTCTGCGATATAGTTTTGTTTTGTTAGTTTTCACTGAAAAGTGATATAGTTACTTAAAATGTAATACGTTAGCTTGTGATCGCTGTTCTCTCCGATCTGGTGTTTAAGTTGTCTGATTTTTTAAATTTTTTAAAGATGTTTCATGTGAAATTGGCAATTTCCAACGAGAAAGGAAAGGGGTGCATGTCTTCAGGCTTCAGTTCAGGTCTAATGTATTTTGTATTGAGGCATGCAGTGTGCTGTTGGCATTTTAAGCAAACCCCACCTCCATCACACACAACGTTTAACTCCTGATAGTGCTGCTACTTTCATTATTACTGGGCCTTTCCTTTCAACCACACCATTTCTCAGAAATGTTTGCTTTACTTTCACTTTGTTTCACTGTGGCATGTGCAGTGCCTGCATTTTCACACAAAATCCCACTTTTTTGCAGAACATTCTCAGTATATAGTGCTGCATATCATTCTGAAAACTCTTCATATAAACACAATGATAACATCTTTTTCGGCATTACAAAGCACACAGTTGTAATCGATGTCTATTCCAAATGCAGCCAGGGTGCTTTCTTCAGGGTAGATTGACATTTCTATTGACAAAACTCCCACCTCGGGTCCCGCTGCAGCAAAACAAAGCTTTCAATCTGTTTCCTTGTTTAATCAGCTAGATTTAGCTAACCTAGTTATAAAGATACAATCCACTACATGTGCTTCAGACCCTGCTCCTATTAAACTGTTAACACAAGTATTCGCTAGCATTAACACTACTGTTTTAAGTAGTGTTAATAGTTTCTTTTCCTCTGGTACTGTTCCCGATTCCTTTATGGTTGCTGTAGTAAAAACTACAGTTCCAACAGTTCTTAACAATTTTAAGCAATTTCTAATCTCCCCTTTTTATCCAAAGTATTGGAGAGAGTAGCAGCTAACCAGCTGAATACATTTCTTGAGTATATATATATATATATATATATATATATATATATATATATATAATGTGAGTCAGGCTTCTGCCCAGGTCATAGTACTGATATTGCACTTATCAGAGTGTTAAATGATGTGCTGTTATCTTCCGATATGGGCTCACCCCCAGTTCTTATCCTTCTTGATCTAATTGCAGCATTCAACACTATTGATTACCCTAATGTGATTGATCGTCTTGGGAATCTAGTGGATTGTTAGGTTGTGTCCTGTCTTGGTTTAAATCTTATCTTTCAAATAGGATTCAATTTGTTAAAATTGAGGAAGAATCATTTTTAAGAACATAAGAACATAAGAAAGTTTACAAATGAAAGAAGGCCATTCGGCCCACCTTGCTCGTTTGGTTGTTAGTAGCTTATTGATCCCAGAATCTCATCAAGCAGAACACAGCCAAACAGCCAATCAAATGTGATAATTTAATTTCTAAAAACACGTGTTACTTTGTCACGTATATACGTGATATTTTTTGAACACGTAGTTACAAGAGATAATTTTATATCTTGTATTTGCATTTTACTTTATCATGTATATAGGTGATATTTTTTTAAACACATATTTACGTATGATCATAATTTTGGTAAACGACTGTAATTTTTGTCACGACCCTGGACAAGTTTTGGACACGTAATAAATAATAATAATAATAATAATAATTACGTTTTTCTTGTTGTCATGTATATACGTGATATTTTCCTTTCATGTAAATATGTGTTTTATTATTATTATTATTATTTATTTATTTTTGTAAGTTAGCAATGCGCTTCCTTAATATTTGTAATTACAGAACCGCTTCTGAATTAACTGCGCTGAACCGGGCAGCTGTGAAAGGGAGACATTAAGGGTGCGTTCACGTAGTTCATTATGTGCAGAATCTGACCAGTTCATAGAAGGTCATTGGATAAATTGGTCACATTCTGCACAAGATCTGCGCAGCATTATCTCCGTGAACGCACGCGGAGACTTTATTCACTTCAATGCGCAAGCGCAGCTCTAAAACGAGAGAGCGACGCTGGGAAATGCAGTCTTTCGATTTCACTTCAATGCGCAAGCGCAGGTGTAAAACGAGAGAGCGACGCTGGGAAATGCAGTCTTTCGATATTCACTTCAATCTGGACATGTGTGCATGTGAAAGGAACATCAATTAAATGCAATTTCGTTTTCCTTGTTGTTGATATTTTCCCCATGTGCATTATTATTATGTGGCCGGGCTGGAGTTCCAAGCTCGTGGTGAACACCTGCTCATGGTGAACGGGGTTTTGGGTCCTGTGTCTCCAGGGACATCAGTTAAAATGTTTCATTTCCCCTGATTATTTATTTACTTTTTTGTAAAGGCGGGGTGGCGGGCTGGAGTTATTGAGCTAATTGGAACACCGGGTTGAAACTGTGAAAGGGAGACATTAAAGGGTCCCGTTTTTAGTTCATGTTACCTGACCAGTTCATAGAAGGTCATTGGCTGGATTCCCACAAGATAGATATTATTTTGAACACGTACGCTGATATTTGTATTCAGAGAGCTGGCCATTGGGGAAATGCAGTATTTCCCAACCGAGGTGCTGGCTGAGAAATGCAGACTTTCTATATTCACTTCAATGTGCATGTCCCAAGGGAACATCAATTAAATGCAGGTCATGTATGTTTTGATATTTTTTTTTCCAGCAATTAAAATAAGTTGAACATGATTTAGCAATTAAGGCTGGCCATAATAGACCGCGATATTTTTAACATATTCCATAATTTTTTAAAACATTTTTTTAGCAATTAAAAAAAATATGGAAATTTTTTTAAAAAAAGCCAATGGAAAATTTGAACAATTAGGCAGGCTCTCAAAAATCAGCGAATGTGATAGGAGGCTGAAAATTGAATACTCTCATGTAATTGGGTTAGTTGTGTGTTTGTGTTTATTGAAGAGACCACTGCTGTAGGAGAGCAGGATCGGGAGATTGGCTGGTAGGATAGTAGGGAGTACATTTACAAGAGGGATCCTAATTAACTGGGAATAAATTCATCATTTTGTGTCGTTGGCAATGTTACCTGAAAGTAGCGTCAATGTTATTTCATAACATTAGTTACTGAACGTTCTCGTAACATTACGAAAACCTTCCAAAAAATGTTCTTTAAAAATTACTTCATGTTATCCTGACTTTCGAATAACATTCTCCTAACGTTCTGGGCACATCATTGTGTTAGCTGGGTTACTAGCCAATCTATTACTGACACCTTGTGGTCATGATTCGCCACTGCACGTCATTAATGTTGCTTAACATTCAATTTCTGCAAGTGTGTCACATGATACTTATGGAGGGTGATCCGTGCCTAAATTAAGATGCACTTCCGCAATGGTATTCTGCTTGCTGATCATGATCATGATTATGATCATGGTATTCTGCTTGCTGATTGTGATTATGCAACATGGTATTCTGCGTGCGGATCATTAACATGAAGACCGTATTCGTTTACCAGGGTTGCCATGGAAACTGTGGACCCACAATCCTCCTGGTGCATCGCTCACGTTACAGATGGCGGATAGACCTGAATTAAGGCAAGTTCGAGTTTTTTTTCCCGAGTTTTTTTTTTATATTCGTTTGTTATTGTATAAGAATTAATACTCGATCACATGTGCTCATAACATAGACGATGCATGATACAATTTAGCTATATATAACCAGCTTATAATGATCTGAGAGAGTATAGTGACCACATTTGTCACTGTTTTTTTGTTTTTGTTTTCTAGTATATAGTGTATATAACGGGGGTGGGTGGGGATTGGTACCTGTATTTAAAAGTAAGTATTGGAAAATCGTGATGGGTTTTTGATTATTCTTACAGTAGGTACAGTATTCTGGTCGAATTAAGAGACAGACGTGTATCAAGGCAAGTTATTTATTTTATTTTATTTTTTTTTTTTTTGGCTGGGGAAGTGGATGAAAATGAGTATTTCAAGAATGAATTTCCCCTCGTCTACTGCAGCGACCTGTATGAGATGTTGCATCAGTAGCTTTATTATACAGTTGTACCGGTTGACTTAAGATTTGTATTTTATTGTACCAATGTACCTATCATTTGTATTAATAACTTGCTAGATGTACAGGTATTTAGAGTTAAGTTTTTTTTTAAAATTTATTTTAAAGCTGATCAATACTTGGAGTAGCACAAGGGTGTAAGCAGGACGGTTCTCCTAGTTCTTGAGGTCAAACAAGTGCTGCAGTTGTGTGTAAAATGTGCAGCATTCATTATATATATATATATATATATATATATATATATATATATATATATATATATATATATATATATATATATATATATGTACATTTATCAGTGCGGCAGTGTTGAGTGGTGGTTAGGATTCTGGACTTGCAAAGATGTGTTTGAGGTTTGATTCGGGTGGGGCACTGCCGTTGGCCCGTATGTAAATAGCTTTGGATAAAAGCATCTGCTAAATTAATTAATTTTATTTTAGTTTATGTGAATATATGATTTCAGTTCTGTTCCTTTTGTAGTGGTGAGAGTGCTAATGTTGAGGCTGCTCGACTTCTTCAAGAAGCTGCAAGGATTTTGAAGAGAGAGTCAGAAAGCACAGCCACTGCTGGCTCAGGATCACAGACTGGTACTGGGATGTGTTCACCCAGTTCTTTTAGCGGTTTGTTTAACAACATGCAAACCTCACTAGCTGAAGTACAACAAGGAACCCCTACAGTCGATTCAGGCAGGATTCCCTGCACTGTAGCTAGAAATGACCACATTCAAAGAAATCTTGTGCAGCTGTTTCAGCCATGTGATCGGGCAAGGGGGCAAAAGATGTTCCAGAACACTGGAAAGTGTAAACGGAAAACTACACACAGTGAAACCTGGACACATGATTTCTTTTGCTTAGCAGAGACCAATGTTCAAACTGTGCCCAATGGAGAAGACCGCATTGGTTTACAGAATTCAGGCCTTGGTAGGAAAAAAATAACATTTGCAGACGAAAATGGAGGATTTTCTGAACTATGTGAAACTCTGTTTCTGAGAGAGAACTGAGAGTGGCCTGAACCAGGCAATGGCCTATATTCAGAAAAACCTGGAGAGCATTGCGAAGCGTGAGGCTGAAGAGGTAAGAACAGTTTTCAAAATCTGATCTCCTCTATATTCCTTCTTCTTCGCCTCCCTCTACAGACCTTTCTATCTGAATTTCCCTTGATTCTATCACCCTTTCCCCTTCCTCCTCTGCCCAAACCTTGGTGTCACCTTTGATTCCTCCCTTTCCAACTCTCAACATATTTCTTCACTGGCACGCTCTTACCGTCTCTTTTTGAGCAATATCTATTGCATTAAACCTGCTGGACTATGGCCCTCGACGATCAGGACTGGAGATCACTGGGTTAAGGTGTAAATGCACATGTAACACATACTATAAAAATGAAGCATGTTCAAAATAAATGTGTGTTTGTTTGTTGTAGTGTCAAGAGGTGGTCATGCAGAAGTGCAAGAAAAAAAAAAAAGATATCCCTATGCAATGCCTTTCAGAACACATTGAAAACTGTGGAAGGTCATCTATTTTTCTGGTGTATTTGTAATTTAAATTGCTCATTTCTTTTTACAACATAGTGGTTGACTTGTATCTGTGGTAAATATGTTTTGACATTCAACGCATCTATGTCTTTGTTAACTGTTTTCAGACAGCCTGATGACACTGATTTGGAAGATGATGTCATTATGGAGATATCTGAAGAGACTCAACTATCTATGTCATCACATGACAACACATCCCATGTTCAAAATTATTACAACAAGCACCATGCTTCTTG